>CAWUHX010000255.1:0-517244 GCA_963922205.1 Romanomermis culicivorax | reverse complement strand
AGCAGTGGTATCAACGCAGAGTACTTGAAGTTCCAATTGGAAAATACAGGGTTGATGGTTTATCAGGTACTTTTGTTTAAATTTTTGAAATTTTAATATCTATATGCTTGTTTGTTCATTAAGGCACCACAATTTATGAATTTTACGGTTGTTATTGGCATGGTTGCCCCAAATGTATGAAAAATAGATATCAATTAACAGTCGATAATGATACAAAAGCAGTCAATGCATATGAACGCACTTTTAATCAGGCTATGGAACTTCAATCACTTGGTTATAGCGTAGTTGAAATGTGGGAATGCAAACTCTTACAACAACTTCACTCAGATCATGAAATGAAAACATTTTTTGATACAGTCAAAATACCTGAACCTATAAATCCTCGAGAAAATAAAAGCTTGAATTGTTCTTCTCCATTTTGTCAAAAGTTTTCTTGTTTTAGCTTTCTTTGGCAGTCGCACTAATGCTGTAAAATTGTATCACAAAATTAAGTACAATGGAGATGGAACACCTGCAGAAAAGATCAATTATCTAGATGTGTGCAGCTTTTATACCCATTTGTCAACAAATATGGGAAATACCCTCCAGGTCATCCAAAAATCTTTACTGAAGATTTCGAAGAGGTCAGCTCAACTTCCCAACCTTATGAGGGGTTAATCAAGTGTACGGTTTTACCACCTCCCAAACTCTTACATCCTGTTCTACCGTATCGCCATAGTGATAAATGATTGTTTCCTTTATGCAAAACTTGTACGCATGATTCACAGAAGACCACATGCGAGCATAATGACCAAGACAGAGCATTAGATGGTACATGGGTTAGGATAGAATTATACAAAGCCTTAGAGAAGGGATATAAGGTATATTGTTACTGTAATGGTTCACTTTTCCTATGTATATTATTTTTGTTTCAGATCCTCAAGATTTTTGAGGTTTGGCATTATGATAATATTGAGCAATATCATCTAACCAGAAACCCTACTGGTGGTTTATTTACTCAATACATCAACACCTTCATGAAAATGAAACTAGTAAGTTTTATATATTGTTAAGGCAACCTTTTCCAGCCACTCGGGGCTTCAGTAAAAGTTAGGCTCGGTCTGAGACTTGAACCAAGGACCTTGCGGCTACCGTCCACACGCTCTAACCAACTGAGCCAACCGAGCAGCGGGAAAGGCGCTCTCTTTTTGCAACAATTCGTAGTTGAGGTGGCTGCTTTGGCCACTCTCAACATCCCTCGGCCATCGAGTTTGACGGACCATCAAGGGCCACCAGTGTTAAGGCAACCTTTTCCTGCCACTCAGGGCTTCAGTAAAAGTTAGAGCGTGCGGACGGTAGCCTCAAAGTCCTGGGTTTAAGTCCTAGACCGAGCCTAACTTTTACTGAAGCCCCGAGTAGCGGGAAAAGATTGCCTTAACACTGGTGGCCCCTAACAACAACAACAAACTAAAAACTCTCCCAGACGTTTCACCAGATACTCGCCAGAACTTTCACCAAAGCTCAGGCAGAACACCTTGGCACGTACCTCAGGAGATCCTACCCAAGTCTCCAATCCTAATCTTATAAACTCCAACCGCTATGCTCACAAAACAATACACTTACGGGTTCAACGTGTATTGGGTGACTAGTGGGGACGCCAAATAAACAATAATAAACAAAAATATTGTATAAAGGTGATGGCGGCGTCGCTCCATAAAAACCAATCTTTTTAACACTGATAAAAAGACACAAACATCGCGAAACAGTAGCAGCATAATTCTATGCAAATTGTCATTCTTTTCTCCCCACTTTTCGCTGCGTCCAACTGCCTGCGCACTGACGCCGTAAGCTGGACACGTGCACCTGGGACCACCTCAACAATATTATGTAAATGTGACAGAATTTGATTGTAATTTTTATAGGAGAGTGAAGGTTACCCTGCTAAAGCTCAGACAACTGAGCAAAAATGTGAATACGAGATGGAGGTCTAGAATCCTGAGAATATTTCATTGGATCCTTCGAAAATTTTAAAAAATCCTGGAAAGAGGGCTTTGGCGAAATTAATGCTAAATTCTTTCTGGGGAAAGGTAACTGTGCATAGTTTTTGTATTTTATTTAATTATTTTTATGTTTTTAGTTTGGTCAACAAAACAATATGGATAAGACTGTTATCCACAAAGCACCCAAAGAATATTTTGAACTTGTGATGAATGCGGCTAACATTATTAAGAATGTTAGACTAATCAATGAACAATTGGTGTCAACAACATATTGTCAACATGATGATTTTGCTGAAGTCATGGGGAATACTAACGCTGTTATTGCAGCTTATACAACTGCTCAAGCTCGACTAAAGTTATATTCTTACATTGAGCGATTAAAAAGTCGAGTATTGTATTTTGACACGGATAGTATTATTTACCTGTCAACAGTTGACAAACAACAATATCAAGTACCTACTGGTTGGTGCCTTGGTGAAATGACTGACGAGTTATGTGAATATGGTTCCGGATCTTACATTACGGAATTCGTCAGTGGAGGTCCTAAAAATTATGCTTACAGATTGTACAGTCCATCTACAGACCAATACCGACACATAATGAAAGTCGGAGGTATAACTTTGTCATCAGATACTATGAAAAAAGTTAAGTTTTATTCGCTTTGTCGAATGGTTTTTACTTTTGTAGAAAACAATGGAAAAGAAGAAGTAAATGTACATAGTCACCGTATAGAGCATCAGCAAGATCCTAAAGTTGTTACTCCTAAAACTTTGAAAAAATTTCGTGTAGTATATGATAAACGTATTTTGAAACGTAATTTTTGTACATTTCCTTATTGTTGGACTAATTGATTTTTACAATAAACTAGAATGCTGTATCAAATTAAAAATTTATTCTTTTGATATGTAAAGATTTTTCAACTTTACAAATTTTCTACACGCTTTTTACGACCAGCTCGTTCTTGTCATTTTTTTATAAAAGATCTTCTTGGTCATTTTTGGCAGACAATCAAACTTTATACGCATGCACCCGTAAGGATGATGTTTCATCACGTATTTTACTCATTAAACAGACTATTACTGACCAATTTGACCATTCTGACATTTATTGACTTGAACGATCGTTCAGGAATGAGACTTCCGAACATATTTACGCCTGCAGGTGGCGCCCTTTTGTCAAAGGGGGTCCAGGGGCGTAAATTTTTGAAAGGCTCCCTCTGCCCATGGGGTAAACCATTTTTATACACGATCTCTTTTTATTTCTTTTCCATTTTTTGTTCACTTTAGTTTTCCTTTTTCCATTTTCCGGTCATCATCGATTTTCCTTTTCCACCTACAGTAACACACCTATTACCCTAATTCCACTATTACCATAATCGAAATATTACCGTAATTCCACTATTGTGGTAACTCTAGAAACTGTATGCTTAACCATATGACCTATAAATGGACAGGTCATACACAAAAGATAGGGGTATCCTTAACCATATGACCTATAGGGTCCGACCTTACTACTAGTATCAGATAAGACACTGATAAGGTATGTGATAACTTATGTGATACCTTACTGATGCTCATGTATTATGTTACCTTATTTGGTTCCTTAGGAGTAGACCATCAGTGCCCTTCACCCTGGGACTCCACTTTGTACTTGCAGGTCTCTGTGTGAAAATCGACAAAGTTTACAAATGACTAGCAAAATCGGCAGAAACACACTACAACACTCTTGCTTCAATTCATTTCCCATTTAAATGATTAATAACACTTGAACTTCTAAGAAATATGATTTCGTATAAACTGATTTTGAAAAATTGAACATATATACACGTTCATATAGGGCCGTGCACAAGAGAGGGGGCGGCTGCCCCCTCCCCCCCCCCCCCCATTGGGGCAGTATGCACACAGTATATCTGCATATGATCAACTTTTTCTGGGGCTATTCAGTGAAAAAATCTTGTCCGCCCCCCATGAAAAAATCCTGCACACGGCCCTGTATATAATACACTACCAGGTGAAACTAACCCTCAAAAATTTGCATCCGGGACCCGTCCGGAATGTGTCTTTTTCGGCAGCACAAAGAAAACGTTCATCTTTCTTAGTAATTGACATTCATGCAATAACTGTCAATCATAGTTTTTTCATAATGTGTAGTGGATATGCACTTTGTTTTAACCTACAGTATGACAACAGTTGACCTTTCATTTATATCTGGTAAATAATGTGTGCTTTCTATATGGAGGTAAGGAGGAAGCATCAGCAAAATTCTTTGACTTTGTGTGACACAAGCACATGGCCTGTCAATTTTATTGTTGGCATAGTGTGCTTTTCGCGTCCGGCGTGCGTCCTGGACGCGACCAGCATAGACGGTTAGTTTCGCTCGGTAGTGTATGTATACTATATACAGAATTCGGATCTGAAGTGGATCCGTCCTATTCCTAGTATTAGGGGAATCGGGATGTTTGGGAATAAGAACTAATGCGTTGTTCAAGGTAATATGAGGTTTATCCATTATTCAGGGAATCGGAACCTTCGATGAATATGGGATTTCAGAGAATCGGGACATTGGGGGAAAATGGGCGTTCAGGGAATAAGGATACAATCAAAATGTGCGACTACTCTTGCTGTAGGAACGTGTTTACACCTACTTTGCATATTCATAATTTTTAAACATTCATATCTCCATTGTAAATTAGGTAATCACAACACAACCCATAGTCTCTTTTCTTGCTTGTGAATAAAAAAGTGGAGAGCAAGTATCATTTTATATTTCGATAATTTCCTGCTGTTCGATGCGTCATATGGGATTGGAATTTTTTCGAGCCTGCTCACTCACCAATTTTTAATTCCAAAAATCCTACAGTACGTGCTCTGTGTTAACGACTTTGAGGTCGGTCCATCTTTTTGTCAATTTTTCAACTTACAGACATTTTATAAAAAACGGGCTATACATATTTCCAATCCTCCTGAAAATCTATTTCTGAAAAGGTCATTAATAATCCTTCTGGAATAAAGTTACCTACGGGAAAAATCTCACTGGAAAAATTTCTGAGTGCATGGCCAAAACTTGTCAATCATGAATTTTTCAGAATGTAGGATGAATTCCGTATCAAGAGCATACATGCACTGGAGAGGGGTTTGGGGGTATTGACCCCTTCAGTGATGATTGGGAAGATGAAGAAGGAAAATGAGAAAGAGCGAAGAGGAAGTCGTCATAAAAATGGAAATGATGCTGTAGTTTGATAAGTTTCCTAAACAAATCATACTTGATTCCAAAAAAGTAACACGGAAATTTTAAAAAGTGCTGGCTAAGCAAATAATTTCACATATCTGACTAATATAGGTTAAAGAATATGC
The DNA here is from genome assembly GCA_963922205.1 of Romanomermis culicivorax. Lineage (NCBI taxonomy): Eukaryota > Metazoa > Nematoda > Enoplea > Mermithida > Mermithidae > Romanomermis > Romanomermis culicivorax. Next base: position 511,912 of record CAWUHX010000255.1, on the reverse strand, counting down.
TGCTTGGATGTTAGAAGACCTTTCTTTTCATTATCAGGAACGATAAAAAGTTTTCTATCCCACCCCCTGTATTGGCTGATCAAGGTGTATGATAAAATAATATCTGAAAAGTGTCATAATTCGCAATTCATGTAAAAAATATGATTGAACTGCATGTACAGATGTTATTGTATGCAACAATGTGTTATATGTATGGTTTGCAATGTTCAAAATCGAACAAATCATGAAAAATTCATGTCTCTGCACAATGAAGAATTATGAACACGAGTTAAATTTTACGAGTAAAGTGTGCATAATTTTTGTCATGCCCAATTTAGCACACAATATTTTGCTTTTTTAAAAGGGAAATTTCTGTGTCTTCCTTGGGAAAACTTCGTCCGATAGTTCAAGTGCAATTGTGTTATGTCACAATATAACTTACGGGCGAAAACATAGAGACGTCTATAGTCTGATTTTTATAAAATGCTTCCAGATACAAAAGTAACACAAATCAGTACTGTTGTCGAAATTGTTAACATAAAGTTCTTAAGGCCCTGTCATACTTCGCCGCGCGGTACCGCGCGGCGAAGTATGACAGGGCCTTTACTGTGAAATTTTTCGCTCGAAAAATTGCTAAAGTTAGGTCAGTATGCTCACAAAGTACCAGCCCTACATGATATATTGTTTATCAGAAAATCGCAAAAATCTGAAATACTACTTGCTTTCCACTTTCACTATTTGGAAGCATTTCAAGAAAAACGGACTATAGTCTTATCAGGATGTAGTTGTCGGTTATTCGCTTTCCAAACGCTGCCTAGGGTGTCCCGTCGTTACATTTTCCTTCGCTGAAAACCTATAGTCTTTTTTTTTAAATGTTTGCCAATCGGAAAATGACAAAATCAGCACCTGCCGTCGAAATCATTTACACAGAGATTCGCGATATAATTATTTCCTCAAAAAATTGTTGAATGTTTATTGAGTATAATCACAAATTTTCGGTCATTTCTTTCCTCCACAATTGTGACCCCTTACCTCGATTGTACTGCTACCTCGAATGTCCTGTTACCACGAAGATCCCGGTACCTCGAAAGTCCCATTACGGCTGCCATGACCGTGGCCGTGCCATGAAGTATAAATCGCTTTTAATCATATTTGATGCAACGGGATATTGCTAGTGTCGGAATTATATAATTACTCCTACAAATCATTATTCGAGGTAACGAAACGTTCGAGGTAAAGGGACACAACCGAATGCCTGTTGACTGTGGATCGACTTTTTTCCTGATTTTTTATTGCCCTGACATAATAGCAGACATATAATGTAGGAATATCTTTTGATCAGTTGATATATATATTTTTTTCGACAAAAGTTACGGAATTACATTGAAAAAAGTCACCGCTCAAGGCCCACATTACACATCACGAGGCCGATCAATATCAGCCACAAAAAATAACCTCATCTTTTCAGGGTGCTCTATTGCTTTTACTTATTACAGCTCATAAACAGCTAAAACATTCCATGAATTGTGCATCGCAGTCCATCCAGGAGACCCATCCAAAATGTATATTTTTGCTTTCTTTTATATGGCAACGGCAGCTTCATTGTTTTTTGTATTTTTTGTCATCATTTCAGTTACAGTAATCCGAGAAATATATCGACGTCTGTCCTTTATTCATGGTATTTCGTGTTACTGTTGTGCTTTTTTCGTTCAGAATTCACACCTTGGGCGAGACATCAGGATAAAAAATCGATTTATGATTTTAATATATTTGTAGTCTGAGATCTAATGTACTTTTTCTGTAGATATAATCTTTGGAGAGTATGAAGCAAACCTTACATCGATGGCAAGGAAAATTTGGGGCAAGCCAACCAAATTCTATTTACACAAACCCATTAATAACTCTGCCAAAAATTAAAGTTACGTCATTTTGAATCATGTTTTCGAAGATATCCTAACGAGACCTATAGATTGATGTTCACTGTGTAGCATTTCTGAAGAAAAAGTTCTTATTTACCTGGTCAATCACTTTGTGGGATGAGGTCAACCCACTAAATTTTCCACGCCAATATGGTGTTCAGGCCTGTAGGCAAGTGGGGGGGGGGGTTGGGAAGCCATGGCCCCCGAAATGTTTCAAGTAGTGTTAAAAAACAAAGGTTGTTTCTTCTTTTTTAAGATTAAGACCATATTTTTCCACTTTGGCAATGAGGAAATGATATCGACCGAAAGATGTGATTTCTTCATCCCCTTTTTATCTATTTAGAGAGATGTGGTTCGCTGCCAGAAATCCCGAACGCATATCATAGTGCTCCAAACACTACAAGTGAGTTCCTTCGAATGATAATAGTCTACTACTCATGTTCTGTTGGATATAACGCTGGCTGTAGTGGGCTATCGACAGCCAATTGTGTGATCGTTAACGGAATGGCCAAGTGGATCGGTCCATCAATCGAGTGCTATGGTACATTCGACAGAAATTTTTTTGGCTAAAAATTCTCAATTGGACGGTTTTGAACCTGACGCTGTATGCGATATGCTTCTCTCTGGTGCCAGCTGTTTTAGCACTATTGATTCTACAAATGCAATAAATTGAAATAAGATGTAAATTTTTGATGGAAATTAGCAATGTGAAGGAAACTTTGACAAGGAATGCACCGTTAAAAATTCACACCTGGAGTGAAACAGATAATCATCACAGCACACTTTCCTTGTAATTCATTCAATAGAACGACCGCAAGAACAGACGAAAATATTGACTGTGTTTGAAATATATATTCTGTTTCTTTATAAAACGCTTCCGAATTGAAAAATTACAAAACTCAGTACAGCCGTCAAAATCGTTTGAATAAAGTTTTTGCAGCAAAATTTTTGACTCGAAAAACTGGAACTCTATTCATTTATTATGCTTACAAATTTCCAGTTCTAATATGTGATAGTTCAACAGAAGTCGTTAAAATACTAAATAATACTTGCCTTTTCACTCTTGTGATTTAGAAGCATTTGAAGGGAAACAAACTACAGTGCTAATGTTTTTCATAAGTCATTCATTGTAATTAATCGTTCTTTAACGTCATTATGAGAACTTCGGTAGTCTTTCAAGTTCCTATTTTTTCATGAAATTATTGATTTGCACGTTCAGGTCATCACTTTGTGAAGAAATTTCAGTTCATTAAGCTTTAGCATGAGACAAGATGAGAAACTATTGCCTCTCAGGTATGGGTGCAATCATTTTTGAATTTGATTATAATTCAATCTTAAGATCAACAGAACAGTTTTGTGCAGTTAGAATTTGAGACAAAGTTGATTGATTCTTCGAAAATCGATAAAACCATTTCTTGGCTTTCTAGAGTTGAAATGCAAATTTTCACCAGTACTGTGCTGTTGACCGAGGAGGTTTTTTACCGTCCATAGTATGTACATGCAGAACATTTTAAGCATAAACACAATTTTCGAAATGATGTTGAAACTTATCGCAATACATCAGATTTGAACGTAAATGTTTCCTGATATCAATAATAATTAATACTGATATTGTTTTAAAATATCTATTTCTCAATTTCGAATTTTTTTTACAATAAACTAGTATCGTATAATCTTCTAAAATAGATTCAAAATCGTAATTCATTTTTGAAATTAATTTTATGATAAGTGAAAATAAAAAGATTCAATAGAAATTCGGAAAAAATTATCAATTTAAGTACACTATCCAATAAAAAGCAAAGAAATGTAAATTTATGGACAGAAATGGATACCATTAAGGTTAGAAATGAAATTTTGAAAAAAATTGAGGTCAAACAAGCAGATGCGCAAAAGGTGCCATCGTGCATTTTCCTCTGAACCCATAGATTTGATGTTGCTCATCCAAGTCACGGGCCCAGACCTGGATTTTTGCGACAGGGCACTGCTGCAATCGCAACAGGCGATGCAGGGCTGTGCAGCCGGTGGTCTAGAAGCTACCACCCAGTGTGCGAGAACCGTTACATGGTGACCGTACCAGGGGGGGCCCTTGCCTGCCTCAGCAGGTTGAGGGATGTTGTGACGGGGGCGTCACACTTCCCTAGGAGGAGAATGTGATGATGCGCAAAAGGTGCCATCGTGCATTTTCCTCTGAACCCGTAGACTTGATGTTGCTTATCCAGTTCATGGGTCCAGACCTGGATATTTGCGACGGGCCCAGCTGCAATCGCAACAGGCGATGCAGGGCTGTGCAGTCAGTGGTATAGGAGCTACCACCCAGTTTGCGAGGACGGTTACAGGGCGGACACTCAGGGCTGCAAAGTGCTGAAGAAAAACAAAAAAATCATAAGAGAGACACTACAAAGCACAAGAGTGCAAAAATAACTGCTAGCATGAAAAAGTGTTTGGACTTCGGCTGTAAAACATAGGAAATAAAACCAGGAGATTTAGATTTGATTTAGCTCAACCTCGTTCCTGTTTTTTGGTGGTAAAACCTCACAGTAAGCACGTGCTTGATTTTTTCAAAATTCAAAATAATTATGTCCAAGTAAATTCATTCATTTGGGAGTGACAACTTATCATTCGTTCCTGCTGTTATCATTCCTTCCTGCTGCTTGAATATCTAGATGTTTTGTTCTAAAATAAATCACAGATAATTATGCATGTGAAGTGTTCTGCAGCGTGAGTTTGAGTGATAGAGAACAAACAATATTTATGTAATAAAGGCTAATACTGATACGATTACTGTTCAAACTGAAGACATCACATGTGTTGAAATGAGACTTGGTGATAATGCACAAAGGAAGTGGTATTCGGGGGAATATATGTCCCATTTTTTGCCCAAATAAAAGTTTCTTCGTTCATTTCGGTAATTCGCATAACCTTTTCTTGATCATCGTCACTTTCTAATTCAGGTAGATCTTCTTCCTTGACTTCCTCTTGTAAAGGTACGTAATCCAGAACCATCGGATTTGTAGGAATCGGCAACCGTGACGGTATTTGAGCATCATCGAATAGTGTCTCACTAATAATTTGTCTTTCTACATTTGCTAGGCGTATGTGGCCTTTTCGAAAATCAATAGACGCCTGTATACTAGGATGGGTTAGAAAATCTAGACCCAATATAATACCTTCATTCAGGTTATCTAGTAATGCGAATCTGGCCAGAAAATTTCCAAAACCGGTTCCGACGTATATAAATGTAGGACCATATGTTGTTACTCGTTTCCCTACAGCTGTTACTACTGAATTTAAGATAGGAAATTTTGTCTTAGGTGTATTCAGTAGTCTCGATGCTGTATCTGTCCTCATAAAGCTAGATTGTGCTCCTGTATCGATTAGGGCTTTAAATTCTTCTCCGCGTATTTTAACCGGAATTAATAACGGTTGACATTTGCGAAAATTTTCCAAAAATAAGTGCTCATTATCATTGGCGAGTCTAGGTTTCGATTCTGAAGTAGAATTGATAACATTCCCCAAACTTAACTCGTAATTTTCTATCAAAACTCCATCTAAGGCTATAATTTCTGGCTTATCTTGTTTTTTAGTCTCCTGTGAATTTATAACATTTACGGAATTATTCGGAGGGTTATTGACCGGTTGCGATGATGTTACGGGTACAATATTTGGCGGTGGCTGCGGGACGTTATTTTGGCGATAATAATATGCCACATTTGGATTCTGTTCGATGTTATTATTGTGATATGGCACTCGTTGGCCGAAATTCGCAAATCCTGCTCGTCCCCGATTTACAAAGCCGCCACGATGGTCGAAGTTTCGATTATAAAAATTATTGCCACGATTCCACGACCTCCCCTGATCCGTTGGTTGAATCAATTCAGGGTGCAAGATAAAACAATTTTTGGATGAATGACTATTCGATTTATGATACGAACAATATGGTCGGCGATATGGATTTCCCAAAATTCTATCAGGTAAATTATTATTATATGGTACATTATTAGGATTATTATTGACTCCCCAACGATTAAGAGTTTGAGGGCCCTGATTCCTAATTGCCTCATTAACCATTTTCATAATATCCTGTTGAGATAAAGGAGCCTGAAATGCTGGTGGCGGCGGAAAAATTTGCTGAGGCCGTAGAATTTGCTGTTGTCCCGTACTGCTATCCTGCTGACGAAATTGTGAATTATTAAATCTTCTATTTTCATAGACCCTATTCAATCGATCGTCTTCGCCATCTTCTTGGTCTTCGCTGAACTCCTTCCAGGCCGTCGTGTCAGCTTTCAATTTGTTTACGAATTCCGCCAAAGAGGCGATATTTTTGAATTCGTGCAACCGACCTTCCATTCGAGTTTGGATGTAAACTGGAGCCTTGTGAAAATACGTTTCGATGACGATTCTATTTCGTTCATTTTCAGTTTTTTCATAATTTAATAAATGAACATAGGTCTTTATTCGTCGTAAAATATCTTTGTAGTCTCCCCTTTTCGTTTCTTCATATCATGTAGCTCCCTTCTAAGTGCAGGAGTATCCATTTTGGGAGCAATCATTCTAATCACGCTTGCTTTCCCCTCTTCATAGCTACTATTCTTGTCCACATATGTCGAAGTTTCAAAATCGCAGCACCGCCAGAGTACTTCAATTCTTAGGTCTTCTGTATCTTCAGGCTTGAATGTGCCTTCCAAACAGGCGAAAAAATTGAGTATTTCTGCAGCCTCCATTTTATCCGATATTTCTTTATTCTTCATTCGACCCAAAATTATCTTGATTTTTTTTTCGGGGTCTTCACAATACCGTCCGTAATCTTGCTGATTTCGAGGGATACTTCCAGATATAGGTTGTTCCATTCCGTGATTCCATGACGTCGTTGGTATTTCATCTTCAATCCTTCGATGTTGTGCACCTTGAGCCTGGGCCTGGGCGAGATGATTTTCAAACCAATTTAACTTTCTTTCGAAACTCCTGTCTAAATGGTCTTTAACCGGTTCAGACTGAAGTATTTCTGTATTTTCATGATTCAATATTCTTTCGTCGGGCCTCTTATCCGTTTTCCTCATCAATTCTCGCATCTGTTTTTCGACCTCTTCCATTATCTTTTTCACATTTTGTTGATCCTGTTCTCGTAGCCTTTCTTCCAATAATTTTCGTTCTGCTCTTTCTCGCATGAGTTGTTCTAATATTTCTTGTTCCCGGAGCGCTGCTTTCGTTCTTTCCACATTAACGGCATTGGTTGATTTATCAACAGCTCTTTGCATTGATTCCAGGATGGCTAAAGTGGCCACATCCTGCAAATTCCCATTCGTTAGACTTTTGGTTTCATTCCTCGGTTTCGTTTCGATACCAATTTTCGCGTCGATTTCCGGTATTGAAGGCGTATATCTTGAATTATAAAATGATACCGCATTCGTTTTCGGAGTTACATTAACTTTCTCGAAAGATGATACTGAACCCGAGGACGTCTGTATCCCCTGATCCACATAATCATGTGTCTCTGCGTCAATAGTCTGATCTTTATTACTATCATCGGGTAAATTCGCAAACTTCTTTGCTACTTGTTCGATTGTTGCCTCCATATTTGCCATTGGTTCATCGTGATCTTGTTTAGTCAATTCTGTTTGCGGTAATGTTACTTTCGGTCGTCGTCCAGGTTGTTTTCGTACATTTAATTTCGGTTTCGATACTTTCTTCATCATTTACCTTTGTAGCTGTACAAGTCACCAATGTCGTATTGCGTGCTCGTATACCCTCGGCTGCCTACCTGCGGTTCTTGGGAGATCCAATCTGGTACGGCCCCTGATGCTAACCTGGTACTAATTACAGTCCTACTGCAGTGTGTTGAGACTTGAAGCACGGAAGGTTTATTGGTGAGCAAAACACAACGGGTAGTAGAATACAACAATGAGGGTGAGTAAGAAACAAATGTGCACAGTGTCAGAAACATGAACACTAACGCCTAAGACCTCCCTAGTCGGCTGATCCTTCTTTTTGTCCCTGAGCAACGAGCCACAGGGACAATAGGATATCTCGGGCCACGGCCTAAGCTGAAACTTTGCCAAAATGGGTGAACCTAACTCCAAAACAACCACTCACTGATTCTTCTTATCAAAATGGGACGTCGCAAACTTCTCAGGCCGCGTAACTGCTCAAAACTCGTCCGCGGCGCGAACCACAAAACACAAAGGGACGCAACGGCGAAAGCGTTAATGACCCTTCCTCAGTCACCGCGGCTAAATAACACGACGCCCGAATCCTACGGCTCGGACGCTAATACAATACGGAGGGGAGACGATTCTCCAATACCCAATAAAAAATGGGCGACGATTTCAAGACGAAAATATTAACAAGAATGAATAAAAAACATTGCAACGCGCCTAACATCGACTTGCAAGTAGTATGCAAAACATTTGCGCCAACCATTTATTTATTTTTGACCAAAAATATGTGTGACACAAACTGTTTTATCGGTTTGTTTACCTAAGAATAAATGGAAACACTTTAGCAATAAAGAAACTTTAGAAAATGAAAATGATGTAATTAGAGGACCAAAGGTCAGAGGAATTGACCCTCTGACAAAAATAAACAAACAGAACGACTCAAAAACATAAACAACTGAGCCTTTTATGCACAGTGTCTATGCAAATTGGCATCGACACAAAATGCATCGGCTTTGGCTATTTCTTTGCAACCATGAGATAAACTATGCCCATCACCCACATCCCTCGAGCCTCGAAACTGAGCAGTGGGTGGTTAAAAAGAATCATATTACGCCGCCATAACAATTTCGGACCTTTTCAGGACCTAATACAGTCAATTCTGTTTTCTGAATCTCTTTGGTCATTCATGCCCCCTTGCGAAAAGCTTTCTGAATGACCACCCTCTTACGTCAAGTCTTTCTTACGGGCATACCAGAATAGCGACAAGGCTGTCCAGGTGCACTACCCCTTGGTCTGAACACTGAGGGAATCAATGACTCACTGTCAGCTTGACTTTGTAGGCATACCCCCGAATCCAATTTGACCTGCATGAGGGCCGAGGGTCTTCAATTGTCTACCTTCCTATGACCTTTCATTTGGGACCATATGATTGATGCCAGAAACAGAACTTATATCTGTCTATCTCTTTCCGGTTGCATGTTTTGCCATGAAGTCTTCGCCACCTCTCCAATGTTACCTCAGCCAATATTTTCTATAAAATTCTAAATAATTTACATATTATGTACATTAGTACAAATGTCACAATAAAATCATATCCCGGCATCATTGACTGAGCAAAAACAAAAAAAAAATAAGGTGAGATTTTGAACTGAGATTAAGTGAGAAAATAAATTTTTACATGCCATTTTTCGGCAATGTGAGGTATGAAAAACAAATAAAAATTTAAAGCACGCAACAATTAAGAAAAGATTTTCTTTTTTGTATTTTATATTTTGTGATTTTTTTGTAGTTTTGTGATTTTATTTTTTTTGGGATTTTGTGTTTTTTTTGAAAATAAATGTGAAAACAATGATTTTTGGGCCAAAAACCTTTGCGGCTATATTTTACTGTTGCAGCCCACCACCTCCTTGCACCCCTCTATAAGCTCCTACACCACCTCTAAGGTATCCATACCCACTGGCCATGCTGGCCACCTCCACCTTGCACCTGGGGCACAGCACCACGCACTGCTTCATGACCTCCCCGGTTGGGGTTGTGAAACTGAAATTGGCCTTCATTGCGGTTACCAATTTTTTGCACCTTTCCTTGCGTAATTGGTGCTAATTCTTGGCTTCCTTGGCCTTGACTTTGATCTTGAGGTCTGGGAACCTTCAAAGTTTTGCCATTTTTTCGTCTTGAGCTTTACTGAATTTAACAGAGCTTTGCAAGTCTGAACTGCCACTCCTTTTGGCTCCCATCACTCCAACCTGGTGATTGCTATTGAGCATCACTGATGGAAAGGCCATTTTGAATTCCACCAGGGTATCTTGGCTGTTATAAACCCTCAACAGTTGGTTATTTGCCACCACCATCGCCCTGGCATAAATATTGCCAATATGCATCAGGGACTGTGGGGCACATTCCAACACATGTAGAAACCAACACAGGTGGGGCACATTCCAACACAGTGGAAAAACAGTAGAAAAACAAGGAGCAGCATCATCACCAAGTACCTTACCGAAGAAAACACATCAGGTGCTCATTCTCTTTGGAGCCACCTTGGGAAAAAGTCATAAATGACTCTTTCCCAGAGTTCCTCAGGTAAATTGGACTGATCATGAAGAAATGTTCCTGCATTCTGAACTGCTGTTCATAATTGCTGAAGATTTCCCTAATGTCATTTACCATGAGGAACACTCTTTCTGACTCAAATTGCTCCAAAGCAAAATAGTTGGCAACTGCACTTGTAAAAACTGAAATTGGTCCAGATTCTCTGGTTTTTGGCTGATAGACATACCAAAAATCCAAGAGACTGTCCTTAAATTTTTCTGCATTCATTTCTGGCATTTCAGTTTGCTGAGCAGTCTTTGCCTGCTTAATTTTTCCAGGAACAGCCCCTTGCACTTGACTAGCTGCTACTTTCCATTTTTGGCTCTTGCTGGGTTTTGCCTGACCTTTTAGTATTGGTTTCCCCATTGCAAGGCCTATTGCACCCGAACCTTGACTAGTTTGTGATATACTATCCATAGTTGCAGTTGTCAACAAGGAAGTTACCCCTGATGACATTCCAGTTGAAGTTGAAGTAATTTGGGATGTGGGGGTGGTAGTGGAGATAATCGTGGAAGTTGAGGTAGATATGACGAACAAAGTTGCCATATTGCTGTCTTCCTCTTCTGCTTCCACTTTTACTCCCTTACCACCCTTCTTCCTTCTTTCCTTCTCCTTCAGTCTCATCTTCTTTCTTTCAGCAATAAACAAAATTCTCTCATTGTTCCATCTTTTATCCCTCATACATTGGACAGATTTGGCTGAATACAATCCTGGAACTGCTCCATCAGTGGAAAAATATATTACCTCCTTACTATCCGCCATTTCCAAATCCCGCGTTTCTGCTACATCTTTATCAATAACTAGTTTATCGGCGGCAATATTGTCATCCACTTTCATTGGCAATGGTGGCTCCATCCCTTTCTGTTCCAAAGCGGGTGTTGCATCCTCCTCAATAAACATTGGGCTGGGAGTTCACACTGCATCTGAGCAGTTTGAGCTTGCATCAGTTCTGTTGCAAGAACTGATTGCTTTTGCTGCTGCTCTTCTTCCGACAGTTCAGTCACATCCTCATTAAGCCTCCTGTCTTGCGATTCATCTTCAGGAGGCAGTCTAACTGCATCGCTGAAAATTTTGCTTTCTGATGTTTGGACTTCTTGGACTGAAAATATCAGAATTTCAACTACACTCACTTCAGCTTACTGTTCGTCCTCACCTTTAAGATTATGAGTCTTGATGGGACTAATCTTGCCAGCTGGTTTGATGATAGTACCTTCACTAGTGTTATAACTCTAAGTATGCTGAATTCCCAGTAAATCTGAGGCCAAGTTGATGATCTTTGTAGGGAAGGATATATTATACTCCCTACTTTCAGCCATACAACCATAGACATCCCAACCTTTTCGATTTTCCTTTGCCAGGTTAACCCATACCTCAATGAGGGCATACTGACTGTAAGCTCGATAAGATAGAACCCAACATAATAATATGGATTTGAGCTATAACTCTTACTGTCCGTAGTTATCCTCTCAGGACTACCAGGGATTGGAGCACACATATCAGCATTTTTCCATAATCTAACCTGAATCGGCATAAATCCCAAACAATTCATCCAAACATATATTACAGCATCTTTTCGGGGGTGCCTCATACTCAGTGTTTGGCAAAGTTTTCGCCAACAAAAGATATTGGGACAACCTATCGTCTGACCACCAAGCCACCGCCTTTATTTTGTCCTGTAGCTCTAGGCTAAATGATGTAATGAATCTATAACTGAACATTTCAGCCATCACAAAATCCAGTTTGTTTCTGCTATGAGGCCAGATCACAAGGAAAGCTAGCGGGACTAAAGTACAAGCAGCTTGGACTGCTGCAACTTTTGGTCATCAGCAAATGCCTTTGCAGATGTCATTAGCAAATTTTCTGCCACACTCCTGTCTAACAGATCATCATGACTCAGAACTACTGATCTCAGATGTTCACCACTCACCATTGATTCCTGATATTTGTCGCCATTGATCTTGGACAATATGGCAAATAATGAATTGATCATCAATTGCATCTTCTCCATATTTTGATCGATTTTCTGGCACCAATCGTATTCAAATCCATGGTAGTTTGGCCAATTTCCATGGTGATAATAATCGTAATTCAAATGCAGTTGATCACAATAACTGGAATCTTTGCCAAAAATGGATCGGCAATATCGTAATCAATTCCAGAATTTGGCACAATTTTCTTACTTGGCATCTCAACTTCCTTCTTTTTGAGAAATTTCAGGCACATCAGAACTCTGAATGACTCTGTGCTTTTCAATGATGCAAGTGTTAGAAGCCACCACTTGTTATGTTAGAGTCTTTGCTAAGATCCGAGCATGTCAGCAATATGTATGAAGAGTCTATTGGCTTGTACCAAACTAGCTACCATAGGTCACTCAGATGAGCTTCCTATTGGTAAAGGCTGATACAGTTCAACAGTTCTTTAGCAGATCTAACACAACCTTCAGTTGCTGTTCAGCAACTGGAATCCAACAGCTTGCACCTGAAAAACTACCAGAATACTCCAGAGAACCTTACCCAATGGCTCTCGTAAAAGTCCGGGATGTGAGTCACTGCTGTAAAAAAAATATATGTGGCTCAATATAAAGCTCAATCGCCACTATACAATCGATAAATAAACACCAATCAGCCGTCCCACTTTATTGGCGTAAAAGGACAATAACAAATAAACAGCCGGCGGCTCACACAAGATAAACATAAATTTATGACAGAATGATCATAAGGTATCACATATTGCCTTATAAACGCAGTCATGCCCATGTAATGACACCTTCTCACCATTTTCACAATTTGCATGGATGGGATGCCTGCTACAGTAAGTGCATCCCCAACATTTCCTGCAGTTGCCATTTGACAGACAACACAGTACCTTATCCATTCCCTGACATCTTTTTCCATGCCAGGCCACCAATAATGCCCTTTTATGACACTCAGAGTTCTTTTGAAACCCTGGTGTGTCATTATTACAGCACCATGATGCTGATGCAGTAGAGAGTCCCTGAGGTTTGCGGGTATGACCAATTGGTCTTCACTTTCTGCCTCAGTTTCCTTGTACAGTACACCATTTTCTTCGTAGAACCCACTGTGATACTTCCCAGTACTAATTGACCTAATCTATCCCAGATTGGCTTTAAGCGTTCATCTGCTTTTTGCAGTTTGCTCATCAAGTCATCTGGGATCAGGGGAATAGATGTCTCTTTATCACCTGATGTTCCTGGTTTATCAAACTCTCCTTCCTTTGTGGGGTACAACCACTGCACATTGTTGTGTTCCTTAGGTATCACAGACTGATCAGTTTCCTGATTTTCCTTCTGCACCTTTTCCAAAACTTTGGGTTACCACTGCTTCTACTCCTTTGGAATGCTCTCTTTCCTCCTGAGGACTAATTCGAACATCCTCTTCCTTCTCTTCATCCTTGTGGGATTTATTCTTCTTGGAGATGTTGCTCCTCTGGGCCATCAAGAAAATTTATTGTTGTTCTTGTTCTTTTATTCCTTTGACATCAGCTTTGAACATGCTCTCCCACTTTGGTGGTGATTTCACCACATCCTCTGGCTCATCCTTTCTAGATAGAAAGTCAGCCATAGCATTCTATGTACCTGGCACACATTCTAACTTGTGGTTGTATTGATTAATGATTGCATATCACCCTTTCAATTTGTCATTTGTTGTGGTGTTGACTTTCATGGATAACGGTGGTCTGTGATCAGTCTTAATCAATACTTTCTGCCCCAATAAATAGTGCCAATAGATTTAGAGGCGGCAGATAATCACGAGGCACTCCCTTTCAGTAGCACACCACTTTTTCTAGTCCTCCTTTAGCACTCCACTATTATATGCTATGACCCAATGATCATCTCTAGACTCTTGATATAGAACAGTCCCTAATGCTGTTCCACTGGCATCTATTTGTAGAATGAATTGGGCTGAGCCATCCATTACTGGGTAACTAAGAAATCGAACCGATACCAGTGCTTCTTTCAAAGCATTAAATACTTTGTGATGATCCTCTGTGATGAGCCATTTATTCCTTTTCTTGGTCATCAGCTTATACAAAGGCTCTGCGTGCTTTGCCGAATTTGATATAAATTTTTTACACCATTGGAGCATTCCGAGAAACCTTTGCATATGCTTGACCAAGTCTGGGAAATCAAACTCTTTTATAGCTTGCAGTTTTTTCAGATTGCGTGAAATTCCATTAGAATGCAAAATATAACCAAGAAACTGAACCTTCTTTGGTAGGAATTCACATTTTTCTGGTTTAAGTGTAAGCTGGGCTCATCTCAGAGAATCAAGGATCAATTTTAAATTTTCAATGTGTTCCTCGAACAAATTAGAGAACAGTATGATATTGTCTATGTATACTAAACACATCTCCCACACATGAGGATGTAGGATTCTTTCCATCATCCTCTTGAATTCGGCAGGTGCATTTTTCAGTCCAAACCGCATTACTTTGAACTGAAACAACCCCTCTTGGCATAAGAAAGCAGTCTTTTCTTTACTGCCCTCTTTCATTGGCACTTGCCAATAAAGGGATTTGAGGTCAAGAGTCATATAAAAGTTTGCTCTCCTGAGGCAGTCCAGATAATCATCCATTCTGGGTATTGGATATCAATCCTCCTTTGTTGCTTCATTCAAGCCTCTGAAATCCATAACCAGCCTGAGCGTCCCATTTTTCTTCCCTACTGGGAATAATGGAGCCGCCCAAGGCGATCAAAATGCTCTATGACTCCCTTATCCAGCATTTCCTGCACATGTTCTCTGATATATGGTCATCACTCAATGACAGCTCTCTAGTAATGTTTCGCTGCAGGACTAGCATCACCTGTGTCAATTTTACAAGTTAGATGAGGAGTAGTTGTCAGAGAATCATGAGGTAGGCTAAATACATCCCAGTATTTCACGAGTTGCCCTATCCCCATCTCTTTCTGTTCCTCTGATAATGTAGCTTTAGAGGTCATTCTATACAATGCTTCCAGAAATACAACTCCATCGAATTTTGATTCCTTGGCATCTAAAATACCCTCTAGGCTTTTTTCTCCATAATTTCCAGCCTGTAAAACTGATACACTTGACTCTCCCCTAAATACAGAGTTACAGTAGCCAAGAACTTGATTAGGTTCTATCAGGCAACCCGAACCTGTTTTATTGGAGATCATCAATACAAAGTCTTCCTTTGAACCATTGACTATAGTACTGTCTATTCTGAATTTGTTTCTGAATCATCTCCTTCTACGATGATTCCATTGATCCTATTTGCCAAAGATTTGTTCCACAATTTAGCTTTCACTAGTTGGTCTGTTCCCTGTGGGATGTAAATTCTGTTACATGACACCACAGGAATAAGATCTTCCAGCTGCTGGATTGCTGAACCTTGATCTTCTTCAATAATTTTTTCTTCAGTTCATTCTCTTATCATCTGATTATGCATCCCAACTATTGGAATGGATTTCTTACCAGATGTTAACAAATCGATATTCCTTTGTACACCCATCATCGTCATTCAACCTTTTCAGAAATCTATTATTGTGTTGACTTCCGGATGTGCTAGGAAGTCTGTTCCCAGTATCAAATCTTCTGTGGACCCTTGTATTATGATAGCCTTAACCGAAAAACGTCCATAATCAAATTTCATTTGAGATTGAATGTACCCATATGCACTCACTGCTTTACCATTGGCAACAGTGACTTTCAGGATCTTAGGGTATGCTGTATACTCCAGTCCAAGTAATTTTTTCAAGAAATAACCCCACATTACCGAACACTGAGCTCCCATATCAATGAGTGCCTTAGCAGTAGTGGAACACAGAGTTACTTTAATATGAAATAGTTGCATTCTAGGGTATCTGGCTAACATATCCAGTTCTTCTGCAGTCACCTTTCTACCATGCTCACCACCGCATTCTATCTCCGGCACATTTTTCTCTTTCTCCATGGCACAATTATGTAAATCACACTTCATCTCCATCATTGGTTCTTGCTGTACACTATTAACACAACTAGTTGGTGGCTGGTCTGTCTGCCCGAAGGCTTGCAACTGACTAACTACCTTCTTCAGAGTCAATGGAGTATTTCAACTCTAATTTGCGATTACTGGCTGTTGGTCCAATAGATTTGGTCCTGGTAACATCAGATGGGTGGCAGTCTGTAACAACCTCATCTGCTCCCTGAGCTTCTTCAACTTTACATTATCCTGGAATTCAGCATATTCTAGGGAACTTTCTGCCTCATCCTCAGGAAATGAAACTTGATAAGCTCCCCCTTCACTATTGTTATCAAAACCTCCTCCATTACTTCTGTAATTTCCTCTAAAGTTTCCTCTACCTCGGAAATTTCCAAGAGTTCCTCTAGGATTGCCTCTTCCAAAACCTTTTCCACTATTCCCACCCCTTCCACGATTTTGTAGTCCTACAATCAATCTTGTTGTGGGTGTTATTTTCATGGTAGTACACCATTTTCCCTGCTGAACCTCTTGTTGACTTTTCATTTTCACTTTATCAACTTTCTGAGCTAAAGCAGTTATGACTTTCTCTTGGGCTTTGGCAGAGTTCCTAATTTCTTTGTAACATTGTGCCATTTTGAGAAATTCTTTAGATAAAGCTACCATGAGTGAGTCCTTTTTTAGCTCCTCAACAGGCTGTTGCGGAGGCATTATGGCCTGTTGTGGAGGTAATTCAAGTACTTCCTCATCGGCTATATCTATCAATTGATTTTGCAAAGATTGCATCAGAGTTTGCCTTTCTTTGTTTGGTGTTCTAATGTCATTATTATGCTTTTTGGGCACTTTCATGAGGCCTTTGGATTACATTCACATCTGCTTGCTGCTCCTTAGCAATTTCCACTTGTGCCATGTTTATCATCATGGGCTGCTCTCTTGGCCCAAATCTTCTAATTGCATTTCTGTACTTTAACTCTATCTCATAGACTGCCTGTGAAAGATCATACCAATTTTCAAATTTTGCCATGTCTTTCTGCAGTTCCAATTGATAAGTTAAAGAACTTCTATAGAAAAGAGTTTCAATGATGACTTTATTTTTAAACTCATTTGTTTCACTCTGATAAACGAGATACACATGTGCTCTAATCCTTTTCAAAAATTTGGTTGCGGCTTCATCTGGTTCCTGTTTAATATCCAACAAATCTCTTTTGAGCATATCCAGGTTACAATCTGGAGGACAATAATTCAAAATCTTGTCTCGGACTCCCCTATACGTCGTTGACTCTTCGGCCAGTTCTTTTGGAAAATCCCTTGAAAATAGGGTTAACGCTTCCAGTTTCACCTCATTGGGAGTATTCTTTCGAAACTCACCTACTGGCTCCACTACGAAAGCAAGAACCTGTCTGCTTGGCATATCGGATTGCAGTAATTTCAGTTTGATAGCCATTTCAATGTCATAGACAGTGGGGTCTACTTGGGCTGGGTTGACCCATAAAGCCGTGTCAATTGGAATCATTGTAGGCATAAGCTGCTGTCCAACATTTAGGTTCTCATCCCTAATACAACTGCTTTGTTGTAACACAGTTGGATTTATCAGACTTGGGTTTTTTACACCTTCGTCAAAATTACAACTGCTTGCTCTCTGCTCCACTCTTGGGTTTGTGAGCAACTGAGGCATCTACTGCTCTTTAGGACCCAGACTTGACTTTTGGTCTTTCTGTCTGAAGTGATTCTGAAGAGTGATACCATCATTTTGCCACACGAACTCTTCCTGGGATTGCTCAAACTTTAATGCACCACCTTGTTCCATACCACCAGCATTGCTTTGCCTTGGTTCATTTGCCTTACTGGCTTTCTGTGAACTATTATTAGAAATTTTGGCGAATATACTATCATAAACCTCTAACCTGTTCATGATTTGGTCCAACTTTTCCTTCAATGAACTCTTTTGAGGATTTTCCTGATGTTCTTCCCACTCCTTATCTCAAAACAATTGATCGTAAGTATCGAATAATTGAGTGGGTTTGTTCATAGGTTCATATGTTCATGATCTATAACTGGAATGTTCATCTTTGGTAAAGGACATGTTGGTCCTATAATGGACGGTTGCAATAAATCACCTCTTTTGGGGAGGTTTATCGACAATGGTTTTTGAAATAAATGATCTTGATTCAACCATAATATTGTGTCATCCTCCTCCTTTTCCACAGCTTTCAAGGCTGTGGGTATATCCCCCTCAGTTTCCACTGATAAAGGCCTGTGATCTGAGCCATTATCTCCTTCAGCCAGACTTTCAGTTGAAGTCAAGACAATAAGCTTTTCAGCATCATGGGCCTTTTTTCCCAGTAGTGTTCTGGGCCACCCCAAACTCCTGAGACCACCTTGGTTGTCTTTACTCATTTTATAGCCTTCCAATTCTCTATAAAAACCAATTGGTTTTTTGACTCCTCGAGTGTGCCACTGATTTTCCATTACTTTGAGTCTCAGAAGCCACCACTTGTTGAAATGAGACTTGGGTTGAGATAGCGAGATATAATAAATAGATTAGAATCGAAAATAGACCTAATCAGTTATTCACTGATTCACCTAATCAGGCCGAAACCTTAGGTAGAATAAGTCAGCAACAGTTCAGTCAGTCCCAAGTTCAACAAAGGATCAACTGCTTTTGTTCCAAAGAACTGCAGAAGATCAATAACACTCTGAGCTCAAGTAACTTCTAATCAAGGGCAAACTGAGAAGGCAGGCCGAGGTTTGAGTCGCAAATGTAGACTTGCATGCTGGGTGGTACCCCTGAGATTGGGGGTCTAACCTGTGTTCCCTCCACTGCAAGGTAAATAATAAATGTTCAAGTGGGGGATGTTGTATTTGGACGTTGACTTCACAATATATATATATATATATACAATGATATATAATAAATGGCTTGTCTGGACGCCGATTTCTTTACTTATAAAAATAAACAAACAGAGTGACCCAAAAACATAAACAACCGAGCCTTTTATGCATGGTGTCTATGCAAATCAGCATCGACACATAATGCATCGACTCAGGCTGTTTCTTCGCAACCATGAGATAGATTATGTCCATCCCCGTTACATGTGAGAAGTGTAAATGGCTGAAATTGAGAGTCATAAAAACATTTTTCAAGGATCAGATTAGTGATGAACATGCTAAACTCTCAGTCGGTTCAGTTGTTCAGAGTTCGAAATCCGGCATAGGCAATTACATTAGGTTTTGCATCAGGATCTGCGAGTACAGTGGTGCTGCTAACTGCTGGTTGATGCACGAGACATGTTTATTACCTGGTTACTACTGACGTTTTCATATGGAGGCTCATTCGGAAATGAGTGGACTATATTGACGACGTAAGAAATTTTTTAAATACGTTTCGATGTACATAACTAGCATTGGAATGATGAACTTGCCGTGAGTTTTCATTCTTACCCTAGTTTTACTGACAAATGACCTTCTCTTTTTTGCATCAGGCTATTTAGCGGAGAAATGAAGAACATCAGGCATGGGAGATTGTACCGTTGCGTTTACTGAATCGATGCGGCTTTCTGATTAATAGTTACTTGAATTTTTATTTTGAAAAATATCGCTAGCCGTTCCAAAATTAATTTTAATGCATTTTTCATCTGTTGCCATAGCACGCCTCCTCGCCATGTAAATTTCTCAACATTTGCATCTAATCTCCATACACTTTTAGATCACGGAAATTACAACGTGCGAATGTTGAGCGAGAAAAGTATTCTCTCGCGAAAGAGAAAAATATGCTGACGGGCATAACATCAATACTACATTCATTTCGAAATGATTGATGCAAAGAGGTCACATCCAAACTTTTATTCAAAATTATGGAAGGCTCAGTGACTATTCAATAAAATCTCCCTTTATGATATAGACTCTTTGATGATCACTCTTTTCAATCATTTCAAGATTATCGAAATTGATTTCCTGATTTTTAGTAAGGCTGCATTTGCCCAAGCTCCGACTTTTGCATCGATCAAAATGAATGTGATATGGAAGGCAGGCTCTAGTGCTGGTCTAAAATTCATGTATATCCTCGAAATTGGCCGGCTCTATAAATGGTTGAATAAAGTATGACAGTGGGTTATAAATTTATTTCCGTCATAATGTGGAGGAGAAACCGTTGCGTTGGGGGTTGACTCGAGTGGTGTTTATGCTATTTGGTAGAGTTTGTTCTTTAGTTCAAGGAATCAATGCTGGTTGCATGTTTCCAGTTCAAGCTTGATACGATTTTAGCATTTTCGGTCAAATTCATCAAAAATGGTTAGAATGTCTCATAAACCTTCATGTGCTCCTTCAGTGGCAAATTATCAGGCTAATACTGAGCATCGCTCAAAGTTGCTCTTAAGTTCAGTTGAAGTTATGAACTGTTATCCGGTTCACCGTGCAAAGTTAGTTGTATCAGATAGGATCGGATTCTTTCGATGTTTAGACAATCATGGGATGATTATTTTATTTGTATTAATTATTGGATTTGTTCACTCGAGGAAATATTTGTGAACGTCTCCCACAGAGAATCGTAGTCTGTCATTTGATGCTAACGACCAATAACCGTTGCATAACGTTTTTTACCACATACTGTATAAGTCGGCTAGCCAGAGATGTGCAAGCAGTGACTTTTTTTTTGATCCCTATATTTGAGATAATGGATATACAGCAAAACTTGTGGTGTTTCTCGGAAATCTCAGACAGTACTCTCAATAGCAGATAATATCCTAAATAGCACCCCTTAGTCATGATTTGGCCGAACTGATGAAAAAACTACAAAATCGATGTTTTTGCTGTTAGCAGTTATTCTCGGTAAACAATGTTCTGTGGGCGTCTCTTAGTGATGAGTGGAGTTAACGACTTACTGATGAGATGTACATTCAGGAATGGCGTAAACGAACTTGTTCCTCGAACGCCGATTACCAGCAGTTGTCACACTTACCCGATTTCACTTGTTAATTAGTTTTGATCAGATCGGATATTACAGTCAAAGAAAATCTAACCAATTCTAAACATAACTTATCCGACTTGATTCACATTTCAAACTGCCAACAATAAAATGCAATAGGATAAAAACTAAATTTCACATCGAGTTTTGCACTTTCATTAGATTTTGATTCAGTAATAGTCGTCAAAACGTTCGTCAGGCGAAGAAACGATCTTGCATATATGTTGGTTTGACACAAAATCAGAGTCTGTCTTAGAAGTCGTCCGTGGGACGTTTAAACGAAATTCATAAATCGAGAAACGCGTAAAACGGTTAGAGTCCCGAAGAACAAAAATTAACAACTCGTGTATAGATCAAATTTGATAAACATTCAGTATATTAAACAAATAGTACATTTTTTCTAAAACGCCCAATCCAAAATAAAAGTGAACCGAATTGCTAAGAAACGAGATAATCAGAACATTGTGGAAGATGCCAAATATTGATATTTCGTTTATTTCGAAACGATCGATGTAATGAACCCACGAAAGTATGTTCAAGGCGAAAAATTAGTAAAGCTCATTACTGTAATGAATGAAGAAAGTTCTCGTCCCTAAACCTTAAAAAGAACGACCAAAATTTCTTCTGAGAGCTTCGCTAAATGTTCAAAATTTCTCGAGTTCAGGTGTCAAACGCAATCCTATCCAAATCAAAACTAGATAAGCACATTGATTTTACTGTGCTTTTGGCCTTCCCGTTGTCATGAATAAATTTGATGGTTCTCTAAAGTATACATTTGTGCACTCCACAAAAACTGCGTTTCACATTGAACCTACATTTGTGTCGCTGCTTTGACCATTTCAAAATAAACGGGCCATAGATTCAAAGTGTTCTTGTGTGAAAACAGTTTACTTTTCTTAAAAGGTGGAAGCATATTCTTTTCTACACCGACAAAAGTTTAATACAAAGGATTGGACCTATTATTGTATTCACAGAAGGAAAGAATTACGCTAACACTATATTAGGAAATAAAACGAATCCATTACATGCTAATAGCGTTAGGGTGAAGTCCGTACAGTTTCCCAAAAATATGTGTACATGCGAGATATGGAATTGTATGAGACTTCGCCTAGTTGGAGATCATCGCATGCCATTATATCCACAATCCGGATCTAGAATTACCGGAACGTGAAAATCGCCGTAGATGTCAGTGTGCACTTCTCTGACATTAGGCTGGAAAACTATTTTTATTCTTTGACCAAAAGCTACTAAGTGAACTAATGAAATTAAACGGAGTAATTCAGAGGCGACACGTCAGCAGCGAGATTTGGGGTTTTGATCCCACCCAGAAAGTGTTTTACGTCACCCAGATGGCTGATTTGATTTCCGAAATAGTGACTTTTCGGGGTTAGTAGGAATGTTTTGTTCTAAAATGCAGCAAACTGAGTATCAATTGGTAGACCCCGTTGAGACCTACGTAATATCGTAAGTTTTGTGTTACTTCGCTTTTAGCAGAGATTGGTGGCTAAAGTTTGATTGAAAATTTATTCCATTTCCCTCAGATTTTCCTTGCTGCCGATATATATGACGGAGTCGCGAACTTCTAACTATCAATTCATGAGTATGTAACTTACATTTGGACGTCATGGATTTCTACGTATACAAGTAACTTTTCTTTTCTTAAAACTTTGTAGTTCAGTTCCTTAACTTCCTGTTTATCTTCCCTTTGTTGACCTTGTCTCATAATTTCTTCATGGGCATGTTTCATTGTTTTTTTGTTATACTATAGTCGTCATGCTCTCTTGCTTTTATCATATCATTAATTATTGTTTGTAGTTTCCTCTTCCCGTTGTTTTTTCGGATGTTTCTTTTTCCTTCGCCTCATTTTACATTATGGTTGTGTAGTGTCTACGGGAATTTCTCATTCCATAAACAATACTTTCCAACATTTCTTTATTTTTTCTGAGTATTGCTGCATGGGATATTCTCTTCCAGTATCTTAGTTGTGCGCTTTATTGCTCTTCTTTGTAACGATTCTCAGGTTTTTCGCCAGTCTTTTCGGTTTTTATTTTTCATCTGCTTCTTTGTGTTTTATATTTTGTTTTATTTTTTATTCTTCATAATTGCTTCATTCCCAGCTCAAAACTTCTATTTGTTTCTTCATTCAAGAACTCCGCTCTATTCTCATGAAATAAACTTTCACAGAGTGAAAATTCTGCTTTTTAGAGTACGTTATCAGCTAGATGCTTTAAAAAGTATAGCACGCAGAGTCTTACACCTAAAAAGGGAAACCATTGATCAATAATTACTTTAGTTCACGCAGGAGAGGAAGAAAGGTAGTGTAAGAGGAAGGGGGACAGAAAAAAACCTTTTTTGCAAGATCGAATAATAGCCGTGCACATTGCTTGACGTTTCTCCATTCCATTCGTGATAACGGCTGACGACCCTAAGCAGCTCTTAAAAATTTATCGAACGAAAGTTTATTTTTTGTGCTATAGTGACCTATCGTGATTTATGGGGACTGCTTCTTGTGTTAAATTGTGTGTGAACGTATTTTACATGGGATCGTAACTGCTATAGTGTGTTTTTTGCGAAAAGCTTCTAAATAATGAAAGTGGAAAGCAAGTATTATTTCAGATTTCCACGATTTTCTGGTAAACAATATATCATGTAGGACTGGAGATTTGTGGGCATACTTATCAAACCGTTAACAATTTTTAGAGTGAAAAATTTTATAGCAAGAGCCATATGTAAGCGATTTTGACGACAGTACTGATTTGTGTCACTTTTCTATTTGGAAGCATTTTATAAAAAACAGACCATAGTTCAAGTTTTTCGCTCTAATTGACTTTCAGATTCTCTACTTTAGCAACTAAAATGTGATTGTAAAATTGACTAGTTTTTTTTTTCTTGGAGAACTACACTTTAAAGAATCAGTGCATTTTCTACCATCCTCCTTATTCTTTGTTTTACACGATACCAGTCGTCATCTCTAATCACTTTTAGTTATAACATGCGTGGGCCGAGCATGTGCGGCTCGGCTCGTCCCGGCTCGGGCCAAACAAAAACTCACGGCCCAGTCGGTGAAAGCCTATTTTTTAGAATTTCATAAAATTGAAGAATCATATGCATATCAAACGCAGCTACTGTACAATATGTCTTTTAATTTTTGTTGTAATGATTGGTTTTGACATTATGGACACATGTTTTTCCAGTGATGTGCTGAAGATGTTATGTTTCCTCCTACCCTAAACAAAAATAGTAGAAAAATACAAGTACTGAGGAATCGAGGAACTTACTAGTAACAACTCAAAATCTTCTACCTATAGTCTGTTTTTTACAAAATGCTTCCAAATAAAAAAGTGACACAAATCAGTACTGTCGTCAAAATCGTTTACATAGAGCTCTTATCGTAAAATTTTTCACTCGAAAAATTATTTAAGGTGAGGTCAGTATGTTCAGCAATTTCGAGTCCTGTATGGTATACTGTATATGAAAAAATCGTGAAAATCTGAAATAGTACTTGCTTTTCACTTTCACTATTTGGAAGCATTTCAAGAAAAACAGGCTATAGTTTATCACAATTTGAGAATGAAGACTATTCCTACCACTCAAGTACTCAAGTTTTCATTTGTTCAGGGACTGATTAAATTAACATTATAATCCCAAGCTCAACATGTCACTAAATTTTTGCAATAAAAAAAGTTCGCGATTATCTCGTTCATTGCAAACGCTCCTTGAAAGATTCACAGTTTACGATCTTCGTAAGACCTGCATAATACAGAATTTTACATCTAACTTCTAACTTAATGTACTATAATTGGTGAAGCGAAACCATTTTAGATATATAGAAATGTCCAGTCATTTATTCTTACCCATCATCAAGAATGAGCATTAATATGATTCTATTCAACAAGGCAGATGTGGGCAAAGTTGGCATTTTAATCTGGTATAATCTACTATGCTTATTTTACACTGATCGTTGCCATCATCTGAAGGTATTTGATAAGAGAAGTGAGTTGGTAAAAAAACGTAATCTTGAAGAAATTATCTGGCCATTTGAACTATATTTGAAGGATCAAAAGATAGTCGAATAATCAATAAGAATCATCATTTATGTAATGAAAGTTCAACCACAGTTGGTCGTCACCCCAGTTGTCAGAATAACTTTTTTACTTGTTGCCTTCTTTTCCTGGTCGAGAATAATAAGAAGATATGATGAGGCTTGCTTTTCCCACGAAATTTCATTTACGCGTAGCCTACTTCTGGTTGATTTTACTGATGATACTGACGAACTGCAAGTTGCATATCGATAGTGTAAAAATGTCTGATGAGTACTAAATCTATAAATTTTCCAGTTATTACGTCATGGGGCGAAGTAATCTTGGATCTTCAAT
The DNA here is from genome assembly GCA_963922205.1 of Romanomermis culicivorax. Classification (NCBI taxonomy): domain Eukaryota; kingdom Metazoa; phylum Nematoda; class Enoplea; order Mermithida; family Mermithidae; genus Romanomermis; species Romanomermis culicivorax. Next base: position 486,492 of record CAWUHX010000255.1, on the reverse strand, counting down.
CGAGTCTAATATTTGAACTAGAGCTCAAGTAGAATTTAATTTTCATTCGAAAAGTCAAGAAGGCCAGCACTCCATGATTCGTTTTCGCAGTTACGGACAAGTTAATAGGCTAGTTGAATTACAATCATGTGAGAACTTATGTCAATTTTGTCGGGTTACCGCGCATCAGACTCAGCTAAACATCGAGGTAGCAGTGAAATTTTTCCTAAGCATTTCTGCCCCATATCCTAAGTTTGTGGGCAACACGCCTTCTTGTCACAAGTGCAGGAGTATTATGATACTGTCTGAGGCCCGGAACCTTGGAGAACCAGATTTTCTGATGTCAGCGGTAGCTCATGCCGTTGACATTTGCCCAATGTTTTTATATCCGACATGCCACTCTAGGCACTGACAGCTTTTTTTGACTTGGGACATAGTCAGTGATCCACAAATTTTTGAATGTAATTTTCCTAAAATTATAATAAATAATATAATATAATAATATTATATAATTATAATAAAAACATAGACTTACTTACACTTACACGTAACACAATTTTGATTGGTAAATCTGTAATAGAAAACCTACAGTATTACACTAATGATCATATTTAAAAGAGTATAAATTGAATTAGTTGAGGATAACTTTCATTCTATTGTCAACCATCGCCCACATAGCTTTCGCTCTTTCTGGTTCAGATTTCAGAGTTTTCGAGCTCCAAATTAAAGGGGCACATTTTGCTTTCGCTTGTTTCAATCGTTTTCTCTCGAAATTATCTAACATGCATCCTCCAGAAATAACAAAATACTATGAAACTACAGTGACATTTTATATCATCTTTCTTCAATATTATATCTCTCTGCAAACGTTTTCTTGAAACAAAAGCCTTCCAACGACCACGTTACTATGGAACTTTGCTGTTTCTGAGGCAGAAACCGTACTAGCTTCTATCACTAGAGTTACGTGCAACTGCATGGAAACTCATTTGCATATATTTCAATTTCTCTGGCTTCTCCTTACTCTCCAATCGACTCTAAATCATTTTTTTCTACAACATTACAGTACATTGCTCAACTTTTAATGAGTACGTTTTTAGGCGTTTATTTTTTCGCAAATCAAATTGTAGCTTCAGCGTTAGAGTTATAGAACTTGTAGCATTCCGCTAGAATCCAACTTATTTCTAGTTTAGTACAGTCGATTTTTCAACTCTCTCCCCGTGCTAGCGTATGTTCAAAAGTATACTGTAGTAGAAAATCGATACAAAAGAAGTTCTTGTTAGAAAAGGATGTAGGCATACATAGTCATATTAGTAGAATCGTCAAATGGCCGGGGATAATGCAATTTTTTTCCACTTTTTTTCAGAGTTTCTCATAACGAGGGACTGTTAGCTTATCTCGCAAATCATATTTGCGGTAAGAGGGGATTTTCGTATTTTTAGAGCAGTTGCAGTCTTAAGAGAGACGGATTGCTTAGGAAAAATAAGGAGCCTTCAATGAGTACCTACATTAACGTTCTCTCTCCCTCTTTAGCTCTTTTTTTGCGCCTAAAATTGACGCAAAAGCCGAACACAGCATTTTTTAGCCGTCGTTGAGCTTTTGAGCCTCCGATATCCTGTCGTTCACCATATGCCGGACAAATGATTTATTCGCCAAGTGTATCTTTGGGCGTAATCAGTTTTAAGAAGCTGCTCCAGGCAAAAGACATCCTTTGTAGGAAAACTTGCTCAAGGCCTGTATCGTGTTCATTTACTTGAAACGCGATTGCCATTCTCACGGCGATATGTGACCTCGGATCTTCACCAAAAATGAATTGTAGATATACTGTGAGTTAGACATTTATGCTATAAACATGCTGATCATGTGAAATTTGGGGACATCTACTTATCAGAGTGTGCTACAAGTTGGAATTTTCCAGAGTGTATGTTTGGAAATCAATGTTCAGTTAAATCTACAAAGCATTGAAACGGCTTCTTAGTGTCGTTTCGAATGTGAAAATAGGAACAAAATGATTTAAGCCCATTATTCATATTACAAATCACAGGTTGACGCGGTATGTCGATTGACGCTCGACCGAAATGGAAATATGGCTGTCAGGTTGAACTGAATTTTTTGCGGTCTTTCTTTGCCTAGATTTTGATTCCCAACTTTGATGTCTGTAGAATGCTTTTATCGAGCTTTGATCATCATACATTTTGGTTTACGGAAAGCACTTTTTGTGTTTTAGGATTAGTTTTACTTCAAGTTCAAAAGTCTAGACTTGTATCAAATACTTCACTTCAAATCCTTTTTCTATTTATGCTGATGCCAGAAACGCATATAGGCGAATAAAACGATGTGTGACGAATTTTGCTGTAGAAGTATTTATCTTCATTGGCCAGAATCCGCTCGTGTTTTCATGCTCGCATACATATTAGGTATTTAGAAAATCCCTTTTCACATCGGATGGCGGAAGTAAGTCATCTGTACCTAAAGTGCCGTATTTGCTTATATATAAGACTCGCCCTCCAAGGGAAACCGCATCAACAAGCGGAAAAAATTAGAACTTGTAGGTTTTATTAGAACAAATATGGTAACTATGTATCGACCGACTGCAATAATGTATGCAAAACTCCATGCAATAAGCTACCAAATGCATGATCAGAATGACGATCACTGCCGTAAAATGAGTGAATCTCATAATCCCCGGTCTAAAGGTACTGCTAAAATAACCATTATTTCGAAAATTTTCTGCTGAATTAAACGCAGGAACTATGTAGAAAAAATACTGAAAATATTGAATGTCAAACTTCTCTTTCTTACATGGGAACTGGACACCATTATGATTTTGTCCACTTCTCGAAATCTGACACTCGACAAGCTTTTCATGTTAGAAGCGTTTTTCCAAAGATCTGCGTATCTATTGTATACAAGTGAATTATTTGTCTGACATAAGAGTGGTAAATCTACTTTTTCCTGCTAAAACATTACTTGAAAAACAGCAGCCATATATTATACATATTCTTGAGTGGTTTGAAGGGTATTGATCCCAGACGGGCTTCCTGTTGACCCTATATAGAATTTCTTTATGTGTGGAACTTTCAGGTATTGATCAAAAACTTATTGACTATGCATCATATTAAAGTCTTAGAATCCCACTAAAACCCATACCTATATGGAAAATAGGGAACTCCTGCTACAAATATTTGAGATTAGTATTTCATGTGCATGACTTGCGTAGTATAAAAAGCTCACTCAACCCCCATCGAACATACCTGTAAAATGTCCGATCAGTTGAAGGGTAAATCTAAAATTTTCGGGATAGGAGTCCCAAACTTTCCAAAATTTGGGGGGTTCAAAAAATTAGGAAAAAGTCGAAAAAATTTCAAAAAATTTCTCAAAAAAGGCCAAAAAAGCTACTTTTTCCTAATTTTTCCGAGTTAGGGAGAGAGGTTTTCGACATAGGGGTCCAGGGTTCGACAAGCTGAGGGGTTCCGACATTTGGGTATAGAGTTCGATCAAGTTGAGGTATCCCCAACCCCGTCAAATACAGGTATGCCATAGAGTATGACCCTCAGCAGATTTCGTCTGCTGAATGCATATGTATGACTTCATGCATGGAATCCCTTTGACGTCCTGTTTTTTGTGATTCAAATGATTTTTGACTAATATTTTTCATTTACCTATCTAACCGCGGTTTTCGTTGGTAATCTACGTCATCTATACTCGCCATTAAACCGCATTTTTCACTCAGGATCGTAGAAACTTTGAAGGACTGCCATGATTCTGATTAAATCATTATCAGTCACTATTTCAAGCAGCTTATTTTGAGGTGTTTCTGAATGCTTATTACATTCTATAGTCTGTTTTTTATAAAATGCTTCCAAATAGAAAAGTCAAACAAATCAGAAGTACCGTCAAAATCGTTTACATAACGTTTCTACTGCAAAACTTTTCACTCGGAAAATTTTTAAAGGTTAGCTTAGTATGCTCACAGACTTCCAGTCCAATATGACATATTGTTTAGCAGAAAATCATTAAAATCATAAAATACTACTTGCTTCCCACTCTCATTATTTAGAATCATTTCAAGAAAAACATACTATAATTCTATACTTCTATGTCCTTATCCTCAAAAATTTAGAAACATATACCACTAGCTTATTATAAAATGCCCCGATGGGACAGAAAAAAAGAAGGATATACTTGCATGGACAGTTGCCAAGCCAGAGGAAAGAGTGGACTAGATTTTTAAGAATTTTGCTTAAAGATTGAAAAATCTATTTTTGTCAAATTTGATTTTCATTTATTCTCGTTAAAAAACTTTTCATGTCCATGGAAAAGTATATTCTGCGGCTTCGTGAACTTTGTCCCCCCCCCATAACATTATATCAACCACGGAAAAATTTTTCTGGATGAAAATTATATGCAAGCTAATGGTTGATTTCACTCAAATGTGGAGAAATGCTAAAGCAATAGCAATAAAGCATTGTAAGTCCTGACTGATCCGAATCTATGCCTCTAACTCTAGCTGATAAATAGAGAAGGATTGACATATTATAGCCATTTCGTTTTTTCAACTTATGCCTGTGACTGAAAAGGCGTCATCAGGCACTGTAAAAAACCTGGGTTAGTTCCACTAACTCAATCTAAGAATAATCTGAATGTCCGGATTAAATTTTTGATCCTCAGTCGTGCCTCACACTGGGCACCCAGGTATTTTGGATCCTGGGTGCTACGTAACTTATGAGGTGACCTGTTTACCCGAATTTCTAACAAGATATTGTATGGGTAAAACACTTATACAGTCATTGCGCACCACCTTCGAACAGGGCAACAGGATAAAGTATATGAAAATGCCTTTAAAAAGTTTTTGATTCAGCCATACACATACTACCTTGAGACAATTCTCATCGCCAAACTTATGCCTCAAGTGTGAAAACTTGCTCTGCTCTACACCATGAAATCTTAATGTGTTTTAGTCCTTTTTGATCAACCTCTGCATTGAAAGCGCCTGTTGAATGAAAATCCCGTATTTTTAGGACGATTTTCCACATCAATCTTATTTTTGAATCTCAGACTCTTTCCTCATCTGTGAACATTTGATGCTTGGCACACAATCGATCTAGTTCTAAGAAGACTTCATGCTATAGCTTTTTCTCTATAACACTTGAGTTGAGTTTTGAAATTGGAAGTCTTTTTCTGCATGAAAAAAAATTTAAAGTAAGCTTTCTGGAAATTTTTGCCTCAAAAAACCAAAATGCACCCCGTCTGTAGACATCCTCACCCAAAATTCAGAGTAGCGCATTTATGGTTGGAAGTAAAAAATAAATTCCAATACGTATTAATTCTTGTCAAAAAACCTGTTTTTACACATATTTTTAGATATTGAAAACGTTCAGGGAGGTCAATTGACTTTTGCCGGACGCCAGCCAGTGTTATCCAGAGTCTCAGTGGAAGGGTTTACTCCCACACCCTGTGTGCAGTATTGGTTGCTAGGTGTGCTGATGCACTCAGCTGCATAATATACTTCTCCAGATATATGAAAATTAATTTAATAAGAAAAAATGAAAATCCAATATTACAAAAGTGGATTTTTCAAACTTTAATCAAGGTGCTAAAAAACCTAATCCACTCTATTTTCTAGCTTGGCAACTATCCAAAGTATATTCGTCTTTTTTCTGCCACATCGGGGCATTTTCTAATAAACTTTTCCACCTCTTTTTAGCGGGCCTCAACCCTGCATGAAAACCCTTCAGAAGCACATTGAAGTTTTAAATTTCGCCATCTTCAGATCAAAGAAACAATAAAAAAATCTTAAACCTACGAATTTCGACTTTCGGTGAGAGTAAAAGATGTCTAAACTGCATAGCATTTAGAACAAGCTGACAGAGTGTAAAATGACCATGTCCATTGAATTTCCCATGGTCAAAAATCCCTCAACTCAAAAAATCGCAGAAATATTTTTGTTTACACACAGGACAATTTTAGCGACTGCGTCCATTGAATTCCCCATGGTCAAAAACCCCTTCCCCCATAAATTACGGAAATACGTTTGTTTAGAATCAGGATAATTTTTTGTTTGAAGTGACCACATCCATTTAGTTCCTGATGATCGAAAATCCCTTCCCCAAAAAGACCACGGAAATACCGTTGTCTTTTTGGGAAAGGGATTTTTTTTTATTTACACGCAGAACAATTTTTCGTGTATAAAGATCGCGCTCATCGAATTTCCCATGACTCCGAAAATCCCAATAACGCTACTGGTTCAATTGAAACTGCAAAAAATTCTGGCACCGTAGTGCACTATGCTGCAAAAGGTAATTGTTTTAAAGCCATAAGTATTATATAACAAAATTGTCAAATTTCGCGTTACTGGGACCTTAGACCACCGTTTAATCGAATCGAGGCCATATTTTTAAAAAACGAAAAAAATGCATTTGATATTGCATCCCCTAGGTGCTTAGGCTGAAGTGTGGAGCTTGGATATGGTATATCCATTGTGGGGCATGGTGGAACTGGGGGCTCTCAAAAAATACGTTTTTCCATGTTTTTGATGCCCCACCAAGTAACAGATAGAGGCGAAATGACAACGGCGCCTCGAGGAGTTACAGGGTAATAATAATAATTTGAGACAGGAGTTACCTATTATTCCTGAAATGATGAAAAACCCCAAGGTTCTAGCTCTTACCGTTTTGGCTTTAGGGGAGGTGGGACATGAATTTTGGGGGTCAAGTATATTATAGGTTGACGCTGTCGCGCCACCTATGATTTATCCATATTTTAAAGTTGTAGTATAGATAATGAAGCGACTAGTCATTCATTACATTCGGTAGAAAAACTGTAATTCGAATATAACTTCCTTCAACATGCTCCGAATTTTTTTAAAGCAGTCGTATGTAACGTGACAGGACCTTTCCCTTTTGATTGATTATATACACATTCATATTCCCCTCCATGCGTTTTTCTGAAGATATATGGACTTTTTCATCGATGTCATGTGAAAAAGCGTGCTTAGTTTCTTTTTGTCGTCGACGAGCTCGTTTCCTGATCTCATTATGCTTTATCGCTTGTGAATACTAATACGGAATAATATGAACTGTGAAACATGCAAAGTTTTTCCAGTCATGTTAAACTTTATCAGCAATGCTCGATACGATGGATTATTCTAAGTTTCCTAACATGAGTTGATTTTCGATTGTTCTTTTTTCCCACGATTTAATCCGAATCTACATCAATGATGTGGTGTTCGGAGAGTAACAAATTACTGCACAAACTGAATTTTCGAGAGTTGAGCACGTCTCCGTGGAAGTGAACATCTCACAAAACTGGATGGGTTTTGTAGGGAATATTCTCTTTCCTGCTGTGATAATATAGAAATCAGGAACAGTGTGTGTATACAATGCTTTTGCCGGTGAATTGATACTGACCATAAAAGGAATTGAATGACAGAAGAATCGACGTGCAAAAGTGTTCGGGTGTACAGTAATGTCTACAGTCATCAGACGAACGTTGATTCAAAAGAACGGTTAGTCGTCGGGCGTTTTTAAGAAATTCACTCTATCACTGCTTTGTACTGTGAAACGGGTTTGTTAGACGCTGTGAAAACTGTTCAATTTAAAGTGTGTCTTCGTTAGTACTCGGACGCTAGTAATTACATGTCCGATTGTTTGGAGCCAGAAAGCAATTATCTGATACGCCTATTGTAGTCCAGTTCTTTTTTGGAGGTTTGGCTTCGTGCCAAACGATTCTTTGTGTTCGAAGCTTGTGTTCATCAATTGAATTCCAAACAACATTATTGATTTGGGATCATGGAGAGTTTTTGGGCCGGTTTCACTAACTGAAACTGAGGATCATCCCGACGTCGGTAAAGCGCTTAAAACTGAGTTTCTGCTGAGCGCGACGTCGATTTTGTCTTTTTTAGGTTTCACTAAAATTTCTACCTCGAGATTAGCTGAACCTGAGGTTAAAGCCTGAACTCAAGATTATCTTGACCACAATAAAAATGTGGCACAACATTTAAAAAATTTTGCAAGAAAAAGTAAGCCATATAAAAGACATATGCTCAAAAAACTCCAAGAATAAAGAAAAAAAACAAAAAGAGATATTCGTTTGGAAAACAACATCGAAAAAATGTAAAACATGACTACACATATCACATGAAAAAGTAACGATCGGAAACGGGCGGGACACGATCACATGTGCTAAAAATATGGCCAGAAATTTGAAATAGCTTTTGTTCTTTTCCTGTTACTTTTATTGGTTCTTTCATCATTTGTACGTTGAAATCAAGTTGAAAAAAGTAACAATCTCATAGTTCGGCATTATTCCTAAAATCTAGCTAAAAAATCTAATCTAATAATAAAATTTAACTATCCTGAAAAAATTGTCCACGTTTGTAGATTTATCAATCAATGCCAAAAATTCATTTTTAACAATTGACGGTAAAAAACAAAACCAAAAAGTTCGGACTTAAACTAGCTGAATAGGAGGATTAACTTTTGTGTGTGGCTGAAACCGACGTCAGGATCAGGACTAAATGAAAAATGTTAGTGAAACCCAACGTCTTGAGCTTGAGTTCAAGTCCGAGCTCGAGATGATCTCGACGTCGCGAAAATCTCGAGCTCAGGATAATCTCGACAAGTAACCGTGGAAATCGAAATTTTATTTTTTGCGGTTGAGATAATTTCGATCAGTAAAACTGGCCCCTGAATCTTACAGCTATCTTCTTACTATAATGACTTTATCATGCTCACAACGACTAGACATGTTTTGTCAGAGTTAATTCAGTGTCTGTCCATCGTTCCAGTAAGACCTGATTTCTGAGAAATTCGACCTTGTGTCTCAATGACCTATGATAAGCTGAAAATTGATAATATCTGAAAATGAGATATTCTAAGTAATTTTAACCCGTTGAGTGTCGTGGTAGCATTTACTCAGCATGAAACTTAAAACAAACGTTAGCTACAGGATCCCAAAGTTTGGAATTTTTTCATTTTTTGGAATTTTCGGTCTATACACCTCAGAAAAGGTATCGCTCTGTCTATAGCCAAATGTTCACTACCTGCAGAAGACCGCGCTCTATATGCAGGTATGAAAAAATTTTCTAATCCATTTTTTAGCTCACTTTACACATTTTATGCTAATTTAATGTGTCAAAAACGGAAGTCAAAATGAACCGAGAAAGTCATTTGAAGCCCTTTTTGTGCATCTTCCCATAGGATGCCGCAGAATCTCTTTCTTAGCCTTTATAGCCGCTAATGCCTGACATATTGTGTTAAAATATCAGTCACATATTTGCGTACCGTTTTGGGAACTGTATAAATGTGTTCACTTGCAGAATATCGATACGGAAATGCTGATTTATCCCAGTAAATATGCCTTCGACGATATGCAGGAAGCATAGAAAAAACGTTCATATCAGACGAATAAAAAGAAAATATGTGTGAGAAAATATATAATAACTGGTACAACTTCATCAATTTATTCACAATGGTTGTGCAACACGGTGTCTCCGAAGAAATGCAACAAAAATTTATCTTTTTGGTAATTTAATAATTAACTCCGGCCTGTTATAAGCTGTGAAAAAGGGCTCTATGTTTCACAACACCTGATGTTAGCCAGATAAAAATAAACTCAATCATTGTCAATCGTTGAGTTGAGCCTATCCAATACAGCAAAGGGCATCTTCATTTCTCGCATTTCTCTCATGAGAGATCAGTAACTCTTGCTGTTTTCTTTGAGAAGTGCATAGCGAACAATCATGGTTGAGGGCCACCTGAATAGCGCCGTAACTAACCCACTACCACCCAATGTTGGAGTGAGTGTGATAATCCCGACCATGGCTGAACAGAAATGGCCTGGTTCTGAACCCGTGGACTGGATGAAGCGTTAATCCTACGAGTAGAATTTGTATTCGAGCATACAACAATCACTCGACTCCTGTAATTCAATGAAAATTTTCAAAATGTTCGATCTGTCATTTGAAGCATACTTCAGCCTCATTTTTTTCTTGTAATCTGCCAAGTATAGACGTATCGTGTGTTCTCAGAAATTTATTGGTTGAAGGTTTATTCATATTAAAAAAGATATTTTAATGCAGTGCAGTGCGTGCAAATCTATACAGCTCTAAAACGGCGTGCAAATCATATTGAAATTTTAACACAACATACTTGACATTGGAAGAGTTCCAAGTCACTTCTTCATCCTTCTTCCATCTCTTTTTTGACACTTCAAAACAGCGTATAAAGTGCGAAGTACGAGATTAGAAAAATTGTTTCATACCAAATAACAGTGAACTATCTTCCGCTTTGATATTTTGAGTCACGTGTACATAACATAAAATGCAAAAAAATATGAAAATTCCAAAGTTAAGGATACTGTGCTCAACTTTGGTCTTTCATGCAAAATAATTTCCTGAACGATACTCAGCATGTAAAAACACACCATTTACCTGATTTCAGGTATGATTAATTTTTAACTTATCACTAGATGATCGCATTTTTAAAGGGATATATACGTTATAACGTGTCTTATGTTAACATATCCCAAACATATAACATACAAAGGGACATTTGAATTTTAATATTATAGATAGTCAAGGTCAATCTTCTCAGAAACTGCGTTTCAACTCTGCATACAGCAAAAGACGGGTCATTATTGTTTTAGTTTACACTTGCCTTGAGTCTATTCACATGTCGTCAAACATGATACAAAATACCAGATCGTTTTCATGTCTCTTTTAAGCCGTCCAAAAGATCAACAACATCCGTGGTTATGCTACTACTAATCCGACTACACAATCGCAAAGAACGTATAAAATCGGCCTTTTAAACCTGGAATGGGACAGGATTGAAAACTCCGATTATCGTAATCGTCGATTATAATAATCTAGCTTTAATCGGCTAACGAGCTTACAGACTGTTTTAATGTAGTCTTAAAGTAATCGGCGTTTAATCGACGACGAACTTACAAAAAAAAATTAATCGTGGATTATAACAGACTTTTAATATCCGATTACAATAATCGACTCTTAATAGGTCAACGAGCATACTTGCCTAAGGCCCAAATTACAGAAAGTGGGTTAAACGTGGGTAAGAGTAAGAGTAAAATGGCGGGTAAAATCGTAGGTAAATAAAAGTCGAATAAAATCGTAGGTTAAGGCCGAAATTACAGAAAGCAAGTAAAATAAAAGTAAGGTAAAAGTAAAATCTCAGGTAATGTAACCCATGTTTAACCCACTATTTTACCCGCCTTTTACCTACTATTTTACCCATGATTCTACCCATCTTTAACCCGAAGTTTTACCTGCGATTTTACCCATGATTTCACCCGTCTTTTACCAACGATTTTACCCATGTTTAACTTGGAAATTTACCCGACTTTTTTAGTTTTCGTATCACAGAACGTGGGTAAGTGGTGGGTTACCCAACCCACCATTTTTATATATGTTTTTCATGGTGAACTTGTTTTCAGTCATATGAACAGAGTATCCCAAAACTAAAATGCTGATATCTCACAATGAAACATTTCTTTCGGTTCAAAGCAATGGCTCTCATGACTATGCCCTACTTCCCCGATTATGTGAGCTATCGGCTCATGCTCTTGTAGAGGCCCTGCTATACTTCACCCGCCGGCGCCCATCGGCACTGGCCCTCACTGTCAGAAGTATAGCAGCTCATAGCCGGCGCCAGTTTCGAGCTGCTATACTTCGTCTTTTTGATGACAGCCAGCGCCGGCCCTCATCCTTAACCAACGATTCTACCCGAGATTTTACTCGACTTTGATTTACCTACGATTTTAGCTACCATTTTACTCTTACTCTTACCCGCATTTAACCCACTTTCTGTAATTTTGGCCAAAGGCTGGGTAAAAATCGGGTAGAATCGCGGGTAAGATCGTGGGTTGAAGATGGGTAAAATCGTTGGTAGAAAAAATAACCCATGATTTTACCCATATCGAGATTACAGAAGATGGGTAAGGTGAAAGTTGGTAAGTTGGTGAAAAAGACATGAAAATGACCTATGATTTTACCCTGCTATTAGCAGGGTTATATTGACAAGAAGTTTATATTTTTCACATAAGGCTCGGATTTGATTGGTTCTTTGCATGCCGTCAATGTGTTGCAGGTTAAACTGAATCTGATGTTAGTGATGGCAATGACTAGAAGCCCGAGAATTCTAATTTTTCGGAAATGCATTGATCATCATTGTACATATTTTAGTACAACAGCATCAGCATAAATTTGTGATACTGGTGGGTTATTGTCGAAGAACACTTTTTCGAGCTACACTATTACTCGATAGTGCAACAATTTTGAAACACATCTTTTGCTTTTCAAACTCCATTAAGATGAATCAACAGGTATTTTTACATCAATATTTTGATATGTGAATCTGATGAAATTTGTGGCTTTTGATGAAAACGTTTGAAGCTTGAATAATCTTCCAGAAGATTCTCCTTAGGCTCAAAAAAACCAATGACTCCTACAGTCTTTGAGTTAATAAACACGTACCATCTATACTATAACATCTGAAATGCACTATAGTCTGTTTTTATAGAATGCTTGTAAATCGAAAAATTAACACTGTCTTTAAAATCGTTTGCACTAAGTCTTTGCTGAAGAATTTTTTACTCGAAAATTCTTGTCAAGTTTTACAAATTTTCAGTCTTAAATGACATATTGCTTAGCAGAAAATCTTAAAAATATAAAATATGGCTTGTCTTATGGTATTAGGAGTTGCAATCAAAAAACACTGTGAGTTCATCACTCTGGCGCATGGAAAATTCTAAATAGTGATTATTAAGCAAACCAATACCCTTTGCGCTCACAGTAATCCTGTTAGAAAATTCGCTTGTGTGAATTTTATTCCTGCACACAATGCAGTGAAGCATAATAATTATTTCAGGATAGCTGCAGTTACAGGAGCATGAGCGGATGGGTCACATAATTGGGGAGATAGCGCATAGTCATGAGAGCTATTGCTTAGAACCGCAAGAAATGTTTCATTGTGAGATATCGGCATTTTAGTTTTTGGGATACCCTATTCATATGACTAAAAACAAGCTCACCATGAAAAAAGATATATAAAAATGATGGGTTGGCTAACCCGCCACTTACCTACGTTCTGTAATACGAAAACTAAAAAAGTCGGGTAAATTTCCAAGTTAAAACATGGGTAAAATCATTGGTAAAAGACGGGTAAAATCATGGGTAAAATCGCAAGTAAAACTTCGGGTTAAAGATGGGTAGAAATAGAAGGTAAACGGCGGGTAAAATGGCGGGTTAAACATGGGTTACATTACCCGAGATTTTACTTTTACCTTACTTTTATTTTACCCGCGTTCTGTAATTTGGGCCTAAGTGACTGCTAGCGGCAAATAATCGTTATTTTTTTGGTCTTCAAACCCAGACTCTACATTACCCATTTCATGAACAATGGATTTACAGATTGTCCTTCATTATGCGCGAGACCATATAGTTTCCATATAAAATAATTATTTGAATTCAAAGTATGAGCTGATGAGTCATTCAGGAACACAGAATTCTGAATCTCGGAACTTTGCACTAAAACTCCTACATAACTGTCCTGCATGGATCGAAAAATTATACCCGTGGCTTGTGAATAATACGGATCGATGTACTTTCTGTCTTCAATTTGTGTTTCATTACTGAATTTCGCTTGCAGCAGCAGACTTAGCATGCACCTATTTCGCTTCCATATCGATCTTTCGATTTAAAAGCGTGAACTTATTAATTGAGTGTCAGTTAATTCATGAATCCCAAGCGTCAGCTGCGATAAATTTGATTTTTGTTGTATATTTGCTATTCTGTTTTCTGAACAACTGTTTAATATTAACTTTTTTCCAGGCATGTGATACAATTTTTAGTATCGGAGAATTGAGACGCCTGATATGGGAGCTCGATCAAGGCTTTATATAATCGTCATTTCAGTCTGTCTGACAGTGAATTTAACAACGGAACAATTAGTTTCGACTATCAGGCATCCCAGACCCAAATACTTAGAACACGATTTCTTATGCAATAGCGGTTCACCGTACGCTTGCGTGTGTTACGTGGCCGATGCTAGTCTGGCCGCCTACCCGGGCTGCCGCATACTGCTTGGCGCCGACAGATTGCCGGTTGTCAAATTAACGTGAGCACAATTTCACTGAATGATGTGGTCAAGTTATAGTTCGATCTGACTTCATGAGACAAAAGTAATTGTGGCTGTGATAAACCAGATGAAATAAGTCATTCTGATAGGGAAAAAGAGTGTTATCGGAGAAAGTCTCAGTATATTTCGAGGAAAAATTCTCGGTTACTCTTGAAGATGCACTTTCTCAGAAGCTCGACATTGTTTACGATAAGTCACAAATTAATTACATTTAAAATCAGGTATTAGGGGTAGTTTTGTGTGTACGCGAGTGTTACAACAGCATTCAATAAGCAGGGAATCGAATCGTCTAAGTGACCCAAAGTTGGGAATTTTTAAATCTTTCAGCATTTTTGTTTATGTACGGAATTGTTTATATCGCAGACCTGATAAATATTACCTTCTAATTAAATACTCATTATTTTTAGAAAACCATTTAGTGTAAGAACTCTCCAGAATTAAGCATACACTTTTCATGGAGTTGTTAAGTGTAAAAAAGCCGACAAAAAATGTGTAAAAAATCAATTAAGGTGCTCACTGGGCATCTTCCTATAAAATGCCGCAAGTTTTTTTACTCTGGTTCCGCAGCTGGTTCAACATTAAAATTTCAATCGGATTAGCGTACCTTTTGGGGTATTTTTTTTTATTTAATGCATCAAAGCATTTTTTATTTAATGCATCTCTACAATATCAAGGAAAGATGCGAGTCCAAGTAGTAATCCAAAAGATTTCATTCTTCAGCCCCAATGGCTAGAACGGGTACCTAAATTTACCCGAAATGACTGTATGGAGAAATTTGGAAATTTTCATCAAAACTCTTGAATCCAATGATATGTGATATTCTGAGAAAATGACGCGTTATTTTCACGCTCTTTTTCTTAACGCGCTTAACACTCTTATTTTTGTCTTAATTTTTCTCCTTCACAATTTGACTTGATGTGAAACTGGGTACCTTCAATCGTAGTTCACTTTCTCGCAGTTTGTAGGATAGGAGACACCGAAGCGGCAAGGTAATAATATGTAAATTAAACTTGCAGCTTCAGTTTCGGTTAATGCTTGCCACTGAAGAAAAAAAATTTCTTGCCAATGAGATACCTTGTCCATTATCCATTGGTGCTGCATTAATGAAATTTTAATTGTGTTTCTATTCGCATCCGTTCCTCCTGTGACTGTTGCTATACGTCGTTCATTGTCATCACCTGCTGATTGATTGAAGATCTATTGATATGCTCATGCACTGATTTACGATAGATGTAAACTGCTGCATGTTTCCTGATTCAAACTTCAACGGAACATATTAGGCTGTAGCAGCTACTGAAATTGAAAAAAAAATTTTTTGTGGAATTCGGAAATTTCTTTCGACGCTTTAAATCTTTGTAAACAGCGTAAAATGCAGCAATTGAAAAACTTGTCTATACAAAATTACAGAACATTATCTTCGGCGCATGTTAAAGATTTGAACGCAGAGTTGTGTTCTCCCCATGCTGAGATATCTAGGATGCCATTTAAAAACCAAAAAACGCCGACATATCGAAAAGTTTCAAACCTTCACGTACTGTAGTAGTTTTTAACTTATAATAGGTCAAAATAATGCTAGGACAAACTTGAGCGGATTCAAGACGTTAAGACCATCAAGTTTGACTACATCCTTCACATTGTGAATTTTTCTGAAGAAATAAAATTAGTTAGATCGAAACCAGCTTTTACAGACTGTAGAAATAATCATTTTTCAACTCGGTCATAAGTTGCGAAGCTTCAATTTATTTGTAGTTTCTCTAACTAATCTGTTTGTATAAGTTTAACTAATATTATCATTAGACGAAGGCTGCTGATCATACACGATCGATACACATGAAAGAGTCTGATGTGAGAACCAACTACAGCCTGGTTTTTTAAAATGAGCCTCGGCGACGAAAAAAACAAAACGTTTGAGAAAATAAAAAACCTGGGGCCGGTATTACTATTGCGACTTAAGCTGGAGCATACAACTCAAGTCTCTACAACCCTATAACATAAAAAAAGTTAAGCTCCAGCTGAGCAACAGCTTGTCCGGTATTACTAAAAAATTGTTAAGCTACAGCTGAGCGAGAGACTTAATATTCAAACTTAAGTCTTGGACTTAAGTCCGTTCGACCATTAAGCTGGAGCTTAAGCCGGAACAGTATTACGAAAGTTAAGCTAGATGATTACTGTTTAGAAACTTTATTTTACAAAAGAATAGCTTCCAATGCCGCGTGATAGATTCGAGACGACGTCAAATGACTTGTTCATGTTCTCCAAACGATGTATCAGCCTTTTTGTCAATGTATATACTCTCACTTCTTACTGCCTGTTTTTCTAGAAAGTGACTGTAAACCTGAAAACTGATCATCGAATTCGGAATCATGAACCCGAAGTTTGGTGTAGATTTTTTAACTAAAAAATTGGTAGAGATTTGTTGATTTGACTCACAAATTTTCACTTCTATGTGACACGTGGAACTTTGCACTTGCTTTACCGTTCCATTTTCTGTAGGATTTAAAGAAAAAACAGACAATATTTTTTTAGACAACTTGACACATGTCTTGATGATGAACTTGGTTGCATAACATTTTTATCCTTTAGTGAACCGTACATGGATTGAAATATTGCAGCAAGTAATTGGAGGATTGCATAAGTGGCTCAAGAATGACTAAATTTTTTTTCACATCCTAAGCGATTCTTCGAAAATGATTCAATATGAAAAGGTTTTGCCAAGTTTTGTCCAGCTCTTAAACAGTGGTTGTCGAAGTCATGGTATCGTTGAACTGAAATTCTTTTAATCGCTGCAAACTGCGACGGGTTTTTTTTTGTTCAAGGGATGGGAAATATTTAGTACAAAATACGTCTTGGACCCAGAGTAGAAAATGAGGCTCGATTTTTCTTTTTCTGTATTTACAACTTTAAATACAATTTTGTGTATTGTACGAACTTAGAGGTCTTGAAAGTACAAAGGATCTTGTACATACAGTTGTTTCATTAAATTTGCTCGGAAAATTTGTTATTCCATTCCGAAAACATTCCGTTGTTTTCGCAGGGTACAACTACCACCGCTGACTTTGGCGAGTAGGGACGGCGTTTTGCAAGGCTTTTTCCAGCCGGCCGTCATTGCCACGCTCATCACCCGTTGGTGCATGAACGCCACCCAGCGCTGTTTGGGCACCACTCTACCGGTCAAGGACGGCAACGTCGTAGCCTTGAAATTAGATTTCAGGAAATCTTTGAAAGCCAAATCTAGCGGTCACCGGAGGAAGAAAATGATAGAAGCTACGATCTATTACACCGTGGTGAAAAATCGCCAATCGCTCTTATTAACAGCGGACAATATTTTGGAAACGGAATTGATATTACGAGTCATGAGGAAAGCTTTGTACCGTAACCCGAATTTATTCGGATCGGCTACGGTATTGGACCATGGGGAAGAAACATTGGACTCCAACGGTTTGGTACATTTCGGCCATCATAGGAATAACGTGGTGGGTGGTGGTAGTTCCACACCGCCCTCGTTATCCCACTACATGAAAGACAACATAGGATTTTTTATTATGATAGCCGGCATTATTGTTATATTTACGGCCGTTTATGTCATAGCTGCCATAAAGGTTTACAGGTGAGATGCACACATAAGTGAAGCTACTCTTTTACTTCAAATACAGTTTTCTGGGAAAAACAGTCAGTTTTATATAGACCCTTTACCTTGAAATGATAGAGGCAGCGACAACCAAAAAGCTAGATTCAATTTGATACACTATTTTCATTTCATGGAGCGGAGACAAAGCTAGAGATTCATAGAGATTCATTGAGATTTATCGAACTTTCTGCTAAACCAAGAAGCTTATCGTTTTTTCGAATCGAATAAAAGGCCTAATGTAAGGAAACTCCTGGCTGTTCTGTTTACTATTCATAGACGAGAAATTTTCGTCAACTATTACAATAATGAGCTTTACTAACTTTTCCGCGTTGAACTTCCTTTCTTGGATTCACTGCATCGATCAATTTAAAATGAATGGAATATTTTCAGTATGCGAGCATGCTTTAATGTCGCAGGTTCATAGACTATGAAAATGCCATGACTCTTTTGATATTCAGAATGATGAGCACAAATGTGCTCAGCGAACAGCAAAATAATATAAGTGCTATTTGAAGTAGTTTCTAAAGGTACAATTATATGACTTTTAAAATAATATTTTGATTATGCAGCATAGATTCATGCAATTGCATGTTAATACACTACCCACTGTTATGCGGACTACCCTTGAATGATATATTCTGCTTAACAGTCACACGAATTGAATCAAATTAAGTTACTGCAGGAAATACTTATTAAAGACACGATTTTTCAGCGACTTTGTATTTTAGTGTAATTGGAGACTTTCTCAGTGGGTCCTTGCTGCACTTAAAGCTGCCACGTCAATATGAATTGCATTCTATTCGTATGTCTGATATTTCGTCCTTATAAAGCCGGTTTAAACTTTTCGTCAAAACACAAACAGGTCCTAAGAATTGATCTAAAATAGTTATTTGTAGATAGGTTTTCGAAGTACTCAATATTTGGAATTTGTTTTTTCGATTTCGTTCCTTGATTGCAAGCATATGGAACATCTTTTCTAGTTTGAGTGTCTCATGCAGAGCATAGAGAATTCATTCTGAAAAGATATTCATTAATACAGGACGCAAGGGTATCTCTACTTTTTATCATCAGACCAACTTTATTCTAGGATTGCAATAAAATTCCAATGCGTAATTCTGTGGTTCAATCAATAACTGTTAACATAAGCTTTACTGATGCACGTTCTTATTTGGGCACATTAAAAGATAGTGCTCCAGTCATGACTTGTTGATGAGTGGCAATCATACATTGGCCTTGGCGTGCATTTTGATTCCATTCAGGAAGTGTTCGACCTCATGCAGACACTGACTTTTCAAGGAAAACAGGTGTTTTTCTTTTCAAAAAGCAACAAATTGGTCGAGAATCGATAGCTATCGTTGAGATACTCATGATTTAACACTGCGTATCTCCTTTTTTAATTGAGTTTATGGCTACATAAATCTAAGTCTACCGTCAATGTATGGTGGCGATAGACGATGTTTGAAAGACTACAAGAAATTGTCAATGATCATAGTGAAGATCACATTTATGGAACAACTGTGCTAGATGACTACTTCACCAGGGCGGCTTACATAGTATAAGGATTGTGCTTTCGCTTCGGTAATATTAGGTTAATTATGGTTGAAAGCTTCCATCTTTAAACGCTATGAGTATCATAGTTTCTTTGAATATTATCAGGTGTGAACAAAGTGTTTTGTTAGAGTCAAATAAACCTGATCTTAATCGAATTCCGAAGAAACTTGGAAGATTTCATTTCTGCCTTTTAACATGGAATAAGACAAGAATTTATTAACATGATTTTGTGAGCAATCGAATATATACTCGAGAGCAATAAAGAATTTCGAAATAAGAAAAATTTTAAGTATTAACAACAGCTCAGCGGGGTTACGACTACGATGCCGGGACTTTGGTAGCGTAGTTCATATGGATCGTATACTATCTGAGACTACAGTTATTGATTACTATTGTATCGGTTCAAAAAAGAAAGAAAGTCAACAAACGGATTTTAGTGTTGCATGACAAGCTCAGTTTACTGAGACATGCGGTCTCGTTCACTCGTTAAATGCAATTCTATTGATAATTTTTTTATTGGATTAATTGCAAGAGTGAAAGTTGAAATATATTTTCCTGAATTATGGTTTTTCTAAATATCAAACCAGAAACAGCTCACTGTGGAAAATACATTGGGCCTCTGTAAATTATGCTGCAGAATGGAAATAAAATTAGAACTGCGACGTATCTCTAACATATCTGTTTCCGAAGCTCTTTCAACCCCATCCATTAACTCCATCCATACATTTTATTCGTGTCCTAACTTTCTTTTTTCAGGCAGCGACAAAAACATATCAAGCACCGACAGGACCTTGCCAAATGTGAACTCGATGCCCATACTAGAAACAACGGTAACTTGAGCAACTATGGCACACTGAACAATAGGTCTCCTGTCCCGAGCACAGGACTAGGGCAATATTCGCCGCAAATTTGTAACTACAGTCCAGCATTGAGCAATAAGATTTCCATAGTCACAGTGCCTAGCCAGATTTCGAAGAAAAGTTCCCGAGTGACCATCGATTATCCGAGCGCCCAGGCCAGCTGCAATATGCGAACAACCGACGACATGCAGGGACCTTCGACAACTGCATCCTGCGAGTATGGACCCTTACGTGTGGCCGACACCGACGCCTACGAAGTGGAAGAAATGTTGTACATTTTCCCGCCAATCGAAATGAGCCAAAAGGTTGATAAAACGAAAACGACCAGTATGCTGAGGGACTTCTTTTTTGAAAAGCCCAATAAAATCCTGCGAAGTTTGTCAATGCAGTTTAATCGTAAGATGCATCCGGCCCCGGTGGCAAATATAACACTAGCATCAAAGTCACCATTAATGAAAGCAACAACCATTACAAGCTATGCAATAAATTATAAGCACGTCGATCAATCGGAAAGTAATCGTTGCGCAACGCCTCCACAGTCATCCATAATGGTCGAGAATTCGCCAGCGGTAGTGACCAATGGTGAATGCAAATTCCACGATGACATTCCGCAGTGTTCAATTGGTGTTGACAATACACCCTGTGATAACACTCCAACCGCTACCCATACATTAGCCATGTCGACTACTGAGGAGTATCTTTTGCAGTCCTCAGATTTGGAGGAACGCGATGGCGCTGAATCCAGGGCTTCAGTCAGCAGCCTGAGTAGCGTAAGTAGTGCAACCAAATCTGAACATGACAACGACGATTTCCTCAATCCTCATATGGCCTATCAGCCGTTGACGAATTCGGCTTGGTCAATCAATCAAACTTCAAGTCCAGCTCGAAGCATGGATTTGAATGACAATAGGATGACAACGACGTTGATGGAATTTTCTCATCCTGAAACAAATAATTTTTTCGATTAGAACTCATATTTTCATTTATCAGTTTGATCAACAGTATGCTAGATTTCTATGTGAAGAGCTTCCCATGTTATGTCTACGTTCATAGTTGTAGGTAATTAGTAAAGGGAATTTTGTTTCACGTTGATCTTTATTAAGTGCTTGCACATGATCTGGGGCATTGCTTCACACTGCGCTACACCAATGTCAAATGTCATACCTTGTACCCTGTGTGCATTACTATAGTGATGCGTCGGCTGTTCATCATTTGGCTAGCCCTGCACAAAATCTCACAGCCTACAATTCAACTATCGAAGAATATAATGTGGCTGCTCTGAATTCAGAGTGTTCAAGGCTCGAGCTCATCACCGGTACTTCTTCCCGCCATGTTCGACACCGGATTAGGGCATATGACACTGTTGATCGTAGGGCATACATGCACAGCATAGAAATTTTGCTGGGGGTCAGCCAGTACAGGGAGTGGGATAGAAATTTGTTTTTCGTTCGTGATAAGGAAATGGAAGGTCTTCTAAGCAGTATATTCTTCAACCTATAGGAGTAAAATATGTGAAATTATTTACTTGGACAGCACTTTTTAAAGTTTTGATGTTACTTGTTTGGAATCAAGAATGCTTCGTTTAGAAAGATCGTTCAACTAGAGTATCATTTTCATTCTTATGATGACTTTCTGCTCTCTCTTGCTCATTTTCCTTCGTCATTTTCTTGATATTGCCGAAGGTCAGCAAGAATCTGCAGGGGGCCCTCAAATCCCCAAGTGCATGTAGGATCGTAGGACCTCTTTCTCTTCAAAGTGGAGCCAGTAGCGAATAACACCACCACCACAATAAAATTGTCAAACAAGCAACAAGGCCCGGATAGCAAACTTTATAAAAACCTGCCCTGATTGCAGATTGCTTGAAGCCTCTCTCTAGACGACATTTTTTTGTCACACACGCATAATTGGGTTGCGGAATGAAAAAAATTGAGTGGGTTGGTGGTGTGATCATCAATTTTCGTCGGGTCATCTTACATGGCCCGATTAGTGCACTTATGCCAGCATACACATTCTACCATCGGGACTGATGGATTTGGAACCCGGTCATTTTTTTAGTCCTGGTTCGGATTGTCACACAAACTCAGACACTGGATCATGGTGGAACAGTTTTAGCATCCACCTATGAAGCTCTTGAACATTAGCGCACCTGAGTTGTAATCTGGGTCGAGGGTATAAGCACATCACTGGGTGATTTCTTTGATTCGGTCATACCGCGTATTTGTCCGTACCAAGGGTTATTCCTCATAGAGGGTAGGAGGGATGTCGTAGTGATGCTTTAGATGTTTATCACGTAGTAGGCCCGGCACACACCACCACCATTACAACCTCAATTATCAAAACCGTATCCGTGGCTTGAATAGTGAAGTTGGTAGTACGTCTGTTTTTTATGGAAAAGGCCGTGGGTACCGAGACGGCTTTTTTTGTTGCACCAGACATAATGGCCTTGATGAACACACGGTGTGTTGTGTTGTGTGCCGTGCTAAAGCGCAGTGAAAAGTATAAACGGCATTATGCGACTAGAGTGCGGTACTCTGAGGTCCGGTGAAACATTTTCTATGAGTATGAAAAGACTTTTTGGTGTGAAAATTAGTGCCAAAGTCGATTGTGTGCCGTTACTTCTAACGTCCCGTTACTTCCAACAATGTTTAAAGGCACTGCCATACTTCGTCAGATGTCGGAGTCGGCCCGGGTCAGCCGGTGTCGGGCGAGGCTATCCGTATCCGGTATTAGTCAACGCCGGCCGACACTATCCGACGAAGTATAGCAGAGCATCTCACACTATCCGGCTTCATTTTATGTGTTGACTAACGGGACGGGGCTTAAACGCAGAAAACTGAAGGATTTTATTGAGTGTCGGAGAGCGTCGGATAAAAAATTTCAACTATAGTCTGTTTTTTATAAAATGCTTCCAAATAGAAAAGTGACATAAATCTGTACTGTCGTCAAAATCGTTTACATAAAGTTCTTACTGTAAAATTTTTCACTCGAAAAATTGCTAAAGGTCAGGTCAGTATGCTTACAAATTTCCAGTCCTACATGATATTTTGTTTGTCAGAAAATCGCGAAAATCTGAAATACTACTTGCTTTCCACTTTTATTATTTGGAAGCATTTTAAGAAAAACAGACTATAGATCGAATTTGCAATCCGGTGTCGGCCGACACCGGGCGGTGTCGTATACCAGAAGTATATCAGCTTTGTCTGACTGTCGGCCGACACCAGCCGAAGTCGACGCCGGCTGACACTATCCGACGAAGTATTGCAGGGCCATAAGACAGTAAACAAAACTTCCCGTTACTTTTAACGTCCCGTAGTATAGAAAAGTACTATACTTTTACGTTGTAATGCGGTGCCTAAGCCTAAGCCTAAACCTAAGTCTAAGCCTAAGCCTAAGCCTAAGCCTAAGCCTAAGCCTAAGCCTAAGTACAAGCCTAAGCCTAAGTCTAAGTCTAAGTCTAAGTCTAAGCCTAAGCCTAAGCCTAAGCCTAAGCCTAAGCCTAAGCCTAAGCCTAAGCCTAAGCCTAAGCCTAAGCCTAAGCCTAAGCCAAAGCCTAAGCCTGAGCCTAAGCCTAAGCCTAAGCCTAAGCCTAAGCCTAAGACCAAGCATAAGCCTTAGGCTAAGCCTAAGTCTAAGTCTAAGCCTAAGCTTAAGCCTAAGCCTAAGCGCAGATATTAGGGGACTTGAGACAATGATCAAAGAAGCAAGAAAGTCAAAAATAACATTTTTAAAGGATCTAATTCATATTTGGATCATATTTGCAAAAAATATAAGTAATGAAAAGCAAAAAAATCGCCCTGTCGGTTGATTTTTTAGCTTCGCACAAGCTAGAATGTTTTCTGTGTTAGAAGTAACGGAAGGTTAGAAGTAACAGGATTTTTTATGTTTTATTGCATTAGTTGGAAGTAACAAGTTATTAGAAGTAATGGGACGTTAGAATTAACGGGACATTAGAAGTTAGGAGACATAACCCGAACGTATGTTTTTCACTTTAAGTACAAGATGTTCGATGTTAGGTTATTGAATTCAAATTTTCCATATGAATTTTTACAGGGTATATCACTTAATTTGTTTAGTTTTCTGCCAGCCCTCATCAAGATCACTAACCACCGGAAACATTATGACAGTGATACTTCAGAGATTACATTGTAACAATTGATTATTGTAAAAGATTTCATAGAATTAGCACATGGAACATTCGATCCGTACTATAGTCTGTTTTTCTGGAAATGCTTCTTAATAATGAAAGTGGGAAGCAAGTAGTATTTAGAATTTTCACGATTTCCTGACACAATATATCATATAGGACTGAAAATTTGAGAACATACTGAGCTAACCCTTAAAAAATTTTCAAGTGGAAGTTGTCACTGAAAGAGCTCTATGTAAACGATTTTGACAACATTATAGATTTGTGTCATTTTTCAATTTAAAAGCATTTTATAAAAAACAGACTATATAGCCCCAAATTTAAACGATAGACGCTGCGAAAGCCGAAAAATTGAGGATAATGCCGAGGGTTTCGTCAGGCTAAGACAACATTTTTATGCCCAATGTTACTGGGAGCAAATTTAGCACCTGCACGGGCGGCAAGAACGCGGCTCGGCCCGGCCCTTGAAAGCCCGTTTTTCCCAAATGTGTGTCACAGCGATAAAATATTATAATCATACAAAAAAGTGTGACATATTTTACAAAAACTGCAAAACTAAAGAAAAAACAAAAAGGGGTATTTGTTTAAAAAATACAGTGAAAAAATGTAAAACATGAATGCATAATATTTGTACTGCATGAAAAACTGACGGCGGGACGTGGCAAAATAAGATGTGGTAAAAATGTGGCCTAAATTTGGAATATTGTTTGTACTTTTCCTCTTACCTTTATTGATTCTTTCATCCAAAAATGTTGGTGGAACCCAACATCTCGAGCTGGAGTTTAAACCCAGGCTCGAAATGTTCCCGACGTCGAGGTAATTTCGAGCTCGGGCTTTGGAAAATGATTAAAACCTTATGAGTCAAAAGACAATAACAGAAGTTGTTGAAAAACCAATTCTTCATTGTTTGCCTGATTTTTGAATTTTTCCGCATGTTTTCAAAATTCTGCTCTGGGTATGATTTTTGGATAAATTGCAATCCTGAATTTTGATGTTTGAAGGGGTGTAATCTTTGACTGATCTTCATGAACCACATGACAGATTTTAAGCTGTGGTAACTGCCAATCTTTTTGTTAAATATGCTTCCAGTACCAACCTTCTGAGCTATGGTTCCCCTGATTTTAGTAGATGTGAACAATTGTGTCGCAACTTGACGACCGTCTCCTTTCTTTTTTTGTTTTTTGTTTTCCTTCCTCTTTTCGTTTTAAAAAAACTAGCCCGTTTGGGGTCTGGTCCTTCGCATTCCTGTAATATTTCTCCAATGTTCTGCTTATTTCTGAGCCATTTTCAATTTTTCCAAATGTTTGTTACATTACAAGCTATAGCAGAGACACATGATATTTCAGGGCCACTGAAAAGCGACTCCTACCGATCAATGATCTTGCGATGATTTCTTGGTTTGTCAAATTGAGAGGCACAGACAAAGTTAGGCCCGATATGCTCAAGTAGACGCCAACATTTCTCGTGCCAAATATAATTTCCTTTCAACGTCGTCGAGCTGGTCTAGAAACTGCAGGGAATTTCGTTGTTCTTCCGTTGGAAATTGAG
This sequence comes from Romanomermis culicivorax, assembly GCA_963922205.1. Classification (NCBI taxonomy): domain Eukaryota; kingdom Metazoa; phylum Nematoda; class Enoplea; order Mermithida; family Mermithidae; genus Romanomermis; species Romanomermis culicivorax. The sequence goes on along the minus strand of CAWUHX010000255.1, from coordinate 460,629 downwards.
CCTTACTTATGGTATGTCAAGTACTTATTGAGATAGTTTTAAGTTGCACTAACTTTAGAATGACAATAAAATAATTTGATAATCGCTACTTAAATAAATGATCAGCATAAATGCTGAAAAGCAGACTATGACGGTGCGCTGAAGTGAGACGGGCACCCATTTTTTGAAAATATCAAGAGTTCACCACAGCTGGCCATGTCAAAGATCATGGCCTAGCGCATCTGACGGCCAATTCGATGCCGAAAAACAGTATTCTACCTGCTAAAAAGTAAACTGTAGTTGTTGTCGAATTCACTACATTTCAACCTAAGCAAAAGCAAATGCACTAAATAGATGGCTTAGAAGATATGGTTCCACTAGAGTTAATTCAAATTTGGTGATAAACGTTTTCTATCTTTTCTATTTTTTGAGGTCGTAGTGCAACTTTTGTTCAAAATAGTGCAAAGCTTATTGACCATATTCAAAAATTTTTTTCTTCATGGTGCGGATTCCTTGATGGCTGTCGTTTCCAACCATTCCAAAACTCTCAACAAGACTCTGAAACTTCGTCTACTGTTCCGATACAATATCCAGGTCCATACTGTGTGAGAGGGCACTTTTTCTGTATGCCAATCTGGATCCTATAACTTTTCTGTATTCGTATACGGATAGATCCGGTCACAATGAGAACTTGATTTATTTCTTCGGTGCATTATAATTTTACAAGAAAAATTCAAGCTAGCAGTTAGTGCAACCATAATTGACGATAACGATTTTTGAACTGTAGGCTGTGTTTATTGAAACGCCCGTAAATAATGACAGTGAAAAGCAACTTCATGATTTTGCGATTTTCTACTGATTTATATGTCACGTAAGGCGTCAATATACTCAAATAACCTTTAACAATTTTTGACGAGAAATTTTTATCGTTTAACCTTTGTGTAACCGATTTTGATGACAGTGTTAATTTTTCTCATTTTCATATTTACAAGCATTTTATAATAAACAGGTGATATTTGATGTGATCGTAAAATGATCAGATCCACTACGACGATTTTAGGTCCCTTGGTTAATGGTTTTAGGATCAACAGGTGCAAATTATTTTAACCCTGGTGACCTCTGGCTCCTTTTGATTTTCCTCATATCTGTTGTTCTCTACAAACTCATTTAATGAACCGTTTATCGATTTTCTCTTTTTAACGCGTGCTGGAATGGCGATTTTGCACTGGTTGTTGATGTTGTCCAGTAAACTTTTGAATGTCACAAAAAATTTTATTCGTTCAAGATTTTTGGAAAATTTGCCTCTGTATCGAGGATCAATAAAAATCGCAACCTTTTAGTCCTTTTTGGTGAATTTCTCAGATTTAATTGTCATTTTAAATGTTTAATAACTGTATTTTTTCAAACATGTTGTCCATATCCGAAATCTAACAAATGAATCGATTTCGTTGTTTTTCAAAATTCAGCTGGTGTAGCGGAACTCGAGCTCAATTGAAGAATTGTTCCATTCAAAACGCTGGAGTGGGACAATAAGGACTCTATAGCACACATACATCTTTTCAGTCCATAGCATTTGGAAGACGATAAAAGTGAAATTATGTTTTTTTCAAGATTGATATTTGAATAACTGCCAAAGATTATTTCAATTCAAGGATCTTCGAAAGCATATCTAAGGTAAAATTCGAATGTGTGGAGATATTCTGAAAGTATCGTTTAAGAGCTAAATTTTACGAAATAATTTTCAAATGAAAAAATACCAATTCCTACAATTAGGATTTCAAAAAATTAAACGTACATACACCGTAAGAGAGCAATCGACTTTTTCGGTTTGCGCCTTGCAAAACCAACATAAGCCACACGGGATCCGGTCAGGTCACTTTAGATCTGAATCCGATAATTGCAGTTTTTCGGATCCGGATACGATGAAGCCAATCCCGAATTCGATGTTGTCGAGGAAAACGATCTGGCGCAAGGAATTTGATTTTAAAAATGAGCGGATTGGCCTGTTTTCTATTTTTTATTCAGTTCTGGCTTTTCGATAAGTAGATTTTTTTCAAAATGCAATTTTCTAGTGTATTTTTCACTACCAAGAATAGCTGACGTTCTAGCTTTTATGTGTTCCTAGTAAAAAGCAGTCAGCAAATTTGTTCTTGATAAGCGCCGGAAAACATCCAAGTATTTCCAAACATTCAAGTTATCAAGATGTATAAGGTCATTTGTTTGTTTATCATTTGGTGCATATTTTCTGGAAAATTTTCTAGTAACCAATCTCGTGGATATTGTTGAAAAATTTTCCCAATTTTGAAAAGTTTTCCAGGACAACAAGATGAACAACAACTCAAAAGATTTGTGGACGATGATGACGATATCATAGGTTGGCTACGCCTGAATACACTGTAAGAACTATCTGGAAAAATTTAGCAAATATTTCATATTTAATTTCCAGTGCTGACACTATCCAAAGTGACCCGGCTTCGAAATGCGCCTACGACTGTGCCGCAATACTTCATATACCGAAGAATGTTCTCAGCTTGGTAACCCTTGTCATAGATCAGGTGACCGATTCCGAAAATGCTACCAATTTCGCTGCATTGTTCAACTCGTCTATCATACAAGAATATTGCGAGTGAGTCATTCTTGGTATGGTACAGTTCACTGTATTGAAACTCGTGCGTCAGGTCATGTGGAAAGTATGTCTGATGCCTGCTGTTATTGTACAAAATCATATGCGTGCAACAGAATTGTCCACGTGATAGCTTTGATATCGCCCACTTTCTGTATTTTAATCCTGTTTTTAAGCTATTCTAATACCCGATTTTTTTTTATAATTCGTCGAACATGCACAAAATTTGTAATGATTACTATAGTGCCTAGTGGCTACCGAAAACTGAATCACTAGGGTTAAACTTCGCAGAGGCTGCGAGGATATTATGTATAACCATGATCAGCGAGCAATCCACAGAAGAGTAGATCAAATACTAAGACTATTTAGTATGTAGCCTGTTCTTGAAATGTTTGTTAATGGTAACAGTAGGAAGCAAGCGCTGTTGCAAAATTTTGTACTAACAAAAATACCGACCACAGTGTCAAATTTTGTCATTTTCCGATTTAGAAGTATAAGATAAAAGGCAGAATACATTATTTTGTTTTTCTAAGCTTTCTCGATTTTCTGCAATCCTATGCAATACAGGATTGCTAGTTTCTGAGCAAAATCAGTCAACTCTCAGCAATTTTTTGACAGAACTTTGAGTAACAGATAATAAAGGATTCTAACTACGGCACTATTTTCTCATTTTTTAGCATTTTTGTCTGTAATTTTACAAAAAAACATAATGTAGTAGTTACGTTTAGCTTTTTCACAGCCAAAACCAGTATTCCAAAATCTGAACTGAGCATGTAGTTTTTCTCAGAGTTTGCAACACTGCAGATCGTCTGAACTCATGAAAATCAAGTTTGACGTCGTGCAGGATGCGTCATCAAACTACTGAAATCGAATAGAAATTCATCATCTTCAGACGATCATACCAATGCTGAACATATTTTCAATTTGTCCTATTGCAACCAAATATTGCAACACCAAATTCTGATCCGGATCCGAATCTCGGTCAAAATTTCAAAGTCAAATTATTCATACTGTTATAACATACTTTGATTTTCCAGCTATGCTTCCGCTCGGCAATCTTGCATCAATACCTGTCCAAGCAGTGAATGGAAATCGAATTTGGTCAACTTTTTCAGTGTATGGTCGACCATATGTGACAAACAATCTAGTGAATAATAACAGTTACATTTGAGAATCACAAGCACACATCGATCTATGTTCGATCACTTTTTGTGTTCAAGATTTTCACCCAAACATCGATTGCTTTCACAAAGTTCATAAAGAAGACAAAAGCGGATGTAAATCGGCAGCAAACTGCGGCGATCGACAGATAGGGAAGCTTGTGAAATTGTACGACGAACAACCGCAGTTGATGGAAAGCTGGAAAGAAACTGCACAGTGGACTTTCAATCATACGTGCGAGTGAGGACTGGCAGAATTATTGTAGCGATTTTTGTTTTGTTGTGGTCTTGCATCCAGCTGGTATCATTATTCATCTAGATCCAATGACGATGCGCTTTGTAAAAAGTATGAATGCGCAAATTATGTGCATATTTTAAAACACTATCTTAAAACACGATTGAATAATCTGCCTGGCTTCTTACTGCCAGATGCCTCATGCAAAGATCATGAAATAATCTTTTCCTACAAGAACCACACCATTCGTGATCAACTTCATAATTTTATTCATGAATTTGAGTTGTAAGTGAACTTTAGTTTAAAATGAGATCTTTGATTCTTCATGTAGAAAATTGATCAAAAATGTTCATTTGAAAGTTACAACTAAAAAATCAAGTAGCAACTTCACAAATAGCATATTGTATTTTTAGACGATTCGAAGCACCAAATATGTTTTTAGTTCAATGTGCATTTGTCTAAAATATGCGATCGGAATAATTCGAATGTGTCGTTTTTTCCACTTAATATTACAGCAGATATTCACAAAGAGACGTCAGCATTTTATTATTCAAAAGTTGAATTTCCATATGAGGTTACAGAACTAAAAATTCTTCAGGTATTTAAAGTGCGACGTACGGTGCCGTTCTGAAGAAATGAGCAAACAATGTGGTCAAACGGCGACGCAAGTTTTCAACGAAGTGGTCAAAGAAATTTTGTCGTCGGCTAAAACTTTCCATGCCTTCATCTACCAAGTGTTCCACAATGATACTATAAACTACATTGACGATTGTAACTGACTTACTATGGAGATCGCAGAAACAAGTTTTATTTGCTTTTTAACTCACATTACCATTAAATTTTGAAGCGTTTTTTGTGTTGGTTGTCGACTTTCTTTCCGAGAAGATTTATTTTTCAAATGAAACTGTGATATGAAAGTCTACCAAAACGTATACTAACATTTGACTAAGGCTCAAATTACAGAAAGTGGGTTAAACGTGGGTAAGAGTAAAAGTAAAACGGCGGGTAAAATCGTAGGTAAATAAAACTCGACTGAAATCTCGGGTTAAAGCCGAGTAAAGTTAGGGTAAAATCGCAGGTTATTTTCACGTCTTTTTCATCAACTTTTTACCCGACTTTTACTTTACTCACTTTCAGTAATCTCGAATTCGATAAAATCGATCGTAAAAAAAATTTCTCGCGATTTTACCTGCCTTTAACCCGTCATTTTACCCACGATTTTACCCGAACTTTAGCCGGCTTTAACCCGAGATTTTACTCGAGTTTTATTTACCTACGATTTTACCCGAGATTTTACTCGACTTTTATTTACCTACGATTTTACCCGCCATTTTACTTACCCACGTTTAACCCACTTTCTGTAATTTGGGCCTAAATATGATAAACTATGGAAACTGTGCCTATACCCGACTTAACGATCCTTGATGCATGTTCAATGACGAAGCATGCATTCGATAAGCCGTCCTGAAAACTATCTAATACTTTCCGTAATAAACAACGCGATGTTTTGTAGATCCTAACTTCATAGTAGTGTAAAGTCTTTTTCATCACATTAGGTACTTTTTGGTATTAGCCAGGGCCCAGTTTCATCAAAGACATTTCAGCTCTGGCTGAGCAGCAGCCCAAGCTGTAGCTTAACTACCATTGCCGTTAACATGCAGCTGTTAGAGGGTCAATTCCTCCGACCTTTGGCCCTCTATTTATCATCATTTTATTTTCCAAAGTTCTTTGTTGATAAAGTAGGTTCACTTCTTATTAAGTAGATAAATATGCCAAAACGGTTTGTGCTATACTATTTTTGACATCGAAAACAATAAATGGACAAAGATGTCTTGCATAACATTGTATAGTTATCGTTTGGCATTGCTTTGCCGTTTTATTCATTTTTGGGAAATTTATTTAGTTCGCGTGCGCCGGATTTCGTTGTGGCGTCTCTCACGCATAATCGTTTTGCGATTAGTATTTTGGCGTCCTACGCCGACTGCCTTACTCTCAAAGCTCCCTTTTGGTATTAGTGTGTGGTCTGTTGGACATTGCTTGCTGTCCACCTGTGTGCTTTCCTTTTGGTCAGATTTTTCTGCTTTATTTTCCCGGTAGGATGTGTAGGAGGCTCGAGGCCTTGTTTCTGGGTGTCTGTTGCTCTCGGCGCTGACCTTGGTGTTTGGTCCGTTGTGACATTCTTTTGTATTCCCTTACCTGTATTGTGTTTTGGTTAATAATAACCACTTCGTTTTGCAACTGTCTCTGAGTCAGTTCAGCCTCTTCTCTCCGGCTTGTCTTTTTTTTTTTTTTTTTTTTTTTGGGATTATTATTTATTATAAGACAAACAGTAATATGTACAATAAACAACCTAAACACACACAAAAAAAGAACACACAAAGGACATCATCTTGTGGTTTTCACACTGTGAAAAGAGAGAAATACAACATATAAGTTTCTGTGTTTTTTTAAATAAGGAGGGAAAGGTTTATCTAACTGTTTACGAGCATATCTATAATGTTTAGCACTTCTTTTGGCAGACCACTGTATTTCATATACTTCAGCTGGCATTTCAGGGTAGCAAGCCAGGTAGACATATAGGTCTTATTTTGCTGTTTCCTGTTTTTGAATATATGAAATTTGGTATTTATTATTACAATATTTAGTGCTTGGTTGATATTGCTTTTATATTGTTCTATTATTCCCATGATTATTCTAGTTGGTGTAAGGACAAGTTTGTTATCTATCTGCTTATTTATTAATACCTGTAGTCCATCCCATATAAATTTTGTTGCTTGACAATCATATAGACTATGCATAATGTCATCTTGCGCATTAATATCACAATATATGCATTCATCTGATTCTTTAATCTTGTATTTTACCAACAAATACGGGGTATCTAGAATTCTATGGAGTATTTTATATTGGAATTGTTTCAATTTGTTCCCAATCTTCAAATTATGTAGCATTTTCCAGGTGTTCTCAAATTCAAAAGTGTCTGGTAGTTGTAAGATGTCTTTCCATCTTATTTCACCTGTAACTGGTGATTGTTTTCCAGAAATTATTTCTTGTTTAATTTGTATCACTTTTTTTGGTTCAAATGTGGAAGTTGTCAATGTATATTCTTCTTTTTGTATAGTAATTGTTTTGATATGTTCCTTCCATGTTTTGGGTATCATCCTGATCACTTTGATATAGTCAAACCAAGATAATTGACATCCTTGTTTTTGTATTTCCTCATAGTTTAGAAATTTCCATTCATTATCAAGCCATGAGTTGATGTAGTTGAACTTAGACTCATGTAGTTGTCTAAAAAAAGGGAGATTTGCCTGCTGTTTTCAAAAATCTATTGTTATTTATTTGTTGGGTCAGTACATGCATTGGAGTTGTCACATTGCAAATGTTATTGGTCGGTATTTGTTTTATAGTATTCAATATCTGTACATAAAAGGGACTTAAAGCAGTATCCAGTTGTTTAATGTCAAAGTTGGAGTTTATTACACTTTCAAATCCACCTATTTTGTCAAGGTTTCTCTTTCCTAGTAGACACCACTTACCATTGTGCAGAATTCTTGGGATCCATTTGCTTTTCAGGGACGCTAATATAGCATCTATATCTGGTGCTTTAATACCTCCTTTGGAATGATCCTGAATTAAATTAACATTTTTTATCTTTGACTTTCCCCCATTCCACATAAATCTTTGTAGGAGGGATTTCAATGATTTTATTGTTATTTTATCTACATAGAGATTTATCATACTGTATATAAGCTTTGACATAATCATGTAGTTCCAAATAGTAACTTTCCCATACAAAGTCAATCCCCTGTTTCGCCATATCTCACATTCATGTTTACATTTTTCAAGTTTTTCACCAAAGTTCTTCTCATGCATGACTTTTTTATCATGGGAATAGAATATTCCTAATATGTTAACAGTATCTACTATATCGCTTGAGCCAAATTTTCCTTTTACTTCCTTATTTTGACCTAGTCCTAAAACTTGTGTCTTTTTCAGATTTATCTTTAGTCCAGAGGCTTTGCCAAAAGTGTTTATTTCTTGCATAGCTTTATCGAAGTCAGCTTTACTCTTAACTAAAAGTACTGTATCATCGGCATATAGACTAACTTTATTTTGTATGTTGTTTATGGTTAATCCTTCGTATATTTGTGAATTTCTTAATTTGATGGCCATATACTCCATAGCACATATAAATATATATGGTGACAAGGGACATCCTTGTCTTACACCTCGTTCTAGTGGAAATCGTTTGGTACTATACCCTGCATTCATCACTACTGCTTCTGCTCTATTGTACAAGGTTGATATCCATGAACAGTATTTATCGCCAATGTTGAAGGCTTTGAGAGCGAGGTTCATGAAATCTCTGTCAAGAGAATCAAAAGCTTTCTCAATATCTAGTGAGATTATAAAACCTGATTCTTCATTTGCATGTGTTTCATAATGTTCAGTTATATCTAAAAGGTATCGTATACCTTCTGCAATGTATCTGTTTGGGACAAAGCCCCTCTGATCTTCATGTATGACTGTCTCTATATTGTTCTTTAAACGTGTAGCTATTGTCTTTGCTAAAATTTTATAATCCACATTCAGTAATGATATTGGTCTCCAGTTTGATATGTACTCAGTGTTTTTCCCTGGTTTTGGAATTAAGGTAATAACACTTCTTCTCTGGGAGTCTGACAGCATCCCATACTCAAGGGAGTAATGGAAAGCTTCTATGAGGGGTTCTCTAATGAGATCCCAGTAAGTTTTGTAAAATTCTACTGTTAATCCATCATCTCCAGGACTTTTATTATTTTTCATTGACTCAACGCTCTGTTTTAGTTCCTTTTCAGAGAACTCTGCTTCCATAAGATTTTTTTGTCTCTCATTAAATTTGGGAAAATTGACGTTTTTGAGGTCTTGGAAAAACTGGTCTTTAACATGTCTTTCACTAATTCTGCTCTTGTACAGTTGCTCGTAGTAGTTTTCTTTGTATTTTAGTAAATCTTTTGGGTTATCCATTTCTGTGTTCCCTTCTACTAGTTTATTTATTGTTTTGTAGTTGTAATTTCGTTTTTCCATATTTAGAAAGTATGAGTTTGGTTTCTCTCCTAGTAAGTTCCATCGTATTTTTGTTCTTTCCATGGCATGTTTGGCCTTCTCTTCTTCTAATGTGATTAACTCACTTTTAATCTCTTTATGTGTCATGTTGTCTACTAGTCCCACACTGTCTAGATCTTCTTCTATCTTCTGCAGTTTTTTCCTTAACTCGTTTTCATAGCTTCGTGTTTTTTTGGCCTGAGACTTTGAGTAAAGGATTGTCTCTTGTCTTATTTTATATTTTACATAATCCCAGAGCATAGCAGAATTTAATTTTTGGGTATTTCCTTCCATCTTAGCTCTGCTAATTGTTTTGGTCAGGATTATGAGGTATTCATTATCTAATGTTAGCTTGTTATTAAACCTCCAGTTTCCTGGTCCTCTTCTTTTGTATAGTTTTCCATATAATTTTATATTTATTCCATTGTGATCTGATGGTAGGCCACTTATTATTTCAGCCTGGTGGCATTCATTTACTAATGTTTCAGAAACAAAAAGGTAGTCTAGTCTGCATTTCACATTTTGGCCAGTCCAAGTATACCGTTTTTGATTTGGGTTTCTGAATCTAAATGTATCAACCAAGTCATATTGTTTTATATAGTACATAAATTTTGCTACAGATTTCTTCTTTAGATTAGTTGCACCTGTATTTTTATCTAGCTTAGGGTCTATTGCGATATTCATATCTCCCCCAAGTATAACTGGTAAGTTATCTTTATTGAAAGCTTTGAGTTTCCCAAATACTTCATCCCAAAAGGGTATTTGTTCTTTTTCTAGTACAGGGGCATATATGTTGACTAGTACAAAGGGTGCATCATTTATATTTAGCTGGATCATTATGTATCTGCCATTTTGGTCTGTTTCTATCTTTCTTATTTCACATGGGAAGGTATTGTTAATTAGGATAGTCACACCTCTAGAGTTGCTAAGGCCATTTGAGAAAATAACCTTATCATTCCCACATCCCCATTGATGTTTTACCTGTTGCTCTATAGATTTTGTAAAGTGGGTTTCTTGAAGAAATACTATATCATGTCTCTCCTCTTTCAAGTATGTTAATATCTCTTTTCTTTTAATCTGGTTGTTTAGTCCTTTGGTGTTCACTGAAAATAAAGAAAAGTTATATGCCATCGAATTTCCTTATACGTGGGCTTAAGAAGCAATGTGCTTTCATCTTTAATTGTTTGTTATTTGAAGTTGTGTGTGTTATGATAATCTTATCATTTTTCTTTTTTTTTAATAATAAAGCACCCTCAATGAGGGCAATACAACACCAGCATACTTATGCTGGTGGGAACAGAGGTCAACATCCTAAGCATTTCTGCAAAGGAAGACAAAGGTTAAGAAAAGAAAATGGCACCCTAAAGCAGGTACCTTTGATTTTACATTCTAATTTTCAGTGATATTTAGTGGGAAATTTAATCAACAACAATAATTGCAAAAATTAATATAACTATATAACAAGGGCGAGTTAGCGGGAAAAAAGCAAACGACAAATCATAATAATAATTATTCTTAATGATTGACAAAAAAAGTCGAAAAAAATGCAATTAATTTCCTAATTACTAGAATTTGTTTTCTTGTTTTTCTGATTTTCGCGACGTTGGTTTTGATCTTTGAGCTGCTGTTTCGTCAAATCGTCCTTGATAATCATAAATTTTCTAGGTTTTCGTTGCATATTGAAATGATGCAAATTTTTGACGTTACTCAAAACGACTTGTTTGTCAAAAACCGAACGAAAATCGATACGGACTTTTTTGCAGACTTTTCCCGCTTTATCCTTATCTTCTTGGAAGGCGATGTATCGAAAATAAAAGGGTGTTTTTAAATATACTATATCAGGGATATCATTTAGGTGAGAGATATTTTGCAGATGTCAGGACCCTGTTAATTCTAAATATTTTATCTGTCTGTATCTTTTCTCACAAATGTCAGGTCTCTTCATAAGCTGAATTGTCTACTACTTTGTTCCACAAGAATCTCAAGGTGGGTTGGTATCCCTTTGTAAGTATCATATATTTCAACTTACCGCATATCTAAATTTTGTACGAATTCTTCAGGCAGTTTTTCACAATTTTTAAAAAATTCGATCGCCATTTTTTGCTTTTCTAATAATGGTGTTTGACGATCCATAGCATAAATATCGGTCGGGAAATTAAATATCCAAATTGCTGTACGTTTTTGGGCCCGTTCTAAGTTCTCAAGGCGTAAGTCGACTTCTTTCTGCCAACCGAGGGTGCAATTGCTTGACCTTTTGGATCTTTCTATGGAGCTGATTGTTTCTCCAAATCGTGGAATTTTGTTGGCAGATTGTTCAGTACTATTATTGGCGTCGCTTGGGTTTTTCCGTTTATTGTTGTTGGCTTCCATAATAATATATATAAAATATAATGTTGAGTTTGCAATAACCAAATTTTTTTTACGTGCTGTCTAGAGTCGCCCACGTATAAAGATAGGAAATTATAGAGAGACAAAAAAAGCGACCATTCACAATAACTGTTCCATGCAAACCCCTCTCCGGCTTGTCTGGTTAGCATTAGGGATAGAACTAAGTTGGGATCTCGGAAGAACCGAAGCTAGGTAGCTTGGGTATATTGCCATCTTGCATTACAACACAGCTCAACTGCAACTTAGCTCTTATACACGCAAAATTTCGAGAAAGCAGCTGCAACATAACGAAAATAGTATAACTTAATAAAGTTGAACTACAACTTAAGCTGCAGTTCAGCTAAATACCCCTCATGAAATCGGTCTCTGTTCTATCAAATGAGACTATACTTCATTTATTTTAAAATGATCGATGCAGAGGTCTCAGTTTCGGCAAACGCAGCGTTACTAGACATCAAGGCATCGATTCCAATAATCTAAAGAAAAATTCACTAGATAGTTTAGAACGAAAAATTTACTGAATAGAGTCAACCAGTCCTACACAATCTTGAATAAAAGTTTGGCTTTTAAATAAAAAACCTCATCATTTCAAAATGAATACTATGTATACGCTTTTGTTGCTCCTTGATCAAGCATAGACCAATTATTCCCAAATTTACACAAAAATGTTTGTAAAAAATGTCATGAAAACCAACAACAATAATTTCAATAGTTGAAAAGGTTTACGAGTTAAAGAATTCAATAAAATTCCATAAGCTTTGTCAAAAAAGTAAGTGCATCATTTCGAATAATTTTCTGCATAGATATCAACGAGATCTATCGATTGATGCCCAATTTATTGCGTTTTAACCAAACTTCCTGCCAACCTTTTAACGTGAGGTCGAACCATACTAGCCATATGGTCGACGATTTCTGGGGGGGGGTTGCCATAGCACTTCCCTCCAATTACATGTATGGGTCGAACATATTTTGGGTGAAATCTGAGCCCCTCAAATACTCTCCCAGGTCGATGTAGCAATGTATAGTACACATATTTCGAGTTAATGTTCTCAAAACCAGACCATTTCATCCAATCCAAGGGTTACCAAACCGGCCATTTTTGCTATACCCTGGTCAGGATGATCACACATACCCCGCCACTGGCCAGCAGTGAGACTTCAAACATTCATTTAATATTTAGTAATGTAATCTAAATACTGTATTTGCAAACTTTTTCGTGCTTTTCTTGTTCAGATTGTCATATATTATTTTCTATGTGTCCATCGTGACAGAAAAACAAGGTATGGTGAGCAGCTAATAACTTTGAAGTGCTGCATATGGGACGTACATACTGTTAACTGTCCAAGATGTGACACATTAATGGTTCTTTGAGGATCAAGAGAGGGTGTATTCGGAGGTGATGGTAAAAGGACACGAGCCCTCGATTTTCGCTGTTCTTCATTATGAGCACTCTTGCACAAATTAGCCATGCGACATGACAAGATTGCCATAAATAGTAGAGGTATGTGTGCAAAATACATTCTTAGTTTTATTGTTGACGGCCATTTATTATAGTTTATGGAAAATTAGTTGTGTTGTAAAAATGTGTCGTATACCCTCAGCAATCTGTCTGCAGTTCCTGGAAAATCCAATATGTTTTTAACCCTGTGAGGCAATAAGAATTATGATACGAGTGAAACACCTTATATGGAAGTTAAACGATAGAAGTCAAATCTTCTGACAAGAAAACTAATGAAATACGGAAAATGGAGTAAAAACACGAGGTTTCTCTACACTGAGGTATGTAATGCGAAAGAAATCCCTTGGCCACACACTACTCACGGCTTCCGTCCCAGAAGACCCATTGACTCGGAAGACCCACCGACCCGGACAACCCAATTTTTTGTCCCACTAGTCTCACCAGAGATCCCACTAGTCCCACCAAGAAAAAACATTCTGTCGCGCTAGTCACACTGTCCCACTAATCCCATTGTCTCAGATGATCCATCAAAAATTTGTTGATGAATATTGTTATTACTTCTTAAAAACATTTTCGGAAAAGTTTTTGAAACGTAACGTGCTTAACTTTGCGTTGAACAGGGTACTTGTAAATTAATAAAATTTTTATTGCTTTGTTCATCCTCTTCAATTTCTTTGTTTGAATCTCATCACATACAATTTAAGACATAAACAAACTTCACTCACGTTGTCACAACACATTCTGACAAATAAGCTCGCATGATTATGGCGGTCTCCCATAACATCGGGGTACTCGCACATTATAGTGACTGTCTGTATTTCTAAAAATACCAAGGCCTGGCTTAATGGTTCATATGCATTATAATTTTGGATACTGGTGAGAGGGGGATCTGGAAATCCGGGTACCCGATCAGCCGTTTTGGGGCGTCCCCCGTCCCCCCTCTTACATGTATGGTCAACAATCTGTCCCCCTAGGAATTACTCCCAGAGAGTTGAAGTTAACGTACCCTAAGCAATTTTTAGGTAAATTGATAATAAATTCTGGTAACGTTCTCAGAGTAACTTATGTACACATTATAAACATAAAACAAACTGCCGAAACAAAACAAAAAACAAGTGAACTCGAAACAAAGTGAACTTTAGGCATACCTGTAAAACTTCTCGTCAGTCAGAGGGTAGAATTAAATTCCTAATGCGGATTACCCATTTTTCTGAAGGTCCTGGGAGTCCCCAGAGTATTCGAAAAAAGGCGAAAATGTTCCCAGAAAAGGCCAAAAAAGCAACTTGTTTCAAAATTTTTTCGTGTTTGGGGTTCCCGACTTTGGAAATAGGATTCGACCAAGTCGGGGGGTCCCAATCGAAAAAACCCATTATTTTAACGTAAAATTTGTACCAGCCACGGGCGTGGGTGACGCAAAAATAGAACAGTGTTTTATTTATCCGTCACGGCGCCGTGACTGTGCCGTGGCAGTGGCCGTGATTCACGGGAGCACTTTCTTCTCGAAAATCGTGTTCATACATCATCGTGGCCGTGGAAGCCATCTTCATGGCGCAATCTGATTGGTTATGGCCACCATTGCCATGGCCTTGGTCCACGGGCCGTAAAGTATAAACGCGGCTTAATCCTCAAAAAGTGGCACGATTTTTTCCGCAGCACAAAGAAAACAGTGATCCTTCTCAAAAATTGGCATTCATGCAATAATTGTCAACAACATATTTTTTTCAGAATGTCTGGTGATGTGACTGAGAATAATGTATTTGTAAAAATCCTTTGATTATGCATGATATGAGCACATGACATGGTTATTTTCTGGTCGGCAAAGTGCGCTGGACGCATCTCCAACGCGTCTTCCATGCATACAGGATGCACTTTGGGTGGACGTTTTGTCGTGTCCCAATATCTCGACTGTTCCGTTACCTCGACCGTCCTGTTACTTCGACCGTCCCGTTACCTCGACTGTCCTGTTACGTCGACTAATGTGTAATACTCACGTTATATCGACCGATGAATTTTTATGAAAAATATAATTTTTTATTTATCCCATTACCTCAACTGTGCTACGTATATTATGAATCAGACTTCGACGTTAGATAAATTAATTTTTTTCGTAATATTATCAATACACTGCACTTATTCCCTCGATTTATCAACAAAATCTAGCTTATGTGTGCAAGCAAACATTTTTTCTCTTTTATCGTGTAAGGACCAACTTCATGAATGCTAATTACTCGATTATTTTTGACATTTGTTCTTCCTTTTTCATCCCCGAGTTTATCGCCATTTCTGCACTGATAGCAATAAGTAGGTGATCCATCAGCTAATCTAACAGATTCATTTCTCTGGAAAAGATAGAAATGATTTGGCTGAGCCTTACTTTCACATTTTAATAAATCAGTTCTTCCGTATTTTGTATGGATAAACGTTGATTGATCATAATTTTTCATTAGGGCAAAAACTCAAGTACAACTTCTTGGCCAGTTTACAAGAAGACGAACGATCAGACGTAATTTCTTACCAAAATATTGATGGTGTAATTATTTGAAGGAAGCCCGTGCAAAAATGATAATTTTGTAAATTACTTTGTAATTTTTTATGACCTCACAACAGGATTTTAATGTTTTTATGTACAACATTAGTTGAGGTAACGGGACAGTTGAAGTAACGGGACAGCTGCAACGTTCATTTCAAAATAATGGAGTAAAGTACCAACGACCGGCCCCAAATCTTTTCTATTCTCAAAGTTCTTAGTTCTCATGCCAAACAAAATCTTCTTTCAATGTCCAGATGAAAATTTCCGACTTATGCGGGTCTCTACTCACCTGTATTTGTTTCGCCTCAACCACAAAACATACAATCATTGATAGTAGAGACCACAACGTTGATCTTTTCTGGGAGACATACTGGTTTGATGTAAAAATTGAATGCAATCTTTAAATTAAATTTGATGACGGCTATATCGTTAAATCTATCGTATCTTTGATGTGGATGTATGAAACTTGCACGTCGGTATGCCGCATAAGGCGAAACTAATCGTAAGTCGTAAATACCAAACAGGAACCCGAAGGCTTCTGTGGGATTAATTTATTAGGAGAAAAAAAACAACAAAACAGCACTCATGCACTTTAACACCAGGAGAAAAAAGAAAGAGGAAACATTATTCATAATATGATATTTTTTATTGACTTTGTATGGCCTCAGTGGCCGTATTCATATATTTTATACATTTTATACTTTACACAGATAGCTTTCGATAAAACTCATACTTACATTCAGTTTATTATTTCGTTTGAATATTTTTGCCTGTGTTTTGACTGAATTTATCCAGGCTAAATGGTTTGGTATTTTACCACTTTTTCTTGTTTTATAAATAAAAAACTTGGCCATAATCAGTAGTACATTAATTATTTGAAGTTCTAGCAGATCATACCCATTTAATATTCTAAAGATTACATCCACTCGTGAGACTTTTATTGGTATAAGCATTTTTACTTGAAGTGAGTCCTCAAACTGCTTCCAAAAGAAGCCATTTGTCTTACATTCAAACAGCCTGCGTAGTATATCATCATTTTGGTTGTCGTCGCAATGGTTGCATCAACTTGATTCACTGATTTTATACTTATGCAGTAAATTTTGTGTCACCAAAATATTATGCAGAATTTTGAACTGAAATTGATTATATTTATTGCTCAATTCGAGATTATATAAATTTTTCCAAATCTTCTCAAAGTTTATGAGTTTGGTCGCATTTAGTTTTGACATCCATGCCTTTTCACCTGTTAGAGTTTCCAGCTTTGCCTTTATCATGCACTCTTTGAGCTTCTCTAAATCCTTCTTATCCCATACTTGAACTTCAAACTCACATTCACTCTTTGAATTGTAAGTTTTGACCAATTGTTTCCAATTTTTTGGAATTGAGCTGATTACCTTTGCATAATCAAACCAGGAAATTTTACATCCCTTTATCATCATATCATCATACTTCTCTAAATTGCATTTTTCATCAAACCAGTGGAACATATAGTTGAACAGTGTGCCCTGAAGTGATTTTATAAACAAGGATTTCTTGCCACTTATCAGAAATCTGTTATTATTTATTTCTTGTACCATTACTTGACATGGGGTAATGATATCATAAAGGTTACTACTCTGGACATATTTTACCGTTTCGAGAACTTGATTATAGAATGGTGATACACTAACAGCCTGAAAGCTTGTGCACAAATTTGATTGTATTACATTTTCCAGGCTGCCAATTCGTTCAAGGTTTTTTACTCCAATTCGGCACCATTTGACTGGGTTATTCAGCATTCTCAGTAGCCATTTTGCTTTGAGTGACATTGCTATAACCTCAATGTCTGGCATTTTAATTCCACCATGTATGTACTCTTGTATCATCACTGTCTGTTGGATTTTGGGAGTTGATCCATTCCAAAGAAAATTTTGTAGCATTCCTGTTAATTTTTTGATAATAATTGGTTCAACTACCAGGTTGATCATACTGTAGGTAAGTTTAGATGATATAAGATAGTTCCAAATCACTATTTTTCCGTAGAAGGATAAATTTCTTTTTTGCCATTTATCACATTCTTTTTGGCATTCTATAATCTTTTCACCAAAGTTTTTTTCTAGCATTTTTTGTCTATCATATGAGAAAAACACTCCTAGTACTTTTATTGTGCCTACTATTTTACACCTTGCGATATACCCCTTTTTTGTTTTGTTGTATCCTAGACCAAGCATCTGAGTTTTTGCTATATTAATCTTTAAGCCTGAGGCCTCTGAGAACATTTTAATTAACTTCATAGCATGCAAAAAATCCTGCTCGTCTTTTACCAGTAACATAGTGTCATCAGCATAAACAGAGACTTTGTTTCTTTGATCATATATATTCAGTCCCTCAAATTCTTTGGAGTCCCTCAGTGATATCGCCATGTATTCCATTGCACATATGAATAGGTATGGTGAGATTGGACATCCTTGTCTTACTCCTCTACTCAACTTAAAACTTTTGGTGCTGTATCCCATATTGGTTACAACAGCCTCAGAGTTTTTGTACAATGTTTCTATCCAAGAGCAGAACCTTTCCCCCATGTTAAAATTTCTCAGCACTTTAATCATAAAGGTACTGTCTAGGGAGTCAAAAGCCTTTTCTATGTCTAAAGCTACTAGATAGCCCTTTTCTTTTTTGGATTCATAATGTTCAACAATGTCTAAGATATATCTGATATTTTCCCTTATGTATCTATCAGACAGGAAGCCTTTTTGATCTTCATGTATCAACTTTTTGAGACATAATTTCATACGATACAGTTTGCCAAGTTTTGTGTATCTTTCCCACTTTTTGGCAACAGAGTAATAACACTTCGTCTTTGAGATCCAGACATATGCCCCATCTCTAAATCTGATTTCAAGCAGTTTATAAATGGATCCCTTATCAGGTCCAAATAACCTTTATAAAATTCAACTGTTAAACCATCATCACCTGGTGTTTTCCCATTCTTCATTGTGCCAAGTGTATCCTTCAACTCTCCTTCTGTTATGTCTTTTTCTAGGGAATTTTTTCCCCATCTGTTAATTTTGGAGTATTGAGTTGCTCAACTGCATTGAAAAATATTCGCTGGCTCTCAGTTTTGTTACTGTGACTAGAATATAGATTACTGTAGAATTCATAAATGTATTCTAGTATAGCTTTCGAATTTTCTATAGTGTTACCATTTGTGTCTCTTAGATTGTAGATGGCTTTCTTATTATAATTTCTTTTCTCTAGGTTTAGAAAGTACTTTGAAGGTTTTTCTACTTGTAAATTCCATCTAATTTTTGTTTTTTCCATAGAGAATGCTACTTTCTGTTCTATTCTTGTCATTATTTCTTCTTGCAGTTCACTGTATTTGGCCCTTTTTCAGCATTTTCCAATTTATCTAGACTTGTTTCTAAATCTTGTAACTGCTCTTTGAGTTGCGCTTCGTGCTTTCTTTTCTTTTTTGCAATATTCTTGCAGTAGCTTATTGTTTCACTTCGTATTTTGTATTTAACATATTCCCAGGTTGTAGCAGCATCAAAGTTGGCACATTTACTTTCTTTCAGTGATATTTCTATGGTATCTTTCAGTAGAAATTTGTACTTTTCATCGTTGATAAGTGAGTTGTTAAAAATCCAAAAACCTAGTCCTCTCCTTTTGTGTAGCCTTCCAGTTATGGTGAAACAAATTCCATTGTGATCTAAAGGTAATCCAGAGATTACATCACATTTAGTTTTTTCATTTATTAGTTCTTCTGATATGAAAAAATAATCTAATCTACACTTAATTGATTTATCATGGTTAGACCATGTATATCTCCGTCTGTTGGGATACTGGTGCCTAAATGTGTCGATCAGATCATGCCTGCTTAGTAAATTTATGAGTTTTTGTATAGATCTATTTTTACTTTTATGTTGACCCGAAGGCTTCTGTGGGATTTCTATATGCTCTATATTTCTAAGCAATTTGTCCTGTGGTCTACCTTTATTCTCATGTTTTTTTCTGTCAACTTTTTCTCTCTGCAATATGGATTTTTCTGCTTTTGTACTTGCTCAAATTACGGTTATTTTTGGGTTTTGTCAGTTTTCTACTTTTATTTTTTATTTCTATTTTTCCTTTCTAAGCTTTTGTCGTCTTTTAGTGCAATATTTTATTTTTGTTTGTCCTGGGTTTTCAAACGCACCTGGGGCTAGTTCCACTAAGTGAGACTAAGGATCATCCCTATTTAGGTATTAAGTGTTTGAAACTGAGTTTCAGCCGAGCACGATGTCAGTTTCATCTTTTTAGGGTTTCACTAAGAAGTTCAAGCTCAGGATCAGCGGAACCTGAGGTTTAAGCCCGAACTCGAGATGATATCGACGATGTGGCAATAAAAACACATAAAATGTGGCGCGTCGTTATAAAAAATTGTGAAAATGGAAAAAGTGGGTTATTAGTAAGGCACATGTTGGAAAAACTCCAAAAATTAAAAAACCAAAAAGTATGTTTGTTTGGAAAATATTGCGGCAGAAATGCAAAATATGATTGCACATACCCATAAAATATGAAAAAGTAACAGCTGGACAGGACACAACAGAATTGCCTAGTGTTGTGGATCCTTTGGTGAAAAGTATTCTTACTGTAGAACGTGAAAAAATCGCCATAGAAAAGGAGAGGCTTGCCATGGAGAAAGAAAGGATTGCATTTGAAGAAGAAAAATTTACGCCAGAAGTAGTCTATTGAAACCCAAAACGCAGTATTACTTATTACAATACCATGTAATGTAGATGCTAGCACATCATTGTAAATACATAATGTACACTATGTGCTATTTATCATTACATATAAATTCATTTTATAATCTATCATCTCAAGGATGTCTGGATTTCACATGTTGACATTCCTATAAATTTTATTTCAAGTGTTCTGTTTTGATCGTCCCAGACACCTGTAGCCATTATTGACCCAATTAAAGACACTCTAATTAATTTGCACATCAGCACCTGGCCCCCAGAATCCACATGAAAGTACACATTCCATAGCTATATTAATTCCCCCCAAAAACCTTAAATACACCTGCCTGTAGTAGAAAGTAGAAGCCTCAACCCAGACACCAGTCTCAAGTGGAACAGTAGCTTGGGTTCATACAGAAGCATATATACACAAGAGTAATAAATACGGGAGCATATATGGAAGCAAATAGGCGTGGTTAAGTCCATCATAAGCGGGGAAGCAAGTGTAATAGAAGGGTGAAAAGCATACCATACAAAAAAGCATTGGAGGCGTGGTTAAGTAAGTGTACAGTATACAGAAGCGAAAGAAGCAAGAAGCCAGGATTGGTGGAAAATGAATTTGGAAGCGGACCCCCCATGAATCGAGGGAGTGGCCAAAGTGGAAGTGGTATATAAAGCAAACAGAAGTGTGAATTCATCAGATTTGAATTGTGTTGTGTTTTTATGCGAGACTAGTGTTGAAGCCGGAAGCATTTTGTTGTATTTGTACGTCGATGTAAAAGCAATCGTAGATGAATTGTTTGAACATTAATTTGTTGTTATCATCATTGTTTGTATCGCCCCGTCCCCATGGACCACATAAAAGTGCAAGCGTTTGGGATCAAGTAAAAGTATAGCTCAATCTGGGCATTACAACTGCAAATTGGACATTGAATTACCAGTGTATCACACCATGAAGTTAGGGTTGCAGTTTCCTGTTGTTAAATTTTTGAGATTAAAAATTGAAAGTAGATTTGAATTGTTTATTCTTCTGTACTTATTTTTCCCTTTCTCTCCTCTTTTTTAAATCCAATTTTCGATTATTTATTTTTTCATCCTATATTATTTATTTCTTTTTTACATCCTATTTTCGATTATTCATTTTTAACACCAAATTCATTTTTGACAATTGATTGGAAAAAAACAAGAAAGTTCGGACTTAAACCTGCTGGCTAGGAAGATTAATTTTTGTGTGTGGCTGAAACGGACATCAGGATCAGGATTAAATGAAAAATGTTAGTGAAACTCAGCAACTCGAGCTCGGACTTGAACCCGAGCTGGAGATGATCCGGACGTCGAGATGTTGTGATGGCTCGTGTATACCCTCAACTACCTGGATGCAGTTCTTGGGAGATCCAATCTCGTACGACCTCTGACGCTAAGCCGGCAAGAAAACTCAGAGAGACAGACTGAACCCAGTACCTAGCTAAAGACCTTAAACAAAGTGAGATTATTATTAGAGAGAACAATGAACAGTAAACAAAATGTAAGTACAAAATACAACTGTGCCCCAAATACCTAATACCTCCTCCTACACCTGCACACAGAGTAACAGGTGGCTAGGGTCACTCACGCGAGTCCCACTCCCACTCGTCCTTATGGGAAAGACACCAAAGAAAACCTGCCAAGAACCAAGAGACAGACCAATCCGCCTCTTCAGTAAAACACTCACTATCTCCACAAACAATTTGACGACACAATGTCTCCTGTGGGAGCGGGACGCCACTACGCCAATATGCAGAACAAAATACAATAAAAAACAAATACGTTAATTCGTTCCGTTGCCGTGGCGCGTCTTTTCAATCAAAAATATTTTGCAAATAATGAAAAAATCGTGACGCACATCGTCAAACATTGACAATGATTGTCTATGCAAAAAACAACACTATCCATTTTTTTGGACCAAAATAATGTGACATAAACCGTTTTGGCCTTTTTTGTTTACTTAATAAAAAGTGAACTTACTTTAGCAACAAAGGACTCTAGTAAATGAAAAAGAATAATAATTAGAGGACCAAAAGTCAGAGGAATTGACCCTCTGATAGAGATAATCTCCAGCTCTTGATGATCATGGCGTTAGTGAAACCGCTGAAACGGAGGTTTTCTTTTTTGTGGTCGAGATAATCTCGAGCTCGAGCATAAAACCACTTTAGTGAAACTGGCCCTTGTAGTTTATCAGTGCCCATTTATTTTCCTCATAGCACATTAAACTTATGTTCAAGCTTTTCACATTTATCGCGATGAATATTACTCACTTTTTCTTCCGTCTGTGAAACAATGTGCCGCTGATATACCACATATAGTCGATATGTCGTATGGGTTCCTGGTCCACGGATTTGCATATGGTCGGGAAATAAATCCACCTAAAATTCAGCGAAATCTCCAATTTTTGCTACTCGTTTCATCACCAGTTCGGAAATGTGATGTGCCACAGGTTTCGGCTGGTATTTCAGCAATACGATCTATACTGGGAGCAGTATCTTGATCTGAAACATGATTTTCACATGTGCACTTTTTCTGATTTTTTTCAGCCTTCCTCACCACCACACTGCAGTATAGAGAAGACTTGGTACAAGATCTTTCCTGATCACTTTTATTCCGCTCTTGGGTACAATGTAATGGGCACAAATTCGATTTTTGAATGAAATTTGAAGTTTCACACTGCTTTTGATGGCTACACGCCAAAATGCAGTCAAACCGACTCCCAATCCTCAAACGAGCCACAGGATTGTAGACGTGAAAACCGTTGTGAACTTTTACCGTAAAAAACACACGATCCTCCTTTGCGCCTTGAACAATGTATTTTGGAGGTGGACCTACAAACAAATAATTTAGCTTACATGAAAAATCACAAATAGGAACCTTACCAGCACAAAAGTTATGTAACATAGCAGGCCTAACCATCCAGCATAGAACATGGTAGTACATTTCCAACAATCACCGCTGTTTAAATCAGCAGTTAAAGAACATAAAATCGTTGTGATCAGCGTGCAGCTACAAAAAATTGCGGTTGTCTATTTTACTCTGTTCGCCAGCTATTTGTGAGTGCCGACAACAGTCACATTGTCATGAATAACTGAATTATTCGGTTTTTCGTCAGTTTTTTCATTTTTTGAAAATTTTTTTCGTTCCTTCTTTTGCTATTCGAGTTATATCATTGCTTTGGATCCATATGAAGACTTGGGACTCGAGTACTGAACAGGTGTTTTTTCAAGGCGCTTTGCACTAGATTATTACAAATTCTTAGGATCTGTTCATTTTGAGTCATATGTTGGGCCTTGTTTGTTTATAGAACCGTGAATTATACTCTGTAAAATGATTTAAACACGGAAAATATTACTTTTGTATGTTCTCGGAAGCTCATAAGATAAACAAGATCACTGAGCAGTCCAGTTCCTCCTCCAACTAATGAGCTTATGGGAATTTTCGGTTTCAGCTATTTCCATTATTAAACAAGAAAATGGTTGCTTTTCTACTTTTCTTTTTAAAAAGAAAAAACAGCGTTGTAAAGTTAAAATTCTAGACGAAGTTGGTGGATTTTTTTACAGTCAAATATGTGTTAAATTTTTCACTTAGACGTCGTAAATACTAGACTTTTTGTTTACAATAACGTCAAGAAAGTTCAAAAAAATTTTCGTTGTTCCGCACCAGGAAGCTTTTTCAGGCATTCACACTTTCATGTGTCTAGAAAAATTTTCAAGCGCAAACAGTTCAGATCCGCTTGTCTATACCCTTACAAATGGAAGTTATACAAAAAAACACTGTCTGAAGCTAATCAGGTGAGGCACTGCAACTCCTAATACAGCATAATAATGTATACCGATATTACACGATGTTATTGACATGCCCTATTCGCCATGGTTAGAGATAGCCCAGTGTAAATTGGCCGCTTGGAAAACGCCAGCTTCCATCACGAAAACTGGAAAAGCTGCATAAAAATTTTTAACCCTTGGTTGAAATTTCCGAATGCCATTAAGTTTGGCTAACTGACGTAGATGTGAAAAGATTATTCATTCAATAAATTGAATTAAAATTAATTAAAATAAATTAAATAAATTGAATAAATTGAAATTATATTAAAATTAAATAAAAATTAAATTAAAAAAAAATAAAATAAAATTAAAATAAAATTAAAATAAAATTAAAATAAAATTAAAATAAAATTAAAATAAAATTAAAATAAAATTAAAATAAAATTAAAATAAAATTAAAATAAAATTAAAATAAAATTAAAATAAAATTAAAATAAAATTAAAATAAAATTAAAATCAAATTAAAATCAAATTAAAATCAAATTAAAATTAAAATTAAAATTAAAATTAAAATTAAAATTAAAATTAAAATTAAAATTAAAATTAAAATTAAAATTAAAATAAAATTAGAATAAAAATTAAAATTAAAATTAAAATTAAAATTAAAATTAAAATTAAAATTAAAATTAAAATTAAAATTAAAATTAAAATTAAAATTAAAATTAAAATTAAAATTAAAATTAAAATTAAAATTAAAATTATAATTAAAATTGAATTAAAATTAAATTAAAATTAAATTAAAATTAAATTAAAATTAAATTAAAATTAAATTAAAATTAAATTAAAATTAAATTAAAATTAAATTAAAATTAAATTAAAATTAATTAAATTAAAATTAAATTAAAATTAAATTTCAAAAAATACAAAAGTTTAGAGATTTCCTCTCTCTTAAGTGATCGAAATAGCTTTTTCACCAATGCGTATTCATTGCTCATTATACTCAGTCAGACATGTACATACAATTCTCGCACATCATTCGCCAGAAATCGCAATTAATATGATTGGGTTTTTCCCGAGAAATCAGTTTAGCAAGACATATTTTTGGTTGTTTTAGTCACGGGACACATCTTTTTTCACCACAACACTGACTTCTATAGCCATGAGGCTCGGGCATGATTAGGAATAGAAAATTCTAGCGAATCTTTTACGAGAAACCGCGATTGATTTGACTGAGTTTCGAATGAGTTATTAGTTTAAACAGTCAAATTCAAATTTTTTGGGTGGCCAAAAGTTTTTTACCAATGTGCTTTTTCCTAATTCTAACTTGATTTTAGGAGAGACCCCAAAACTCCTTTAAAAAACAAAAAACCGAAAAACAAAACAAAAAAACCGAAAATTTTCCCAAAAAGCCACTTTTTAAAAAAAATTTCAAAAAATAGGAACCTAAAACTATCATTATTTACTGAAAGAACAGATTAAACAAGTTTCTTTGCTTCAAATTATCTATTACAACCATCAGAAAATTAAATTTCATGCAGCGAGCAACACCACCGAAATTCAGATTGAAATTTCTGCGGTAAACTTTGAAAATTACTAGCGGTGACCGCTTGGTGCTAAACTAGCGGACTAGCGGTCATCACGCGCGGCGTTGCCCGTTGCGTGAAGTGACACTCTGCCTTTAGGAGCTGTAGAGGTGCACCTTTACCTAATACTTTATAAGCAAAAATGTGGCGCGAAGTCCTGATAAATTTTCATTGATCTAGGTTTGATAGTCGCCGAATGAAGTGCTTCAAATGAAAAATCGAAAACTTCCAAAATTTTAATTTCATTTCAGAAAGGAAGCCATACTTTGAAATCCATTCACAGGTGAACGGCAAGAGATATTCGGATGCACTTTGCTATATTAGAAAGGCACTGCAATTTACTTGGAATACTGTAGCAATGAGAATTTTGATTTTTATCCGGAATAAATGCTGCTACGATACTCAGCGTGAAAAACTACCGAAAATATCTCATTTTCAGATATTATTAATTTTTAATTTATCATAGGTCAATGGAACAGAAGGTCGAATCTCTAAGAAATCGTGTCTTAATTCTCAATGATTTATTACCAGAAACAACGATTATAAAAAGCATTCATCAGTCTCCTATCATATCCCAATTCGAAAAGACTGTCAGTCATTTGGACACATTGACGTTGATTCTAAAGAAACTTCTTTTAAAATCATTAGGTTTATTAGAACGATCGGTTCACAATGCTTATCAAAATCTACAAAACAGGTATGGCGCAACTCGGTATCAGAATCTATTGACCAATAGTTGAACTCATATAGATAATGCTCACATGAGTTCAATATGATGGAAAAAATATTTCTTTTTCATAGAGTGGTCCAAAAAACGTTCGCTGTGTACACCATCTGTAACAAAATGTTGAGTGAAGTCTGTATCTACAAAGCAGTGCTTTTAATTGCCTTCAAATCTGAAAATTTGAATCATTTTGAAGGAACGGATGGATTAAGGAATACTGAGGAATAAAACACTGATTCAAGATGAGTGAAGTTTTGTGAGACTTCTTGCTCCGACTTTTTCTTTTGGACCATTCCTCATTTATATGTACGAGTATGAAACTCTGCAGTATATTGCATGTGAACTCCAACGAATGGCATCCCAATGTGCCGACTCAGCAAGTTCCACCACCAGTTTCGCTTCACACTCTCCAACATCCCCACCGGTTTGGACGTTGATCCACTAGGCCCTGCATTAGAATTATCCATAATCTCCAAAATCCACGTCAGATAATACGATATTTTCGAACTCAGGACTCGCGACCTGCCATTCGTTATTTGACCTTTGGAAGTAACACCTTGTGCTATGTAACGTCCATCTTCGTAGCAAAATAGTGGTGAACCAGAATCGCCCTATGTAATTAATCACGAACAATTATGACTATTCATGAACGCCGGATAGACACTATAGTCTAGTTATTTTCAAATGAGCTCAGTAATGCAAAATTCAGTAGAAATCAGTGAGCAGACAGCAAACCTAAATCGTATGCAGGAATTTTTTTCTCAATGTGTTCCCCTTACTGGTGAAGTCAACTAAAGAAAAAAAGCTATATACACAGGTTGTTTAGTCTAGGACAGTTTGGCGTCGAGCCCTTTCGCCACCGGCCAATACGGCGCTTCGGCGCCAGCTTATTCTGCGACGGTCAGTTCGGCGCCTAACATTATAGAATTTCATATGCGAAAGCAAAATAATAATAAATCTCTATTATTTCCCTAGTGACTTTCAGGCCCAAATTACAGAAAGTGGGTTAAACGTGGGTAAGAGTAAAGGCCCTGCCGGTTCCAAGCTGCTATACTTCGTCTTTTTGATGAAGAACGGCGCCGGCCAACGCCGGTAGTCAATTTCGATTCAATCGAAATTTCTGAACCGTCACTGGCCGTCGCGTATGTTATAACATATGAATTATGGTGCGAAAAATGCATCTTGGTGTTCAATCATTTTTTCGTAGGTTTGTAGTAGGTATCTCACGGCCGGCACTGGATGAAGTATAGCAGCAAAAATTTGCAACCGGTGACGGCCGACGCCGGTTTAAAAGTATTTCATCCGGCGCCGGCCGTCGAAGTATAAAGGCCCTGTCATACTTCACCGCGCCGGTTGTTCTATCCATACTAAAAAGCGGCGCCGCGCGGTACCGCCTTTGAAGTATGAATAGGTTTTTGTAATTTTTTGCGGCGCCGCGCGGCGCCCCATCAGGTTTCAACTAAACCAATACACATTTTTTGAGAAGAGCAAAATCCAAAAGTAAAAAAGCGGCGCCGCGCGGTACCGCGCGGTGAAGTATGACAGGGCCTTAACAGGGCCTTAAGAGTAAAATGGCGGGTAAAATCGTAGGTAAAGAAAAGTCGAGTAAAATCTCGGGTAGAATCGTAGGTTAAGGCTTTGTAAAAATCGGGTAGAATGGCGGGTAAGATCGTGGGTTAAAGACAGGTAAAATCGTTGGTAGAAAAAAATAACCCATGACTTTGCCCATATTAAGATTACAGAAGATGGGTAAGGTAAAAGTTAGGTAAAAAGTTGGTGAAAAAGACGTGAAAATAACCTGCGATTTTACCCTGCTATTAGCAGGGTTAGAAATTTATATTTTTCACTTAATGCTCGAATTTGATTGGTTCTTTGCATGCCATCGGTGTGTTGCAGGTTAAACTGAATCTGATATTAGTGATGGCAATGACCAGAAGCCCGAAAATTCTAATTTGTCGGAAATGCCTTGATTATCATTGTACATATTTCAGTACAACAGCATCAGTATAAATTTGTGATACCAGTGGGTTATTGCCGAAGAGCACTTTTCGAGCTACACTGTTGCACCACAGTCCAACAATTCTGAAACACATCTTTTGCTTTTTAAATTCCGTTGAGATGAAAGTAATCAACAGGTTTTTGACATCAATATTTTGATATGTGAATCTGATGAAAATTGTGGCTTTTGATGAAAACGTTTGAAGCTTGAATAAACTTCCAGAAAATTCTCCTTAGGCTCAAAAAACAAAGATTCCTACGGTCTTTGAGTTAATAAACAAATACCGTCTATTGTATAAGAACGGAAATGCACTATAGTACGTTTTTTATAGAATGCTTGTAAATCGAAAAATTAACACTGTCTTTAAAATCGTTTGCACTAAGTCTTTGCTGAAGAATTTTTTACTCAAAAATTCTTGTCAAGTTTTACACATTTTCGGTCTTATATGACATATTGCATAGCAGAAAATTTTAAAAATGTAAAATATGGATCGTCTTATGGCATTAGAAGTTGAAAAACACAAAAAACACAGTGAGTTCATCACTCTGGCGCATGGCGAATTGTAAATAGGGATTATTAAGGAAACCAATACCCCTACGCTCGAAGTAATCCTATTAGAAAATTCCCGTGTATGAATTTTATCCCTGCATGAGCGAATGGCTCGCATAATCGAGGAATACTTTGTTCATTTTTTGGGATACCTTGTTCATATGACTAAAAACAAGCTCGCCAAGAAAAACATAAAAAACGATGGGTTGAGTTACTTACCTGCGTTCTGTAATATGAAAACTAAAAAAGTCGGGTAAATTTCCAAGTTAAACATGGGTAAAATCGCTGGTAAAAGACGGGTAAAATCATGGGTAAAATCGCAAGTACAACGTCGGGTTAAAGACGGGTAGGATCACGGGTAAAATTGTAGGTAAAAGGCTGGTCAAGTGGCGGGTTAAACATGGGTTACATTACCCGAGATTTTACTTCTACCTTACTTTTATTTTAGCCGCGTTCTGTAATTTGGGCCTCAGAGTACGAAAGAATAGAGAAAGAAAAGAGTTGAAAAAACAAAAAACGGTTGTCAAAGAGAAAAAATACGTTTTTTTACTGAAAATGTGGGAAATCATGTCACAGAAAACGTATGCATAGAGCAACAATAAAAAATATCTAATTAGGTAAAGCACTTTTATTTTCATACACAAAAAATATTAAACAGCACGAACGTTTGTCGGAATGGCCACTCTACTTAAGACAGCTTTACAATGCCTGGTTTCATTATCAAAAAATAAGGTAATAAAGAAAAACATAAAAACATAAACAAAAACATAAACAAGTCACAGAAAACGAGAGAAAATATAATGCAAAGAAATAACATAAAGAAGGAATGAGATGAAAAAAAGAGAGGGTTAAGGAAATCGAAGGAAAATTAAACAAGATAGAAATAGTTTGGCGCCGAAATGACTGGCGTAATGGTGACGCCGAAACGTCCCATTCCGGGTTGTTTACTATGTGGAACGCGCCGAAACTCACTGAAAAAATTGAGTACAGGATAAAAGTTTGGTATTACGTGAAATGGTCCTTTGGTGTAGGTCGATTTCCAAACTGATGTCAGGCCGGATTTCCAGTCCAATGTCCAGTAACTTAATTGCACTGTGAATCCGATAGGTGGACTGTCGATGCACATGAGTTGATTGGCGCATGTGCTGGGGTCATCTGCAAGAGACCGTTCATTCAACAGTTTTTTACTTCAACCACACATTAACAACAAGGAAAATCAGGTAGAGATCCACCGAAATTTAACCATGCTTTAACCGCGTATAACTTCGTCAAAAAGGAAGGTAAAAAATCTTAATAAATTGTATTGTTGAATAGATGTCAATGAGATCTATCGATTGATACTTGCTAGCCTAGAAAAGTCACAATTTGGGATGAGTGGTTTCAAGCATGTATCTCGGGTCAATAGTCAGACGCTTTTTGGCTGATTTCAATACTCTTACCAACTTCTCACGAGGATGTATGACTCCAACTACATGCAAACATCAAACAATCATTAAGCCTTATTTCCTGATAAAGTCGAGAATTGGACTTATGGTCTGTTTTTTATAAAATGCTTTTAAATGGAAGAATGACAAAAATAGGTACCACCCTCAAAATAGTTTACTCAAAGCTTTTACTGTAGGATCTTTTACTCAAAAAATTGCAATGACTAGTTGAGTAGGCTCACAAATTTTCAGTCCTATGCTACATATGGCTCAGCAGGTAATGGCAAAAATATGAAACAGTACTTGCTTTCTATTCTTTCATTTGCAAGCATTTCTAAAAAACAGACTATAGTTACAATTACAATCAAACGTAATGTCTTGAGTCGTTACAAAGCCCAGCAGGTAACTCGTCGTTGATGGCAAAAATTATCCAGCCTTACGGTCTGAAATTTCGAGGTCTGCTTTTGCAATTGTTGTGAGAAGTCTTCAGCTGTTAATGTCAGTCATTTCAGCTTAATAATCGGGCAAAAACTACAGGACGATTTTGAAATATGGTCACCAAATAATCATCCTCTTGGCCATCACTATGTAGGTGCTTGACAATCACCAACTTCTACAGTGGGTTCTAGCCAAATAAACTGAAATACCATGCCTTATTGTGGATTATGATTATGCTTGCAAATTGTCACAGTTGGGCGCTATGAAACATCCCCGAGAAATCTGACAGTGTCACCCGGGATGAATAAAAACATTGGATGGACGAGATCCACATTATTCTGATCACTACGTTACATTTGATTCAGCAAGCCTGAGCTTGATGACCCACTTATAGGACAGGGCTCGAAAATTCACAATAGCCCACAAGTATAAGTATCTGGTAGGTTATCAGCGTGAAACGTTTTGAGCACAATTCTTGGAACTACTGCATATATCACACATAAACAAAATAAATTCAAAATTTAAACCTTTATAAATTTTATGTGAGATAACATAAGTAAAAATTCAGCTGACCACTTCCTCACCTGGTGAAAAATTTACAAAGAAAACAAAATTTTTTAACATAGGCTTTCATATTCTTGATTTTTTTCTGACAGTTATGTGCAGACAGGAAGGAAAATGTCTGAGAACATTAAGCTTCTTATACAGATTGCTGTGACGATTACAAAACTAACCTTGCCACAAAATCACATATTTGGTCTTACTGAATGCGTTTGGAACGAAAATGATATTCATTTTGTCTGAAAACCATATGTCGCATTGATACACTAAGACAAATATGAAAAATTTAGATTTTTCTATTTTTGTCATTCAATTATTTCGATTTTTATAGGTTTAGGTACCTCAGATTTGTTGTCATCTAAATTTACCTAATATTAGGCGGATAAATAAGATGCTATTTACTGTAGGATTTATGAGTGTGAAGTGCGTATTAAGAACGCAAAACATCAAATTTTGAGGGCGAAAATTTCAATTTTTCCACAAAAACCACCTTATCTACTGCCAAAGCTCAAAAGCACCAAAAATTTCCCTTTAGAATAGATATCCCACGATGTCTTTGACCTGGTGACAAAAATTTAAGGAAATTCATTCACTGCTAAGGGGTCACCTGACTTTGAGTTTGAACACCATCCTGTAATTGCATTTTCTGATTACTGTCTCCATTGTGGACATATCATAACTTGATAAATTTCAAAAATGAGACATTAGGACAAGTTTCGTATGCTGAATATTAAGATAATTCGCAAACTTGCAAATTTGCAAACTAGAATTTTACACTTTTTAGGAAGTTAAAATGTCAAAAATGAGAAAGTACTGCTAAAGCTCAAAAGGGAATAAAATTTCCCTTATTGGATAGATCACAATGTCACCTAATTGCCTACAAAAAATGACCAAAGTTCATACTGCTCGAGTGCCAAATCTACGAAAAAAGCTGCTAATTAATTTTGATTTTAAATTCTTGATTGACTTTTCTGGAAATTTTATGTCTCAGATAAGACGATAGTAAAATATTTAGAGGGTAAACATAAACAGGAAAACAAAGCATCAAGAGCTTCCAAAGCTATTGGTTTGGAATAAATCAGTTTCTATCAGAGAATTCGGGTCATATAATGTCGGATGTAGTGCATAGCTTCTGCTTTGTTTTTCAGTCTATGTGGAAATCAAAAACGTAGAACATTCTTTCTGAATGTCCAGGCGACGGATGTGTCAAAACTTTCGTAATTACAGAAAGTGGGTTAAACCTGGCTAAGAGTAAAGGCCTATCTATACTTTTTTCCCGAAAATCTGTCGCAAGTGATTGCAACGATTAAAATCGAACGAATCCCTCATTTTCTCCGTGCGCAAGAAAGATATTGACGAGTTCTATCCAGTGAGGTATATTTTGCAAAAAAATTTGCATAGTGTTGCAGAAATCGGCTATTTTGTAAGCATCTTGCGTTTCTTACGTTTCTTGCGTCAAAGCTGGATTTAAACCGCACAGTAAACATTTGTTGTACGTGTTGAGTATCTTTCGATCAAACTTCGATGTCTACCTTGCGATGTATTACATACTGAAATGGCTTCAATACTTGAAGAGCTTCAATACTTGCGTATGTTTTTTAGCGAAAAAAGTATAGATGGGCCTTAAGAGTAAAATGGCGGGTAAAATCGCAGGTAAATAAAAGCCGAGTAAAATGTTGCGTAGAATCGTAGGTTAAGGCTGAGTAGAAATCGAGGTAAATCGCGGGTAAGATCGTGAGTTAAAGACGGGTAAAATCGTCGGTAGAAAAAAAACCCATGATTTTACCCATATCGAGATTACAGAAGGTGGGTAAGGTAAAAGTTGGGTAAAAAGTTGGTGAAAAAGACATGAAAATAACCTGCAATTTCACCCTGCTATTAGCAGGGTTATATTGACAAGAAAATTTGATTGAATCTTTGTATGCCATCGGTGTGTTGCAGGTTAAACTGAATCTGATGTTAGCGATGGCAATGACGAGAAGCAGGAAAATTCAGATTTCTCGGAAATGCATTGATCATCATTGTACATATTTCAGTACAACTGAAACACATAAATTTGTGATACCATTTGTGAATTTCGTGATACCATTTGTGGATCCTATCAGAAAATTCCCTTGCGTGGATTTTATTCCCGCAATACAGTAAGGCATAAGAATTGTTTCAGGATATAGCTGCACTTACAGGAGCATGAGTGGATGGCTCACATTATCGGGGAAGTAGCGCATAGTCATGAGAGCTATTGCTTTGAACCGTAAGAAATGTTCGATTGTGAGATATCGGCATTTTAGTTTTGGGATACCCTGTTCATACGACTAAAAACAAGCTCACCATGAAAAACATGTATAAAAATGGTGGGTTGGGTCACCCGCCACTTACCTACATTTGAGTTAAAGTTGGGTAGAATCACGGGTAAAATTGTAGGTAAACGGAGGGTAAAATTGCGGGTTAAACATGGGTTACCTTACTCGAGATTTTACTTTTACCTTACTTTAATTTTACCCGCATTCTGTAATTTGGGCCCTAACACGATATCACCTCATACAACAAAGAGTCAGCTTGATAGAAAATAATCAATACATATAGCAGGAAAATGAAATCAGTTCATTTGATGTCATTACTCTCAGATCTTGAAAAAGCATTGCGAGCATTCTACATTGCGGGGAAAACAAATATTAAAGAAGAGGGATAGTCACTCAAAAGTCAAAGAACGTGTAAAAATCCTCACAACAGCAAAGTTTCTGGAGTAACTTATATGATGGGCTTCGTCCTACACGAAAGTTGATGCTAAAATGATATCCATACTTATGTGCAAAAATGGATAGATCAATTTCCAATAGGGCAATAAGTTGCAAGTTTCTGGTCGTGGAAAGCAAGTCAAGTAGCCTTCGTTAAGACCAAGGAACCTACTATCATCCCGCTGAAGCAGACTATTTATGCAAGAAATATTAAACAGAACATATAAATTATTCAACACTATATGATCCGGAATTTGCAGTTGGAAAGTGACTCATTCAAAATTGATTTGCTTCAAGAGCTTGTAATGCTTTGCTATTCTTTTTATGTTCATTTCCAATGCTTTTCCATGCTCTACTAAAATGGAAATTTCTGCCCTACAAATTTAATGTTTCGAGCATTGCTGTATTCCTAATTATGCAGTTTACACTCATAAATCCTACAGTAATTTGTAGCCGATCCATTCGCTCAATATTAGGTAAATTTACAGAACACGATGTCTGACGTACCTAAACCTGCAAAAGTTGAAAGAAGTGTGTGTCAAGAATCGAAAAAATCGAAAATTTTCAACCTTTACGTTACTGTAGTTACGAGAGATTGGATTTTCAGACGAAATGAATATCATTTTTGTTCGTAGCGCATCAAGTTACGCTAAAAAAGTGATTTTCAGGTGGGACTAGCTTTTTGCTTATCACAACTAAGTTGAATCCTACCAGAAATCGTGTCTCGAATTCTTATGTAATGTATCTTCATGCGTCATGAATTATATGATCAGAAATGAAGGTCAACGACAAACCGGCGATGACCGTTTTATTGAAAATTCACCACCATTTGAACGCTAATTAATAGTCAGAAACGGGGATTTTTCACCATCAGATGAACGCCACCCAGAAGCTAACGTCTAATTGGCGTTCCCTATCTTATGCCGATAACTGTAGTAAACTGCCTGCGTACGCAGCTGTTTAACTATTCCAAGATTAATCTTATATCTGAATTAAAAACTCACCAAAGAAAAACTTGGCATACGATGCAGCTCTATCGTATGCCTACTGATCTCCTTACATTTCGATGTTCGTTAGAAAGTAAACGGAATTCAAAATCATAAAAAAGTGACACGATTAGCCCGTCTAATTACTTAGCTAGACAAATCAATATGATCCATAAAAATTTGCATGAAAAATATCCCCATAAACTCCGATCTTTTTAGTCGATCTTGCCGTTTTTATTTTTAAGAAGTGATATAAAATTACGGTCATTTATTATGTTTCACTGACCCTGGATACTGGCTGGACCTGAAAAATAATATTACTTTTTGGAGACTTGCCCAGTTTGAAAATTCGCATTTTCGATTGTTATTATCTGTTTTGTTTCTTGCAATACTTAGTGTGAAGTTCGATCTATCCCTGTTTCAACTTAATGTAATTGTCTCCATGATTCATTAGATCAGAAGCAGTAACCTTTTTTGTTGAACTAGATATTCAACCGTATTTCTACATGGAAAAATCTGTTGGAGACTATATTCTACAAAGCTAGGGATAACAGAATGACTGAATGAGAATCTAATAGGGATAACCAGAGACCTAATTATTGGCCACATGGTAAACACACTTCCCTATCATTTTGCTACACAAAATCACGAAATCGCTCTTAATACGAGCGCAAACTGTATGAACATGTCGATCAACTCGAAAAAAATCAAACAGTGACAAAACGTCAGATTTATATCACAAATAGAGAAATTTACCCAATGCGTATTAATTTCTGATTTTTAAATAGCAATGGTCGTTGTTCAAGTTTGTCTACTTCAACAACAATTAGTGAGGCAAACCCTTTTTGATTTTGATGTAGTAAGTTTTGTTCTTGAACAGGACTGGAGACTTAATGACACTTCG
The DNA here is from genome assembly GCA_963922205.1 of Romanomermis culicivorax. NCBI lineage: Eukaryota > Metazoa > Nematoda > Enoplea > Mermithida > Mermithidae > Romanomermis > Romanomermis culicivorax. Next base: position 424,773 of record CAWUHX010000255.1, on the reverse strand, counting down.
CAATAGTGACTGCATTTTTATGTTGGGGTCCAATTCAATTGACACCTGTTATTGGGCCACTGAAACTAATGAAGCTTTTAAACTTATCCCTCGGTCTCGTCCAATCTCTACTCACCGGGATTTGTCGATCCCCAGCCGCAAAACATGCAATTGTTGATGCTGGAAACTTCAACGTCAATCCTTTCAGGAAGACAGATGGGTCTGATATAAAAATTAAATGCAATCATTCTGTCGAACTTGATTACGGCTATGTCATTCAAAAATCCGCCGAATTTCGGATGTAGACGAATTAACTCCGCTCGTCGGTATACTGTATAAGGCAATGATAGCCGGAGATCATAGATACCAAATAAGAATCCGAATTCTTTGGTGGAATGCCTATGAAAAAAGCGCATTTCATTTTTTTTATCGCTTTGCTGAATTTTTCATCGATTTTTTCTATTGCTTTATTCGGTTCTCAGTCTTGTTTTGTTAATCTAGTAACCATGTTTTCTGATTTTTACTTACTCAAAGACTTTCTATCTTCTTTTGGGTGTTAGTAGAGCTGGAAACATATCCTACCAGATGCTGGTCAAGAAGCTCAAGAATATGTAGTGTGTGGGGCTGAAGACTGCTTCCAATGACCTTCAAACTCTTTCCAGAAACACATCATTTTAAATCTTTTGTTCCTTTTCCTTAACTCCTTTCTAATTTATTTTCTCTTCAAAATAAACAATCTCCTGCCACTTATTTTTCATGTTAATTACCTTGGCCACAGCTTATCGTTTGGCCAATTTTGCTCATTGTAGTCAGAGTTAGTCGAAAAGAGTAGTTTTGTTGCGTGTTTTTTGATTCCTCCTTAAATTACACTGTTAGTTTCATTCGTCATCGTTTTGTCAGTTTAATAGAATGTCGTATTTACATACTGATTTTATTATGTATTTGCTTAATCATTAAAGACTAGATATTTACGTGGGCCCTGTAATTTCTTTTTGATTTGATACGGAATCAGCGGAGTCCATAGCTTCAGAAAAACGTATTTTTAAAGTCTTTGGACTATTTTTTCTCCACGTATTTCCACGTTATTTATCTTTATCCATTCTCACGTATTTCCTCATTTTGGAAAATTTCCACGTATCCTAACACTGTTCTTTACAGATAATTTATTTAATAGTTGACTATGTGCAATATTAGTGCCACTAAACTTGAATCGTTGGCACAAAAGCCTCTGTGGACGTTGTACGACGTGTTTCGCAATACCAATGAATCTTGACTGACAGCCGTCACAACTTAACGTTTGAAAACATTGAGGAGTATTACTGAATACAATAAATGCATATTTGACTTTGATTTTCAGTGATATATTTCAAATAAAATTTGAATATGATGCACATTTTCCACGTAAATTGTCGATAATTTCCACGTATTCTTCCATGTAAATTGATCTTTTTCTCCACGTTGAAATCCGTTTATATTTACGATCAGTAAATGCTGGCTATTTGCCTGGGGCCGGTTTCATCAAAGAGACTTAAGCTACAGCTGAGCTGCAGCTTAACGGCAATGGTATAACATATAGAGTTAAGCTATACAGCTTAAGCTGCAGCTCAGCTGCAGCTTAAGTCTCTTTGATAAAACCGGCCTTTGGTGTTAATTTTGATTACGACATAGTAATAGTAGTCCGGTATTTGCTGGTCCCGACTCCGTACATTGGAATTCTATCCCAGTGTGTTTTGACTCTATCCGTCGTATGACCCGAGTTGTATCTGGAACGCAGAGCGGGGTACCCACGGGGTTCGGAACCTCGTAAACTTTAAGCTGTAAATAGTGTAAACCCTGAGCCTAACGTTAAGCTTTGAACAGGACTAGGAGCAATCTGTAGTTTAGTTTGGGCGTGAGCCTTAGCTGAAACATAGTCAAAACTTATTTTACCGAAGAAATATTATATTCAGCACATTCCAGCTCTGTCTTTTATTATCCCAATACAACGCTGTATCTTGTAAGTTGTCAGAAACTTGCTTCTATTTCCATTTCATATTCTATTTGCTGCCTTGTTCTTCTTTCTTTCTTGGTCATTCTCATGTTTATGTCTCATTGCTAAATTTTTGTATTCATCCGCCACTTTTCCGTTTCTGTTAAGAATTTATGTTTCCCACTAGCCAAATTTCTCACTGTTTGCCTTGATCCATAAAGCAATGAGCCGCCGATACGGCCCATACGGTCGCTTTGTCATTTCGATTTCTACTCACAAGCGAAAGGCTGCAAGTGTGGTAGTTATTTCGTAGCACAATTCCCAACCATGGATAAGCGTATGGTTGCGAGATGAATCCTCCTAAAATACGTCGAAATCTGCGATTTTCGAAAAGTGTGAGGTCGCCGGGTGGGAAATGCGGTGTTCCACAGGTTTCAGCAGGTATCCCAGCAGTTTGATCTTTGCTTGGAGCAGTGTCCTGACCTGAAAATGATTTTTGCATAATATGCTCACATTTTCTGAAATTTTTAACCGACTCACCACAGTGCAACATGGAAAGAATACTAGGTACGAGATCTCTTCCTATCGCTTGTCTCGCACTATTGAGTTTAGAACTGTGCAAAAAGCACAACTTCGATTTTCGAACGAAATTTGAGGTTTGACATTGTCCATGTCGTTTACACGCCAAAATGCAGTCATATCGATTTTCAGTCTTTAAAAGAGCAACGGGATTATAGACGTGAAAGCCATGGTGACTTTGAACCCTACAAAACACTGGATTTTGCTTTGTGTCTTGAACAATGTATTCTGGTGGTCGACAGCTAACCTAAAATGAAAAATATAGCATATATGTAGGATTACAAAGTATAATTACCTTCATAATGGTTGTGTAGCACGGCAGAAAGAACCATGCTGCATTGAGTATATAATTCATTTCCAACAAACACTGCCTTGTGTGACTATGTTCTGTATGCTTTCTAGCGCCTTGATGTCACCCTGACGTTTGACAAGTTCTCTGCTTATTTTACTGATCATAAAACTACCCTGTGGCAGAGGTCGAAGTGTTCGCTTTACTGTGTTATAAAATGACAAAAACTGTACTTGTTGTGCAGGTCTTTCCTTAAGAGGCGTAAGAAAAGATTGGGTCTGAACTGACCTGTTAGAACTGATACCTTGGCTAAGCCTCGGTGATCTGTGCAACAGTCCGTTTGTCCCCAGACCTACAACAACAAAGATAAACTTTGTTCTAAATACGGGGGCCTTACCAAAGACCTCCGCAGTCTCCTAGATGAGACAAGGAATCCCCTCAGGGATAAACTTACTTGGGTATAACCCGAAAGGGGTTTCCCAAAACTTACTTGATGTAAGCCGGCGCCTGGGCCTCTGGCCCTCCGCCTTCGTCGATGCGAATTATCTAAACAAATAAACGAATATGTATAGCAATAAATCCGGCGAAATATGCAAAAAGAATGTGGGTATACCACAGTGCAATACTCATAAAAAACACAAGTTGCTGGGAAATGTATATTTGGGGACGCCAGCAAAATATACCAAAAATATAATAAAAACGATAATAAGTGAAGAATGATTTCACTTTCATTTTTCGTCTTTCTTTGGCGCTCCATTCTATGCAAATGTCTGCGCCGCTGGTCGTCCCTTTTCGTCGATTTGCATGTCGATTTCCCCACACGAAATTGGCATCAACAGGGTGCCCAACATCCCTCGCGCGTCGAAACCGACCTACGGGAGGTAGAAAAAAAAACTTTTGGCCGGGTTACCCCGGCATTAAAAAGAATTAATCAAAAAGAAAAAATCTACAATTCCGGCTGACTCCTGATAAACAGTTTGTCTCACCGGACTCCCGTTTCACAGTCTGTCCTAATAGAACTCCTGTGCTGGTCGTTGGACACAACGAATACCAAGGGCTTCGCCGCAATGGCTGGCAAGTGACGTCCATTTTGACCTCGGCATTGATGGAATAACCTCCTGCCCTAAGGAGTATGACGTAAACGTCGGTGCCGGATGTGTGGTCGGCTTCGGGCTCGGCCGCTCGGTCTGCATGCTGTGTCAATTCGTTGGCCGTGGGTCTAACCGCATGCAAATCGACTTCCCGCGTCTCTATTTTTTCTAAATTAAACTAAAATACGAGATTATATTACGATACAAAAAGACGACGCGGGGTTGTACGGATATCACAAAATTTAAAATGCGCTAAAAAAAATTTGAGCAAGAATGTGGCCAAAAGTTAAAATATTTTTTACGGTTGCGTTTTTGCACCGGTTTTGTCAAAAAAGAGATTTTTGATGGCCAGCAGCACCGAAAAGAAATGTTTTTGGATTTTTTGTTTTTTGATTTTTTTGGATTTTTTGTGATTTTATTAGTGTTTTTGGGTTTTATGTTTTATGAAATAAGTAGAAAATATATGTACGAAAAAGAAATTTTTTGGGCCAAAATTATGCGGCTATTTACTGCTGCTGCCCGCCGCCTCGGTAGCCTCCTCGAGGTCTACCTTGATAGTACCCCCTCTGACCTGGTTGGCCTCGGGTTTGACCTCCATCCTGGCCTCTATTTTGGCCTTGTTGGCTTCCGCCGCGTCTACCTAGCGGAATAAAATTCGGATTATGAAATTCAGCATCCGGGTCTTGACCTTGGTGTTGCCAGGTTCCTCGGCCTCTGTAAGGTCGCTGAGGGCGCCCTCTGAAGCCTCCCCTGGGTTGACCTTGGTCATACCCCGGTCTAGCCCTGTACGGGGCCGGGTTTGAGAACATATCGTCTCTCCCCTGCTGCCTTTGACCACTGCTAGTGGAGCTGCTGCGCTGAGGTTTTTGTGTCCGATAAGTTGAATTAAGAGATTTTGATGATATTGATTTTGATCGAGAAAGCGGACTTTTGTAAGAAGTGCTAGCAGCTTCACTATATGACCTCTGGCTGGTCGTAGCCGATGATTGTTGTATCATCGGTGGTTGTTTCTTAGCCGGAGGGAGTCTAGGCACCTTGAACTTACTTGGGCTCTTGGCAGCCGTTCGCTGAAATTTATCAGCTTGCGATCTGTCATCGCCTGGTGCCTTCCTCTTAACACCCATCTGGTTTAACCTTTGCGAGCCCATAAAAATATACTGATTAAAGGCTGCAATGTAGACATCGTCTACGCGGTTTCCCTGGGCCTCAACGACTAGTTGTCTGTTCGCAAATGAACACGCCTGGGCATACCACCTACCAATTGCCGTTGGCGTGATCGGAGCGAAGTCCAACTGAAGAAAAATCATTAGGGTCACGTACCTAATGGCCGTAAAGACGTCTGAGGCATCGTAATCCTGAAGCCATCTGGGGATGAGAATTAAAATTATCCATTCCCAGATCTCCTCAGGGATGCGCTCTCCGTCAAACATAAATCCACCTTGCATTTCGAATTGCTGGCGGTAATTTTCGTGAATCTCGGCCATGGCATCATTGACCATTCTGTAAATTATCGGCCGTTCTTGCCGATCAAAGGCGAAATAATTGGCGACCTCTGGATTTTCAAATGAGATCGGCCCAATTAAGCGCCTTTGTTCCCGTTGCCACTCCCAATAATCAATCAGAGTTTCGGCTAATTGACCAGGAGTGACAAACTGCTGTGGTTCCCTTTCGGGTCTACTAGCTACCACATTCAGCTTGACCTTCTTGATCAATTTCTCCTCCGATTCAAGATCGGGCTTCACCAATACGCTTCCCGCAGGTTTGCTACTTCTTGCGGTATAGCTGGAGGGCACGGATTTACTTTTGCCAGAATAAGTACTAACCTCTCCGCCGGTTTTCGATACCGTTCGCGTCTGAGTGTACGATGTTGTCGCAGTGGACCCTGTTGTCCTATCCGATTTTGTCTGGCCTATGGAGGTCTCCGTTCGCGTTTGACTTTTTGAAGTCTCCGTTCTCGTCTGACTCTTTGAAGTCTCCGATCTCGACTTTTGGCTCGTCGAGTATTGTGGGGTCGTCGTTTCTTCGGCCGTATCGTAGGCGTCGTTTTCGGATCCGGTGGCGGCCGCTCCTTGTTGCTGCTGTCCCTGAGCTGCAAGTCTGCGTCGCTTGGCCTTACTTATCCTTTTCCTGCGCCTTACCTTTTCTTTGGCTAGGTGTCGGATAAATTTTTCCGACATCCCTTCAGCTAACATCTGCTGAACTTTGTCTGGGGAATAAATTCCAGGAATACCTTCCTCGGCAATTCTTCCCCTCCGCATCAGCTCTGTCGCTGCAATGGCTGAATCTGAGCTATCGTCGGCTAGTGCCTGCTCCTTCAGCTTTCTCTGGATTGCCCTCTGACGCAGGAATTCCTGCTGCGTCAGCCTTCTTTGTTCTTGAATCTTGGCCTGTAAGGCCTCTTGCTTCGCTTGACGGTCATGATCCTTAGGATCTTTGGCCTTCACAGGTATCTCCTGGGATGCTTCCTGCATCTTCTCCAGTCTGACATCGATCCCTGACATTTTGGTGACTGCTTCGTCAATTTGAGTCTGGATTTTTTCCTCCTCAAGAGCCTGTTTCTGAGTTTTGGCCTCCATCGCATCCTTATTCTCTGATGTCTGGCCCTCAGATTCGAGGATTTCACCCTCTTCTTCTTCTTCTACATCCTCCTCTGAACTGGACTCAGAGTCTGAATTCCGTATCTTCGGCAACAGCTGCTTTACTTTAGCTGGCAAAACAGCTGGTGCTGGAGGTACTGATTGCATTATGGTGACAACCTCTGGCTCAGGCTCGGCCGGTTGTTGTACTTGAGGTACTTGAGTCGGCTGTGCCACCGCTGGTTGGATTGGCGGCGGCACCACGACAACTACTGCAGCTGCCTGCGTAGCAGCAGTGTCCAAAGCTGGTGTAGCTTTGACCACTGGCGCTAGCGCCTGCGGCTGCGCTTTGACCTGTCCCGTCCCTCCGGCTTGCGCCGTTTGGGAAGTTGAGGGACGATTTAGTGGTACCTTAGAAATTAACTCACCGGCTGGGGTATATGTAAGTGTATACCCGGGCATTTCCGAAGCGATTGTTCTCTCCCGGAAGCTTTTGCTGACAAACTCCGGTCTGAGCTCGAGCGGATTTCTCGGTGCGTAGGTAATCGGGTAGTCGGTTGGCGATGCGTCTTCCGTCATGGGATACCGCAGTCCCGGCGTTAAAGTCTCGAAGCCTACGTAGTAAAAAGTTACATAGAAATAAGGATTTACCTTGTAGGCTCCGTCCTTCAATAACGATTTGTCGTCGCCAATTTGTAGAATCTCCTCGGCTTCTCGAAATCGTAGCGGGACAAAACCGAACCGATTCTGCCATGCGTATACCCCTTTTTTAGATGGAAAGCGGGGTTCCGACGGCGGTAGCGTCGCTGCTAATTCTAAATAGTAAGCCAGGCGGTCGCCTGACTTCCAGGACATTTTCTTTATCATTTCCTGGCCTTCTTTAGTATAACTATTTAGAAAGTTATAGTTTAGCAGAGCGCTAGTTTCATAGTCGCACTCCGCTCTGGAATGAGGCCATGCCAAATGATAAGCCAATGGCATGAATTTGCAGATGACCTCTAACTCTGGGAAGTTTCGCTCATCCAGCATACCTGAAATTTTCGCCAAGTTTGGCGTGTAAAAATTGGTCTTATAGGCCTGTCTATGGCCCTCGATACCCACTGGGTAGTGGTTATTAGAGGAAAACACCTCTTGCGGAATGGTATCGGGCTTCCCGGCTTGTTGCCAGTATAGCTTGGCGTTTTCGTATAAAGTTAAAGAAATTTTCCCGTCTAAATCCCAGTAGGCTCCGCCTGACTTGAGATTTTCCAGGATATCTTTTGAAATATTTACCCAGTCTGGTATCTGGACGTCCTGGATTTCGTCGGGATCGCTATCTGTGGTGTATCCGTCGTCCTTCAGTGGTTTGTTATCTCTTGGAAGTAGTGGGTAGAAACCACTTGGCAACTGAACTCCCTGCGGACGGACTGGATTACACTCCGTGGGCGCGGTATAATAACCTGTGTTATTTCCCTGCATCTGTACCGCCCAACGGTTATACATCTCACACTTCATCATGTGATAGACCATGTTTGGTTGAACCTGATCGGTTTCCATAACTGGGGTACCTAGCCCCATTTCTCGATTCACATTGCCCGGAATCATTAGATATTGTTGATAAAAATGGAGGGCAATGGTGTTGATCTGTTTGGGATCCACCTTGTCATGGTCGAAAATCTGCATTTGCATAAGCAGTTGATCGGCCATGCCATAGTGAATGGCGGCAAACATGACCAATAAGGAGTAGTATGCGTCTAGAGCGGCGTATCTGAGCTCTTCCGGCAATATACCCCTTTTGGCAAACCGATCACGGTTCGCTTTTAACGAAAAGTCATATTGGTAGGGGCCCACGTCTATCAAATAAAATTCCGTGAACAGTCCCTTTAACCGAAAAGTTTCGGGACATATACCTGTCTGAAAGCATTTCTTCTCCAGGTTAACTCCTACCATGGTGAGGGCGAAACGGTCTAAGTCAAAGTATCGACCTTTGGTCTTTCTTAGAAATTCCCGTAAGGAGACAGTTTTGTCCCTATCCTTATTCTCTCGCCCTGCGCCACAAACGTTATAGATACTCACCAGATCTTCCAGCACGGCATATCCGGCGAACAGCATGTCGGAGTTCAAGAAGTCGTGGAGGCTGGTCCACTCTTTGATCATCATCGACGTTGTATCAATAACGTAAGTTTGACCGTTCGTTAGCGCGAAGCTGATATATCGGGCAAACTGTTTTCCCATTGGATTGTCGACCTCCCTTGTTTTGAACAAGGCGGCGACCTTATCCTGGTTGACTTTTTCAACGTCGAAACCACAAACTGGTTGTCCTCTGAAGATTGACACTTCTCGGATAAAATGGAGTACCTGGCTGACCTTCCCGATGTCTACCATTCGAGGTTCCTTGGGATTGGCCGGCCAGTACCCAAATGTGGCTTTAAACCACTGATCCAGTTCGTGGATTCGTACGGCCCGTTTGACGTTATAATCTAAACATAAAGTACTATTAATTTTAGTGTTTTATTCCCCTTTTTTCAGCGCATTTTCGGGTCTATACTACACCAGCACCACAACACCAAGCGGGTTAAGTTTCGCAGAAAATTAAGTTTAGTGCAGGTTGTTAGGTGAGCCACTGATATACAAACATTGAGCTGGTAGGCAACTAACACCTTACCAAATCTTACCCTTGCTACCTGTATATGTTGGGGAGGGTAGACCTGATCCGATTGTCCACCACTTGATCGGACACCAATCTCTGACCAGCTGCTTGAGCGACCAACTACGCTCCATTTATGGCGCTGTATTTACAATTTTTATAGCGCTCGAAATTGATAATTTTTAATGATTTTGATATCGAAAAAGTGATATGATTTGATTTGATTTGAAAGTAAATAATTTTTGATTAATTTTTGAATGATAAAACTTTAAAAACGGGCTGAACCCAAGGTTCTAGGTTTCCCTTGAATCGTATAGCTCTTGGTGGTATCAGGTATATTTCCAAGTTGGAAATTCCCTGCTTGGCTTCGAGCTTCCGCTTCTCAGTACTCCCATTTTTCGTTCCCTCTAAGTCCTAACCTCGTCTGCCCTTTGGGGCGCCGAGCTGGTCTTCCAGTGACTTCTGGGCATTACCTGCGGTTTCCAAGAAGTTTTGATAAAAATAAGTTCGAAACTTACCGTCGATAAAGAAAAAACGGTTGTCTTGGCGGTGCTGGGCCCTGCCGTATTCAACGTGGCGCTCTGTGTGCGACCACTCGCGCGTCGGAGCTTGTTGGCGGTTCCGCGCGCCCTTTCCCATCTCTTTTCTTTTCGAAATTTTTGTTTTCGAATAATAAATTGATAAATTTATTAAAAATTTTGAACGCTGAAAAAGTTTAATTTAGCAGTTCTGCTAATTTCCTTTATATCGCAGTTCGGGGAATGTTTTAATTCTTCCTTCCGATGGAAGTTTAGAATTCAGATAAGCGGGGCAGCTATAATTTGATTTTAGAAAAATGAAAAATTTTGAAAGTTAAATTTTTTGGAAAAATATCAAAAATGTTTTGGGTTGTCACTTTGGTCTAAAATTCCGAAGAATTTTTCCCAAAGTCTGAAATAAATATGAAAAATTTACAAAATTAATACGAATTATACACAAACGCGATAAATATTACAAATTAATACAATTTTAATTAAAATTAGTACTTACACGCGCGAGATATGTACACACAAATAAAAAAAAAAATCAGCGCGAGATCGCGCATAGATTCGCCTTGAGCGAATTTTCAAATGATTTCATTTGAATCGGCGCTCCAGTCGTAACTGTTTGTGCCATATTGGAAAGTGACGTGTTTTCGTCACGTGGCGCGTCCTGATTGGCTCGCGCTATTCGCGGCAAGACCCTAGTGGTCTCGTAACGAAAATGTTTCAACCTGCTGATTGAAACAGTTTGGCGATTTAGCGGGTTGTCCCAATGTACAATGGTGACAACATTCTCCGCTTCTCGCGAAATGTCCGTAACTATGAACGGACCGGACCATGGTAGTCCTAGTTTTTTCTGCTTATCTACTTTGAGCAGAACCCAATCCTTTTCTTTAAATCCATTTTGCTTGGATTTTTTATCGAAGTATTTCTTCGATTTTTTGGCAGCACTCTGGATATTTTTGGCAATATCCTCGTAAAGGTTGACTAAATGATTGGTCAACACAAATTTGTATGCCTCGGCATTGCTGTCCGGCATTACAATATCGTATGCTTTCGATAAGTTTAACCCGAAGGTTGCCTCGTGACCTCTAAGCAACGAAAATGGGGATTGCCCCGTGGCTGCATGTGGTGTGGCATTATATGCAAACACCACGGCTCTCAAGTATCTTGGCCAGTTATCTTTTTCCTCGATGGCCACCTTTCTGAGCTGTTTGATGAGTGTCTGGTTAAACCTTTCTACCATACCATTTCCTTGTGGATGGTAGGCAGTTGTAAAAATTTTTTGACACTCCAATAACTTGCAGATCTCCTTCATTAGATCTGAGGTAAAACAACCTCCTCTATCGCTGAGTAGTCTCCGTGGAGTTCCGTGCCTGAATACAATGGCTTGTAGAAAAGTATCTACAACGGTGCTAGCCGACTGATCCGGGATCAGTTCAGCTTCAACCCACTTTGTAAAATAGTCTTGAAAGACTATGACATACGGTCTCTTCTCACTGAGTGGAGAAATACTCACGATATCCACTGATACTATGTCAAAAGGACCTTGTGGAATAATTGGTATCAGTGGTGGAATTTCGGTGTTTCCCTGATTAGCCATTTGACAAACTGGACAAAACTTGATCCAGTGCCTGACATCCTTTTCAATTCCAGGCCACCAGAACCGTTTTTTGATCATAGCAAGGGTCCTTTTGAACCCCTGATGAGTCATCATTACGGCACCGTGGTACTGGTGCAAAGTATTGTCCCTAAGGCAGGATGGGACGACCACTTGATCGTCCGACCCCTGTCCGGCTTCGCGGTATAACACTTCATTTTGGATATAAAATCCACTATGATACTTGGTTGTCCCATTTGGACCCAATCTATCAAAGTATGGCTGTAATACCTGATCTTTTCTCTGCAAGAGGGCCATGAGATCATCTCTAATTAGCCCTTTTGGTAATTCATTCTCCTTTAGGGTCTGCCAAAGTAAACTCTTGTTCCTTTTCTGGGTATAACCAGGTTACTCTTTTTTCCTTACCTTTGTCCTGGTTTCCCCTACTTACCTTATCTTTGACCTGATTGCCGTCAGGCTGGATCTGAGCCTGATTATTCTTGTCCGCTTCTTTCGCCATGCTCCTTGTAGTTACGGCATTTATCAAGTCTGCAGGCGAGTTTGATTCTGGATCACCCTCAGAATCTTCTGGATAAATTTGAGTGAATCTCGGACTCATATCAGTCCTCTGATTCTTCTTACCTTTTGGCTCCGGATGTAACGGAGTACCGTCTTCAGGATTCCGATCTGTCAGAATTCTGAATCTCTTTACCAAATTGAGATGTTTTTTCTCAATAAGCTGTGCCTCAAGATCTTTCAGATTTTCGGACTCTCGTTTATCCTTTGAGAACATGTGTTCCCATTTTGGCGGTATCTTTTCCGCTTGATCGTCTGGTTCATCCATCCTGGACAAAAAGTCTGCCATGGCATTTTGTTTTCCAGGCACATACTCTAATTTATGGTTGAACTGAGAGATGAACGAGTACCATCTCTTCAACTTACCATTGGTCATGGCGTTGACCTTCATAGATAATAAAGGTTTGTGATCAGTTCTTATGATCACTTTATGACCTACTAGGTAGTGCTTGTATAACTTCAAGCCATACACAATTGCCAAGCACTCCCTTTCCGTGGCTGACCACTTTTTCTCATCCGCTTTTAAAATTCTGCTATTATAAGCAATTACCCAGCGGTCTGACTTGGTCTCCTGGTAAAGGACTGCTCCTAGTGCCGTTCCGCTGGCATCTGTCTGAAGGACAAAGTCCGCAGACCCGTCCAAAACCGGATACCTAAGGAATGGCACAGACAATAGTGCTTCTTTCAGGCTCCTAAAAGCCTGATGGTGAACCTCCGTGACTTCCCAAACACAGTTCTTCCCAGTTAGTTTGTACAACGGTTCGGCGTGTTTAGCCAAACCCGGTATGAACTTTTTACACCACTGCAACATACCTAGAAACCTTTGCAGTTTACGTTTAGACTCTGGGAATGGGAAATCATTTATAGCTTTGACCTTTTTCGGATCTGGGGAAACTCCATCCGAATTTAAGATATGTCCTAAAAAATGAACTCTCTCAGGCAGGAATTCACACTTCTCCGGCTTCAAGGTCAAATGAGCCTTTCTTAGAGCTTGCAGGACTAGCTCTAGATTAACTAGGTGTTCCTCAAACGTATTTGAGAACACAATTATATCGTCTATATAGACTAGACAGATTTTCCAAACATATGGATGCAAAACTCTTTCCATCATACGCTGGAATTCGGCTGGCGCATTTTTTAGGCCAAAGGGCATGACTTTAAATTGATAAAGCCCTTCTTGGCATATGAAAGCAGTTTTCTCCTTGCTTTCTTCGTCCATTGGCACTTGCCAATATCCTGATTTGAGATCTAGGGTAGTATAAAATTTGGCTTTACCTAAACAGTCTAGATAGTCATCCATTCTAGGAATGGGATACTTATCATCCTTGGTAACGTCATTTATACCCCTAAAGTCCACTACTGGTCGCTTGGTACCATCCTTTTTACCTACTAGAAATAACGGAGCTGCCCAAGGCGACTTTGATGGCTCAATTACACCCTTCTTGAGCATGTCTTGCACATGCTCACGAACATGTGGCCGTAAATTTATGGCAGTCCTGTGGTACCTTTTTGCCACAGGTGCTGCATCCCCTGTATTTATTTTACAGGTCAAATAGGGTGTAGTAGTTGGAGGATCACTGGGCAAGCTGAACACGTCTCTATATTTTGCGAGACACCGTAAAGCTTGTTCCAATTGTTGGGATGGTATGTTGGATTTAGCTAGCATATTGTACAAGGCTTCCTTGAACTCTTTCTCATCCACTTGAGTCGAATCAGGTCTAGCCTGGACTGCACAAGTTTGCAGCTTCTCCAAATCCTCAACTATCTTCCCCTTAAGTTGATCTTGGTTATCAGTATCACACAACACTGAATTAGTATGGCCAATTATTTGATTTCTTTTCAAATGGCATCCTGATCCTGTGTTGTTGGATACCATAACAACAAAATCATCTTTTGTACCATCTACTATGGTACTATCAATGTGGAACCTTTCTTCATTGTCTTCAGATTCTATTATGATTCCATTAAGGCGATTTTCGCCTACCTTATCCCAAAGCTTTGCTCTCAGAAGTATATCAGTACCACTAGGTAAGTAGATGGGATTCACACTCACCACTGGCACCGAAACCTTTAGCAGGCAAATCTTTGGCTGGTATTGGTCGGCGGCGCTCATTGTGGATTCCGCGGCGCTCGTGGTCATGACCTCTCCACAATTGGATTGGGGCTGGTCCGGCGTCACGTATATCCGTTGTTGGCGATTGTTGAGCGTCATCGTCCTATTCCTGAAATCTATTATGGCTCCTACCTGAGGATGAGCCAAAAAGTCTGTTCCTACAATGACATTTTCACCTGCTTCAGGAATTACAATTGCTTTCACGGGGAACTGTCCACACAATGTATCCATCCTAAATTGGATATACCCATGGGCTTGGACTGTCTTACCGTTGGCTACAGTGACATTTAATATCCTGGGATATTCAGTATAATCTGGGCCCAAAGTTTCCTTCAGAAACTTAGCCGACATGACAGTGCACTGAGCTCCTGTGTCAATTAAAGCCATTGTCTTACGACCTCCTATAACAACCTCAATGTGGAATGGGGCTGTTCTGGGGTACGTATCCAGCAAATGTTGCTCCTGAGGACTAGCTGGTGTGCCTCTCCTTATTACTTGTACTGATGGTACTATAGGTTGTGGTGCAATTGCATTCATTTGCACAATACTACCTAATACAACATTTGGGCAACTCACTCTCTGGTTTACTTCACCTAAAGGACTCATTTGAGATTGCCTTGCAACCATAACACTCGAATAATCCTTCTGAGGTGGCTGATTTGTGAATTGACCCTGTTGAAGAGTCTGAGTCGGACCCATAATAGCCTGTGGAGGCTGAGGATGCTGTAATGCAGCTTGCTGTTGGTATTGCTGCATCTGTTGGAACTGCTTCTGCAGCTCCTTCTGTTTTTTAAACTCCAGAAATTCATTATAATCTGAATTCTGTTGGTAACTCTCGTGGCTATCCTGATAACCTGAATAGCCTACATTATAAGCACCTCTGCCTCTGCTATTAAAGTTGGCATTTGGGTAACCTCCTCTACCTCTATAGTTACCTCGAGCAAAAGTGTTGAAGCCTCCCCTGTTGAAGGTAGGGAAGCTGGCTCTACCTCTGCTCCTGCGCTCGGACAATACTCTCAATGTCCTGCAGTCTGCAGTATTATGTGTTATGTTCTTGTGGAACTCACACCATGGCTTTGTCGGATCTCGGGAAACTTGACCTCCCTGACTTGTACTAGGTATGGCCACATCAGACCGATTTTCCATTTGCCTGTTATCAACCTTTTGCTGGAGCTGGTCGAACCTTTCGACCAGTTGTACCATCTCTTTAGAGATTTTCAATAGAAGAGATTCTTTCTTACCTTTTTCGGTCTGAGCCCTAGGGGCTTCCCGAACTGGAATCTCCTCTATTTCAGGAGAATCACTCCTTGACCTTTGGGTTTGGGCCTGTACCTGATTACCTACGGTTTGATATGGTTGCCGAAACCTTTGCCTCTGGCCTTGTTGATATCCTTCTGACTGGTTCCTGGCAACTACGGCAATTTCAGGATCATGCCCACTAGGCATACCTACTTCATTAATTACTATAGGATCCTGTTGTGTACCCTTGGGTCCATATCTCTGAAAGGCATTTTTGTACCTACGTTCAATATCATGAACCTCTACTGCAAGATCATACCAGGTTCTAAAGGTATGCTTTGAATTTTTCAGTTCAGACTGAAATGTAGGATCACTCTTGTAAATAAAGGTATCAATAATCAGTCTCTGTTTAGACTGATAGTCTAAATCACCTTTGACTAGTTCCACTAATATACTGACCCTTTTTAAAAACTCTACGGCCTGTTCATTGGGTCTTTGTTGGATCTCAAACAACTCCCTGGTTAACATTTCCAGGTTGCACTCAGGTGCAAAGACATTAATAATGGCTCTCCTGGCCTCCCTATAGGTCATGTTGTCTCCTGCAACAGCCTTCGGTCTACCTTTAGAAAGCCTCAGCAGTGCTTCATACTTAGCTGATTCGGGTGTATCCCTACGGAATTCCCCTTCAAGTGCTGTTAAAAAGCTAAGCACCTGCTGATTTACCATACCCTCATCTAAAAGTTTGGGTAACACACCTTTAACGATATTCCTGACTACAATCTCCTGTGCCAAATTATTTGATGGCACTTCCCTCTGATCATAAGCTGCTGTTAACACTGGATCAAGATCAGAGTTCAGGGATTGCAGCATAACCCTATTTGGATCTCGTTGAGGTGGTACACCTCCTTGATATGATGGCATATTGTCTTTGTCAAACCTGTAATCCCTATATGGGAAACATGCCAATTGATCTGGTCTAAGGGTATTTGGATCAACTATATTTCCTCTACCATCATAGACCACTCTAGTTAAAGTTGGATGCTGCGGAGCTATCTGACTTTGATTCCTGAAGTCTGCCGATTGCTCAGCTCCTTCGAATCGAAGATCTCTAGCTGGACCTCTCCAACTTTTGGGCTCAAAGTTAAGCCTTTGCCCTTCATCAATATCAGGCCTATTACTAGGCCCTGCGCCTGCACTTATTTCAGCAGCGAGACGGTTGTCTCTTTCTGCACCCCTATTACATGGTCTAACCTGTCTATCCGGCTCCTGTCGGCGCCTGTCGGCTTCCCTTTTGTTGTCCTCTGTGGCGGCATTCGCGATTATGTCGAACAAGGCTTCGACGGTCCCTTTCAACTCGCGTAGCTGCGTCGCCAACTCTTGATTGGACATCTCGGGAGCTCTTTCCTGGGGTTGGAATCGCTCTTGTTCCTGGGGAATCCTCTCTAATCTTTGATCGATTTCGGGGTCCCTTTCTTCGAAATTTGGTCGAATTTCGGGCGTAACGACGTCCCTTTTTGGTCCTGCTAATTCGACCTTTGGCGGCGGTGACCTTTTGAAATTTTGCTGCGGCGGTCCATCGGCGTCTGGGTTCGGATTCGCCGGGCCTGCCTCCTGCGGATCGATGGCAATCGCTGGCGGTCGGTCAATTGGTACGCCTGCATCTTGAGGCGTAAAATGCATTGCATTTTGTTGCAATGGTTGAACCCTCGCGGGAGTTTGATCTGGGATCACTGGGTCCGGAGCAGCATGCCGTTGCTGATCTCCGTCTCCCAAATTGACTAGATTCCCAGCACTCGCCACTCTGGGTGGTGATCTACGTAAAGTATTACCTCTCGGTATCCTTTCGTTAGGCATTTTAAATCCTGCTAACTTTCTGTAGAAACCTGGAGGATTTTCTTTTCTCCTAGTCTGACTACGAAGTTCCGTGGTAAGGAGTTAAAAGCCACCACTTGTTGTGCAGGTCTTTCCTTAAGAGGCGTAAGAAAAGATTGGGTCTGAACTGACCTGTTAGAACTGATACCTTGGCTAAGCCTCGGTGATCTGTGCAACAGTCCGTTTGTCCCCAGACCTACAACAACAAAGATAAACTTTGTTCTAAATACGGGGGCCTTACCAAAGACCTCCGCAGTCTCCTAGATGAGACAAGGAATCCCCTCAGGGATAAACTTACTTGGGTATAACCCGAAAGGGGTTTCCCAAAACTTACTTGATGTAAGCCGGCGCCTGGGCCTCTGGCCCTCCGCCTTCGTCGATGCGAATTATCTAAACAAATAAACGAATATGTATAGCAATAAATCCGGCGAAATATGCAAAAAGAATGTGGGTATACCACAGTGCAATACTCATAAAAAACACAAGTTGCTGGGAAATGTATATTTGGGGACGCCAGCAAAATATACCAAAAATATAATAAAAAACGATAATAAGTGAAGAATGATTTCACTTTCATTTTTCGTCTTTCTTTGGCGCTCCATTCTATGCAAATGTCTGCGCCGCTGGTCGTCCCTTTTCGTCGATTTGCATGTCGATTTCCCCACACGAAATTGGCATCAACAGGGTGCCCAACATACTCCATTAATTTTAAAATAATCGGTGCATACAGCAGCTGATACAGATACAGCGAGCCCAAAAGTAATTTCAACACGGAAAAATTAGTAGAGTTTATTACTGTTATAAACATAAAATTTCTTGTCTACGAGCAGTAAACAGAACAGCGGAAAATTATCTCCCATGACCTTGTTGAATTGTCAAAACTTTGCAAACGCAGTTCTGTCTACATTAAAAGTGAACAAATATCGTCCTTTCTATGATTTTAACGTTTCTGTCACGAACAAATTTGGCGTTTTTCTACAGTATAAAGCTCTCCTTCATTTTTTTGGAGTAAATCTATAAGTATAAAATATGGAATCATAATGAGAAAAGTCAAGTAAGTATTCATCGAAAAATTAACAGATCAATATCATGCAAAATTGGACGATCAATAACCCATAGCACGTGAACCTGCAAAAATGCAGTACTAACAATTCTATAGGTGAATTAGTAGTCAGGTTCTATAAATAAATGCTTCAACATGAACAGAGTCATTGGGTTCCATGCAGTGTTGAAAGATGACTAGAGTGGGATCCAACACATTCCGCTGACCCAATCAGCCAAGGAGTTTGAAGTCACCCCTGCTGTTTGGCTGGCCAGTCACGAAGGCCACATCTCGATTCCCACCTAAAATGACTGGATTTTTAAAGGATTTTAATTCGTTATGTATCACAAAACTTTCTCAATTTTTACTATTTTGGACACTGCTGTTTGGACTTGAGGCATAAAGTGTACGCAATAGAATTTTTTATTTTCTAGACTCGAACAATTTTGAGCCCTTTAAAGCCCTTTACAGTAAAAATTTTCGCGATAGGGTGCCCTAATACATTTTTGGGAATTTGAGACGCATGATCCTTTCTACGTTTTTGTACAGACATATGGGGCAGAAAAAGGAGAATATACTTTCTTGGATATTTGCCAAACTAGAAAAAAGGGTGGACTATAGGTTTTTGGGAACTTGGGTGAGAGAATAAAAAATTCAGTTTTGTAATATTGGACTTTCATTCTTTCTCATTAAAAAATTTTCCGTGTCTGTGAAAAAGTATATTCTACAGCTACGTGCATTTTGTCTTTCCCCTAGAATTGTCTACTGCACTAAAATTTTTCCGAATGAAAATTATATGCAATCATGCTGGTGGCTGACTTCATTCAAACGTATAGAAAAGATAAATCAATAGAATTCTAGCTCCTGATTGATTCGAAATCGTGCCTCTTCCTCTAGCTGAAATATAGAGATGGATGAACAGATTATAGACATTTTGTTTTTTACAACTTATGCCTGTGATTAAAAGGTCGTCCTTAAGCACTACCAAAACCCGAGGTTGATTGCACTAACTCAGCTTGAGGATAATCTAGACGTCGAGATTAAATTGATAATCATCAGTTTCAGCTGATTCCAGTGTCGAGATTATTTTCTTGCAGCTGCACCAACAATTCTCACTTCAGGGTTAAGTAATACAGTTTTCAGGCTTGAGTTCGAGAATTGCGGACATTTCTTTATTAATTTGCTTTAGACATAAAAAATTATGAGAAAATGTTAGTGCAATTCGACAGCTTGAGCTGGGGATAATCTCGACATTATGCGTGGATAATCCTGATGTTGATTTTATACCACACTTGAGATCATCGACAAGTTAGTGCAATCGCTGAAACTGAGGTGAGCGTCCTTTTGTTCGAGATTATCTTGAGCTCGAGCTTAGACCCTTTAGAGCAACTGGTTTCTGGTTACAGTCGTTGGGCTGCATCTGCCAATGGGCTAACAGGACAAAATATACAAAAATGCCTTTAAGACACGATTTCTGAGAAGTTCTGCTTTCCCTATGATAAGTTGAAAATTAATCATACCTCAAAATCAGATATCTTGGGTAGTTTCGTGCGCTGAGTTCCATGGTACCATTCATTTTGCTTATAAACGAAAATTCGCGCCGCTACAGTATGCCAAAGTTTGAAAATTGATGATTTTTTTGCATTTTTCAGTGGTCTTACTATCCAAGCTATATTTCATGATCGGATTGATCTTACTTGATGAATGAATATTCATTTTACAGAGGAGAGAATAAGCTCTCTTCTGATGTAACATTTACAGTAAACGATTGCATATTACACTTTTTAATAGAGTTTAAAGTGTCAAAAACGAGCCATCAAAATTGAAAAAATTTTGTTTATGGGCACTCCCGAGCACCTTCCCATTGGAAGCCGCAGAATTTTATTTTCTTATATTGTAGCTCATGCATTTTTACTGCTTTGGTTAAATTTTCATCAAAATTTTTGTACCGTTTTGGGAGCTGCACTGCTCTGAAGAAGGCATACTTATGAAAATTCCATAAAAATCATTGTATTTGCCGGGTGGCCCTTGTCTACACCTTGAGATATATTTATTACCTGTACTGCAGAATTATCAAACAACTAACAGACTATAGTTTGATGTATTAATTGTTTCACAAGCAAACATTTTACACTCTGCAAGAAAGTTTGAACAGTCAAAAAGTAGAAGCGAAAATAAAGAAAAATCCTGATTTGAGGCACTTCTGAGCATCTTCACTGACCATGCCCCAGAATTTTATCTTTTTATTCTACTGTTCACACATTTCTACAGTAAATGTGAAAGCAGCATAGCGATTCGAATACCCCTGAAGAGCTACATAGATCCAAAGAAAGCAAATCCTGAAAATCGCTCAAAAATCAATTTTTTTGCATTTTTGTGTTTTTATGGAGTAGGTTCATTATATCAATACTGGAACCGGAAAAACATCAAAAAGACCACAATGTTTCAGACATGTTGTAGAAAAACAGTGATTTATGATTCTAACTGCATTTTCATCTACTTGATGAATTTTGTTTAATTCTGTTGAGTCACTGATCTAAAAAGACGATAGAAGCAGCCCTATGCCCAATCAATTTTCACCAAACTGATTCAAGTCACTTATCTAAAAAGATGATACAAGCACCTGAAAGGATGATACAAGCACAAACCTCACAAGGTCTATGTCATTCACCTGAAAAAGATTAATCATGACGCTCACTGTGCGAGTTGTTGCAGTAATCTTCAAATCAGAACTAAGCAGAATAAATTTTGTGTCTGTTGATCTAAACATATTAGAGTGAAAAGATAAAAGGACGTGTGCCAACCATAGATGTATGGCCATCATATAAGGAAATTGTCTTTTAATCTTACAACAATCTGCACTGTACCAAAGATGTAGCATACCCTGAATGGAGCAACAGAAGTATAGGAACCCCAGCCTTAAAATCAACAGGGTCTCTGCAAATTCAAAAAAACATGCGAAAAAAGGCAAAAACGCTCCTGGGATCTCAAAAACTGTTGGGCCCAAAATCTAGATATTTTGTATGTGTAATTGGGGTCAAGTTTCATTGGTAAATTTATGAGTGCGGCTAATAATCTGACATTTTCAAAATTTTACAATAACATTAACATTATATGAGTGAAATAGTGTATATTCTCCTTTTGATGCTGATCAAGTGGCAACAGCTTGGTTTTAAATGTCATAAGGCAAAGTTTTGTTGCAATGACATCCTCATGTCATTGAAAATTCAAAATTCACTTTGGCCCCATGCACATCTACAAAATATCTACGTTTTAGGCTCAACAGTTCTCAAAATTCAAGGGGATGTCATTGCCTATTTTTACAATTTTTTTTTAAATTTGCAGAAACTCTGTCTATTTTAAGGCCCAGATTTGTATACTTATATTGCTCATTTCAGGGTAACCTACAACATTAGTACTGTGCAGTTTATTGTAGGATCATAATTAATTTTTCTTAAATGATGGCACCCCCTATGTATTTGTATGATGCCAACATGCCACTAACAGCCAATTGAAAGTCGTTAAAGTTGAGAAGTGGTCTCCTACAGTTCCTATTGCAGTAAATTTTAGATCAGAATTGAGCCGAATACATCCCTGAAGTTTGTCTGATGAAAAAATATCAATGAAAACACATGATAAGAATATATCCGGCGTGTCAGTGTACTGCATTCTTTTTGAAATGATCGGAGCAGGGTTGGAGCCAAAATTTTGTTGAAAATTATGGAAGACTCTTTGAGTTTATTCAGTAAACTTTTCCTTCATGAAACAGGCTCCTTGATGATCACTCTTTCTTTTCTAAACATTTCAAAATTTTTGAAATTGATTTTATAATCTCTAGTAAGGTTCTGTTTGCTCAAACTGTGACCACTGCTTCGATCATTTCTAAATAAATAGAGTGTGTTAGTGGACCAGGTAACAGGAAACTATTGTCAGATCATGATCCGATCTTTCATGACATATCAACTTGACCAACTATTTTTTACTTTATATTATGATAGATGTCAGCAAAGCTAATATAGCTAATAATACCCTAAAGGTAAGGAAAACAAAATTCATTTGTGTCGATTCTTGTATGTATGTATGACCGACTAAAAAGAAATTACCAAGCGCAATAAGAAAATATTTTAGTTTTCAGTAAACAATTTGCTGCTTATGTTAGCTGTGCAATGCTATTGGTAATTACAGTATTTCCATATTGAAATTTTTGTAGATAACACAAAGTACTCATTTCTTTTCGAATAAGCCTTCTAACAAAAATTTTTCCAAGATTTGCTGTTTGAGTAGAAAAAAATCGTCAGTGCTGATTTAGATTAGTGATTTGCTCATGAGATTCTTTCCATATGTTGCACATCTTCAAGCCTTGAAGATGGATCATGTCCCTAAATGTATATGACAAACGTGAAATGACTTGCAAATAGAGGTATCAACCTGCTGTTCACACAGCGGGCTTTATAATTTTTCTTTTTCAGGTGAATGACATAGACTTTGTGAGGCTTGATTAGGCGGGGGGCTTGTATCATCCTTTTGGATCAGTGACTTGAATCAGCTTGGTGAAAATTGATTGGGGACTGGGTGCTTGTATCATCATTTTAGATCAGTGACTCAACAGAATTAAACAAAATTCATCAAGTAGATGAAAATGCAGTTAGAATCATAAATCACTGTTTTTCTACAACATGTCTGAAACATTGTGGTCTTTTTGATGTTTTTCCGGTTCCAGTATTGATATAATGAACCTACTCCATAAAAACACAAAAATGCAAAAAAATTGATTTTTGAGCGATTTTCAGGATTTGCTTTCTTTGGATCTATGTAGCTCTTCAGGGGTATTCGAATCGCTATGCTGCTCTCACATCTACTGTAGAAATGTGTGAACAGTAGAATAAAAAGATAAAATTCTGGGGCATGGTCGGTGAAGATGCTCAGAAGTGCCTCAAATCAGGATTTTTCTTCATTTTCGCTTCTACTTTTTGACTGTTCAAACTTTCTTGCAGAGTGTAAAATGTCTGCTTGTGAAACAATTAATACATCAAACTATAGTCTGTTATTTGTTTGATAATTCTGCAGTACAGGTAATAAATATATCCCAAGGTGTAGACAAGGGCCACCCGGCAAATACGATGATTTTTATGGAATTTTCATAAGTATGCCTTCTTCAGAGCAGTGCAGCTCCCAAAACGGTACAAAAATTTTGATGAAAATTTAACCAAAGCAGTAAAAATGCATGAACTACAATATAAGAAAATAAAATTCTGCGGCTTCCAATGGGAAGGTGCTCGGGAGTGCCCAAAACAAAATTTTTTCAATTTTGATGGCTCGTTTTTGACACTTTAAACTCTATTAAAAAGTGTAATATGCAATCGTTTACTGTAAATGTTACATCAGAAGAGAGCTTATTCTCTCCTCTGTAAAATGAATATTCATTCATCAAGTAAGATCAATCCAATCATGAAATATCGCTTGGATAGTAAGACCACTGAAAAATGCAAAAAAATCATCAATTTTCAAACTTTGGCATACTGTAGCGGCGCGAATTTTTCTTTATAAGATAAACGAATGGTACCATGGAACTCAGCGCACGAAACTACCCAAAATATCTGATTTTGAGGTATGATTAATTTTCAACTTATCATAGGCCTATGTAAAAAAAGGTAGAATCTCTCAGAAATCGTGTCAAAAGCTCCTGATTTTGCCAGGCCTATAATATAATATATGGGCCGTATATTAACATTGACACAATTGCAGATTTTTCCTCGTCTGCACAATTTTTATGCTTGACATTGGTTCACAAAAGTGATTTGGGTCGAAGAAGACTTTGTGCTATAACTCTTTCTGCCAAAAACTGAGATGGATTGTATTTGTTTACTTCCCACTGTTGATTCCTGTTTTATGGACAATATATTTAGTGAAAAATTTATAGGCAGTTAGAAGCACACATGTGCGAAGGGGAAGAGGGATATGGGGCACATGCTACCAGAGTTATAGAATCGGAAAATTTTCCACGTTAAGAAATTTTTTGTCCAAATTTATTGGTTTTTTGTCTCAAAAAACGTCAAAAACCCGGTGTCCACTCCCTCCTCAAAATTTTGGAGCTGAAGATGTATGATTGGAAGGTTTTTTGATGCATTCAGCTGCAGAATATACTTTTTCAAAGACATGGAAAATTTTTTAATCAGAAAGAATGAAAATCCAATATTAGAAAACTAGATTTTTTAATCTCCCACCGTAGTTCCCAAAAACCTAGTCCAGCCCTTTTTCTACAGGCAACTATCCAAGCAAATATATTTCCCTTTTTCTGCCTTGTCCGGGCACTTTCCAATCAACTTTCTACCTCTTTTTAGTGGGCGCTGACCACGCATGAAAACTTTCATTTAAGCAAACTGAAGTTTTAAATTTGGCTATCTTCACATCAAAGAAACAATCTCAGAGCTACGAATTCTCACTTTCCATAAAAGTAAAAGATGTGTAAACTGTGTAGGGCTTAAAACACATTGTAAACAACGTGCAAAGTGACTATATTCATTGAAGTCCCCATGATCGAAAATCCCTCAACCCAAAAAAATTGCAAAAGTAATTTTTTTACACCCAGGACAATTTTGAATGTAAAGCGTCCGTTGAATTCTTCATGGTCGACAATGTCTTCCCCCAAAAAATTGTAGAAATACATTTGTTCACACGCATGATAATTTTTTATGTAAAATTACCGTATCCATTGAATTCCCCATGGTCTACCAAAAAAGCGGAATTACGTTTGTTTACACACGAGATAATTTTTTGTGTAAAGTGACCGCATCCATTGAATAACTCCCGATCGAAAACTCCTTCCATCAAAGAATCACGAAAATACGTTTTTAGACTCGGTATAAAATTTTTGTGTAAGGTGACTCCATTCATTGAATTCCCCGCGGTCGAAAACCCCTACATAAAATTCGCGGAAATACGTTCGCTTACACGCAGGACAATTTTTTTTATGTAAAGTGACTGCGTCCATTGAATTCCCCATGATCGAAAACCTTTGCACAACTGGTTAAACTGAAACTGCAAAAAATTCTGGCATCGAATAATATCTGAATAATGACAAATAATATCAAATATCAAATATCAATCTATCAAATATCAATACGTAAAATATCAATATATAAAACAGCAATATATCAAATATCAATGTAATATCGAATATATCCAGGGCGTTCTTCAGGTTTTAGCGGCCCTGGGCGAACTCTGGTTTGACGGTCCTAAATTTTTTTCAATAATCATTAGACACCACGCCATTTTTAGGTAATCGATGATTCACTTTTTTACATACTTCAAATATTAAAACACGACACGTAATTCCATTATTACAAGATTTTGTTAATCAAAAATAACATGTTTATGAACCGGTTGAATGACAACAACTCTGTATGCTCCATGTGTAACAGACGACATTACACAATATATAACTTGTATGTAATACAACATCTGCACATAACACTTCTATTAAACGCCTGAGGCAAGGTGTTCAGAGGTTTTTCTAAAAGCTATTCTGACTTCGAGGTTTTCCAGGTCTTTTTTCTAGAATTTCCTCGGAGCACAATTCAATAATTGTTACATAAAATGGTAAAAATGTGTGTGCCATAGACCTGAGCAATGTGCTGATGTTTTCCATCAGCCAGGTAATGCCGTCAGCAAACTGCAAAACCAAAAACATCGACTAGATATCAAACTTTTTTGCCACCGTTGGCACAAAAAAGTGCAGTGTAGAAAAAAACAGATGCTTTACACAATTATGGAGCATCCACTGTAAGGCACTCATCCACTGTAAGGCACCCAACTGTAAGGCACCCAAATTTTTCCCCAAATAGGAAGGATATTTTTAAAACACGTTTCTGCTGAAAGAAGCTTACATAAGGTGCTGTTTGCCTACAAGTTAGAATGATTGATACTTATCAGTAACATTAGCGTTTCAAGTAGTGTACTCATATGTATCTCCAGGAAGGTTTTAGTACCTATTTTATTTCTACTCTAGGTAAGTTTTATGTATCTAAAACGTAATGTAATCTGAATCTAGTGATTAAATTCTCATCAAAATTTCAACTAAATCTGTGATTAACTAACGGTTGACGAAGTACAAAAATATTTCTCAAAGCGTATCATAAACCTTCAAAATTATTTTTATCCTAAGAGAATCGCTATTCTGAAACTATATCGTCATCATGAAGTCGACCACAAGATCAGAAAACAACTTGAAACTACTCGTAAAAGTGATGCCGAAAAAATTATCTTTTATAACCAGAAAAGTCAACATTTGAAACAAACCCTCACGTATATAGTTTCCGTCAATGACTACCGGGTATTTAAAGTTTTATAAAAAATTGATTTCGGGCAAATGTAAATTCATTAGCTTTTTTGACCATGCACAACAAAATATGAAATTCTGATATCCAATGTATAGTATGTGATTTAACTGTAAACTGCCCACTATTGGCTTTTTTCATTTATTTTTCTCATGTTCTTTGTTCCCTTTTGTAATGCTGCTATAATAAAAATATTATGATTCTTATTTTGAACACATTTTTTCGATGCTCTGTAACTAGCATGGAAAATTCTTAAAACCAAAGAAAATAGAATTTTCTGAAATTCGTTTTAATTTCATCATGTAACTCCGCCAAGGACGGTCCCAAACCTGGCTGAAAAAGGAGGCGGGATCCAATGACAGACGGAGTGATGCACTGGTTGGATTGTCAAATAAAAATTTTGGTCATAAAGCTAGGGCGTCCCCCACAGCCGACGCACCCCATCCTCGCCTGAGCGACGTGAGAAATGGGCGAGGGCTACCCACCATTGGACGAGGCGGGTTAAAGAAACTAGTCCAACTGCGACTTGGCATAATCAACTCGGGACAATGACCAGACGGAGACGCGTGCTGGGTGACGCCCTCAAGGCTTGCCGCATCAATATCGCATGCGTCCAGGAGACAAAATGGAAGGGTACCAAAGCCAAAGAAATCGGCGAAGGTTCCAAGTTATTCTACAATGGTGAACAAGCAACACAAAGCAGTGTTGGCATAGCGGTCAGTGAGAGGCTCAGAAATAGCATCGTCGAAGTCAGCTGGGTGTCAGAGCGGCTTATGTCACTCATGATTGACTCTGGTGCAGTTGCTCTCTGAGTCATCTCCTGTTACGCCCCGCAGACCAACTGCACTGACAACGAGAAAGACGAATTTCGGGAGAGCCTCAATACCCACATACATTCACTTAAACCCAACGAACATCTGGTGATTGGAGGAGACCTCAATGGCCATGTTGAAGCGATGAGAGACGCCTAAATGCAGTGCAGGCCAAGGCTTTGGCATTTGCAATGACGATGGCAATCACATCTTGGACTGCACTGAAGCACACCACCTCATCATTGCCAACACCTTCTTTAACAAGCAACCAGCCCACCTAATCACCTACATGAGCAGTGGAAGAGCAACCCAAATTGACTTCTGGTTGCTGCTACATTGACGAGACCTCAAATTGGTGGTCAACACAAAAGTGATTCCATCAGAGCACATTGGCCCACAACACCAGCTACTTGTCATGAATATCCAGCTTGACCTTGGGCAGAAGCAGATACGGTGAACCATGACAGCAAAAAAGATCAAATGGTGGGACCTCCATGAACGCAAGGCTCAGTTGACAGCTGGCCTTGATAGGATTGATGTGGACCCCAACCAGCAGGCCATAGCTATCTGGGACGACATGGTCAGCCAGATTCACCAGGTGGCACGCGATGTTCTCGGTTAATCAAGACCAGGGAAGAAATTTATTGATAAGCAAATATGGTGGTGGAATGAATAAGTACAAGTGGCAGTCAAGGAAAATAAGCTGGCATTAAAGGCGTGGCACAATTCTCACACTGATGGTGACTATCAACAGTACAAGGACCTCAAATCGGCAGCGAAATGAGCAGTGGCAGTGGCAAAGGCTGCACACTTTGACTGACTGTAGGAAGAGCTGGACAAGCCTGAAGGATCAAACATGATCTACCACCTGGCCAGTAGACCACACCGAGCAACATAGGATTATTGCCAAGTCAAGCACATCAAAGACGATAGCCACCAGGTTCTACAGGATCCTCATGCCATTCTCAAATGATGGAGGGACTACTTCTCATATATCTGCAATGAAGAATATCCCCACCCGCCTATTCAAAGTGGGGACCCAATCCCCGAACCCATCCCGCTAATCACCACAGAAGAAGTTGAAGCTGCAGTTAAGAGGATGAAGAATGGCAAGGTCACTGGATCTGATGACATCCCAACCGAAGTGTGGAAGATCCTCAGTCATCGAAGAGCCAACATTCTAGCCAGCCTCTTCAACCACATCACTGAAGATGCCACAGTCTTGCCAGTTTGGACAAACAGTATCATGGTGCCAATATGGAAGTGCAAAGGTTATGTTCTGGAGTGCTCCAATTACTGGCCAATCAGCCTCCTCTGCCATGTGATGAAGATCTTTGAGAGGGTCCTTGATGCGAGGCTCTGCAAGATTATCAATATCATGCCAAACCAGTGTGGCTTTGTGAAGGGATGTGGAATGACAGACACCATCCATGCTGTCAGGCTGCTCATGGAGGAGCACTGGGAAAAGAACAAACCAGTTCATAATGGCCTTTCTGGACCTGGAAAAGGCATTCGACCGGATCCCTCATGAACTCATTTGGCACACCCTGATCACACAATGTTCCCAAGACCTATGTCCAATGGGTCAAGCTGATGTACCATAGTGCCACTAGTGCTGTCAGGTGCCCTATGGGCACTTGACCACCTTTTGACATCAATTTTGGCATTCACCAGGGGTCGGCTCTCTCACCCCTGCTCTTTGTCCTCTGCATAGACATGGTGACAGCTGACCTCTGAACACCACACCCGTGGTTACTACTTTATCCCGATGAGGTCCATCTGGCGGATGAAGAACAGCAAGAACTCCAGCACCAAATGCAGCAATGGAGCAACCAACTAGATGAGAATGGATTGAGGCTGAATATCAAGAAGACTGACTATATGGAATGTGGCCTGCAAACTGATGGAACCATCAATGTCAGTGGAGAAGAACTAAAGAAAATGACACAATGACACGATTTCTGAGAGATTCTACCTTTTTTTACATAGGCCTATGATAAGTTGAAAATTAATCGTACCTCAAAATCAGATATTTTGGGTAGTTTCGTGCGCTGAGTTCCATGGTACCATTTGTTTTGCTTATAAACGAAAATTCGCGCCGCTACAGTATGCCAAAGTTTGAAAATTGATGATTTTTTTGCATTTTTCAGTGGTCTTACTATCCAAGCGATATTTCATGATCGGATTGATCTTATTTGATGAATGAATATTCATTTTACAGACGAGAGAATAAGCTCTCTTCTGATGTAACATTTACAGTAAACGATTGCATATTACATTTTTTAATAGAGTTTAAAGTGTCAAAAACGAGCCGTCAAAATTGAAAAAATTTTGTTTATGGGCACTCCTGAGCACCTTACCATTGGAAGCCGCAGAATTTTATTTTCTTATATCGTAGCTCATGCATTTTTACTGCTTTGGTTAAATTTTCATCAAAATTTTTGTACCGTTTTGGGAGCTGTACTGCTCTGAAGAAGGCATACTTATGAAAATTCCATAAAAATCATTGTATTTGCTGTGTGGCCCTTGTCTACCCCTTGGGATATATTTATTACCTGTACTGCAGAATTATCAAACAACTAACAGACTATAGTTTGATGTATTAATTGTTTCACAAGCAAACATTTTACACTCTGCAAGAAAGTTTAAACAGTCAAAAAGCAGAAGCGAAAATGAAGAAAAATCCTGATTAGAGGCACTCCTGAGCACTTTCACCTACCATGCCCCAGAATTTTATCTTCTTATTATACTGTTCACACATTTCTACAGTAGATGTGAAAGCAGCATAGCGATTCGAATACCCCTGAAGAGCTACATAGATCCAAAGAAAGCAAAATCCTGAAAATCGCTCAAAAATCAATTTTTTTGCATTTTTGTGTTTTTATGGAGTAGGTTCATTATATCAATACTGGAACCGGAAAATACATTAAAAAGGCCACAACTTTTCAGACATGTTGTAGAAAAACAGTGATTTATGATTCTAACTGCATTTTCATCTACTTGATAAATTTTGTTTAATTCTGTTGAGTCATTGATCTAAAAGGATTATAGAAGCAGCCCTATGCCCAATCAATTTTCACCAAACTGATTCAAGTCACTTATCTAAAAAGATGATACAAGCACCTGAAAAGATGATACAAGCACAAACCTCGCAAGGTGTATGTCATTCACCTGAAAAAGATTTATCATGACACTCGCTGTGCGAATTGTCGCAGTAATCTTCAGATCAGAACAAAGCAGAATAAACTTTGTGTCTGTTGATCTAAACATATCAGAGTGAAAAGATAAAAAGACGTGTGCCAACCATAGATGTACAACCATCATATAAGGAAATTGTCTTTTAATCTTACAACAATCTGCACTGTAGCAAAGATGTAGCATACCCTGAATGGAGCAACAGAAGTATAGGAACCCCAGCCTTAAAATCAACAGGGTCTCTGCAAATTCAAAAAAACATGCGAAAAAAGGCAAAAACGCTCCTGGGATCTCAAAAACTGTTGGGCCCAAAATCTAGATATTTTGTATGTGTAATTGGGGTCAAGTTTCATTGGTAAATTTATGAGTGCGGCTAATAATCTGACATTTTCAAAATTTTACAATAACATTAACATTATATGAGTGGAATAGTGTATATTCTCCTTTTGATGCCGATCAAGTGGCAACAGCTTGGTTTTAAATGTCATAAGGCAAAGTTTTGTTGCAATGACATCCTCATGTCATTGAAAATTCAAAATTCACTTTGGCCCCATGCACATCTACAAAATATCTACGTTTTAGGCTCAACAGTTCTCAAAATTCAAGGGGATGTCATTGCCTATTTTTACAATTTTTTTTTAAATTTGCAGAAACTGTCTATTTTAAGGCCCAGATTTGTATACTTATATTGCTCATTTCAGGGTAACCTACAACATTAGTACTGTGCAGTTTATTGTAGGATCATAATTAATTTTTCTTAAATGATGGCACCCCCTATGTATTTGTATGACACCAACATGCCACTAACAACCAATTGAAAGTCGTTAAAGTTGAGAAGTGGTCTCCTACAGTTCCTATTGCAGTAAATTTTAGATCAGAATTGAGCCGAATACATCCCTGAAGTTTGTCTGATGAAAAAATATCAATGAAAACACATGATAAGAATATATCCGGCGTGTCAGTGTACTGCATTCTTTTTGAAATGATCGGAGCAGGGTTGGAGCCAAAATTTTGTTGAAAATTATGGAAGACTCTTTGAGTTTATTCAGTAAACTTTTCCTTCATGAAACAGGCTCCTTGATGATCACTCTTTCTTTTCTAAACATTTCAAAATTTTTGAAATTGATTTTATAATCTCTAGTAAGGTTCTGTTTGCTCAAACTGTGACCACTGCTTCGATCATTTCTAAATAAATAGAGTGTGTTAGTGGACCAGGTAACAGGAAACTATTGTCAGATCATGATCCGATCTTTCATGACATATCAACTTGACCAACTATTTTTTACTTTATATTATGATAGATGTCAGCAAAGCTAATATAGCTAATAATACCCTAAAGGTAAGGAAAACAAAATTCATTTGTGTCGATTCTTGTATGTATGTATGACCGACTAAAAAGAAATTACCAAGCGCAATAAGAAAATATTTTAGTTTTCAGTAAACAATTTGCTGCTTATGTTAGCTGTGCAATGCTATTGGTAATTACAGTATTTCCATATTGAAATTTTTGTAGATAACACAAAGTACTCATTTCTTTTCGAATAAGCCTTCTAACAAAAATTTTTCCAAGATTTGCTGTTTGAGTAGAAAAAAATCGTCAGTGCTGATTTAGATTAGTGATTTGCTCATGAGATTCTTTCCATATGTTGCACATCTTCAAGCCTTGAAGATGGATCATGTCCCTAAATGTATATGACAAACGTGAAATGACTTGCAAATAGAGGTATCAACCTGCTGTTCACACAGCGGGCTTTATAATTTTTCTTTTTCAGGTGAATGACATAGACTTTGTGAGGCTTGATTAGGCGGGGGGCTTGTATCATCCTTTTGGATCAGTGACTTGAATCAGCTTGGTGAAAATTGATTGGGGACTGGGTGCTTGTATCATCATTTTAGATCAGTGACTCAACAGAATTAAACAAAATTCATCAAGTAGATGAAAATGCAGTTAGAATCATAAATCACTGTTTTTCTACAACATGTCTGAAACATTGTGGTCTTTTTGATGTTTTTCCGGTTCCAGTATTGATATAATGAACCTACTCCATAAAAACACAAAAATGCAAAAAAATTGATTTTTGAGCGATTTTCAGGATTTGCTTTCTTTGGATCTATGTAGCTCTTCAGGGGTATTCGAATCGCTATGCTGCTCTCACATCTACTGTAGAAATGTGTGAACAGTAGAATAAAAAGATAAAATTCTGGGGCATGGTCGGTGAAGATGCTCAGAAGTGCCTCAAATCAGGATTTTTCTTCATTTTCGCTTCTACTTTTTGACTGTTCAAACTTTCTTGCAGAGTGTAAAATGTCTGCTTGTGAAACAATTAATACATCAAACTATAGTCTGTTATTTGTTTGATAATTCTGCAGTACAGGTAATAAATATATCCCAAGGTGTAGACAAGGGCCACCCGGCAAATACGATGATTTTTATGGAATTTTCATAAGTATGCCTTCTTCAGAGCAGTGCAGCTCCCAAAACGGTACAAAAATTTTGATGAAAATTTAACCAAAGCAGTAAAAATGCATGAACTACAATATAAGAAAATAAAATTCTGCGGCTTCCAATGGGAAGGTGCTCGGGAGTGCCCAAAACAAAATTTTTTCAATTTTGATGGCTCGTTTTTGACACTTTAAACTCTATTAAAAAGTGTAATATGCAATCGTTTACTGTAAATGTTACATCAGAAGAGAGCTTATTCTCTCCTCTGTAAAATGAATATTCATTCATCAAGTAAGATCAATCCAATCATGAAATATCGCTTGGATAGTAAGACCACTGAAAAATGCAAAAAAATCATCAATTTTCAAACTTTGGCATACTGTAGCGGCGCGAATTTTTCTTTATAAGATAAACGAATGGTACCATGGAACTCAGCGCACGAAACTACCCAAAATATCTGATTTTGAGGTATGATTAATTTTCAACTTATCATAGGCCTATGTAAAAAAAGGTAGAATCTCTCAGAAATCGTGTCAAAAGCTCCTGATTTTGCCAGGCCTATAATATAATATATGGGCCGTATATTAACATTGACACAATTGCAGATTTTTCCTCGTCTGCACAATTTTTATGCTTGACATTGGTTCACAAAAGTGATTTGGGTCGAAGAAGACTTTGTGCTATAACTCTTTCTGCCAAAAACTGAGATGGATTGTATTTGTTTACTTCCCACTGTTGATTCCTGTTTTATGGACAATATATTTAGTGAAAAATTTATAGGCAGTTAGAAGCACACATGTGCGAAGGGGAAGAGGGATATGGGGCACATGCTACCAGAGTTATAGAATCGGAAAATTTTCCACGTTAAGAAATTTTTTGTCCAAATTTATTGGTTTTTTGTCTCAAAAAACGTCAAAAACCCGGTGTCCACTCCCTCCTCAAAATTTTGGAGCTGAAGATGTATGATTGGAAGGTTTTTTGATGCATTCAGCTGCAGAATATACTTTTTCAAAGACATGGAAAATTTTTTAATCAGAAAGAATGAAAATCCAATATTAGAAAACTAGATTTTTTAATCTCCCACCGTAGTTCCCAAAAACCTAGTCCAGCCCTTTTTCTACAGGCAACTATCCAAGCAAATATATTTCCCTTTTTCTGCCTTGTCCGGGCACTTTCCAATCAACTTTCTACCTCTTTTTAGTGGGCGCTGACCACGCATGAAAACTTTCATTTAAGCAAACTGAAGTTTTAAATTTGGCTATCTTCACATCAAAGAAACAATCTCAGAGCTACGAATTCTCACTTTCCATAAAAGTAAAAGATGTGTAAACTGTGTAGGGCTTAAAACACATTGTAAACAACGTGCAAAGTGACTATATTCATTGAAGTCCCCATGATCGAAAATCCCTCAACCCAAAAAAATTGCAAAAGTAATTTTTTTACACCCAGGACAATTTTGAATGTAAAGCGTCCGTTGAATTCTTCATGGTCGACAATGTCTTCCCCCAAAAAATTGTAGAAATACATTTGTTCACACGCATGATAATTTTTTATGTAAAATTACCGTATCCATTGAATTCCCCATGGTCTACCAAAAAAGCGGAATTACGTTTGTTTACACACGAGATAATTTTTTGTGTAAAGTGACCGCATCCATTGAATAACTCCCGATCGAAAACTCCTTCCATCAAAGAATCACGAAAATACGTTTTTAGACTCGGTATAAAATTTTTGTGTAAGGTGACTCCATTCATTGAATTCCCCGCGGTCGAAAACCCCTACATAAAATTCGCGGAAATACGTTCGCTTACACGCAGGACAATTTTTTTTATGTAAAGTGACTGCGTCCATTGAATTCCCCATGATCGAAAACCTTTGCACAACTGGTTAAACTGAAACTGCAAAAAATTCTGGCATCGAATAATATCTGAATAATGACAAATAATATCAAATATCAAATATCAATCTATCAAATATCAATACGTAAAATATCAATATATAAAACAGCAATATATCAAATATCAATGTAATATCGAATATATCCAGGGCGTTCTTCAGGTTTTAGCGGCCCTGGGCGAACTCTGGTTTGACGGTCCTAAATTTTTTTCAATAATCATTAGACACCACGCCATTTTTAGGTAATCGATGATTCACTTTTTTACATACTTCAAATATTAAAACACGACACGTAATTCCATTATTACAAGATTTTGTTAATCAAAAATAACATGTTTATGAACCGGTTGAATGACAACAACTCTGTATGCTCCATGTGTAACAGACGACATTACACAATATATAACTTGTATGTAATACAACATCTGCACATAACACTTCTATTAAACGCCTGAGGCAAGGTGTTCAGAGGTTTTTCTAAAAGCTATTCTGACTTCGAGGTTTTCCAGGTCTTTTTTCTAGAATTTCCTCGGAGCACAATTCAATAATTGTTACATAAAATGGTAAAAATGTGTGTGCCATAGACCTGAGCAATGTGCTGATGTTTTCCATCAGCCAGGTAATGCCGTCAGCAAACTGCAAAACCAAAAACATCGACTAGATATCAAACTTTTTTGCCACCGTTGGCACAAAAAAGTGCAGTGTAGAAAAAAACAGATGCTTTACACAATTATGGAGCATCCACTGTAAGGCACTCATCCACTGTAAGGCACCCAACTGTAAGGCACCCAAATTTTTCCCCAAATAGGAAGGATATTTTTAAAACACGTTTCTGCTGAAAGAAGCTTACATAAGGTGCTGTTTGCCTACAAGTTAGAATGATTGATACTTATCAGTAACATTAGCGTTTCAAGTAGTGTACTCATATGTATCTCCAGGAAGGTTTTAGTACCTATTTTATTTCTACTCTAGGTAAGTTTTATGTATCTAAAACGTAATGTAATCTGAATCTAGTGATTAAATTCTCATCAAAATTTCAACTAAATCTGTGATTAACTAACGGTTGACGAAGTACAAAAATATTTCTCAAAGCGTATCATAAACCTTCAAAATTATTTTTATCCTAAGAGAATCGCTATTCTGAAACTATATCGTCATCATGAAGTCGACCACAAGATCAGAAAACAACTTGAAACTACTCGTAAAAGTGATGCCGAAAAAATTATCTTTTATAACCAGAAAAGTCAACATTTGAAACAAACCCTCACGTATATAGTTTCCGTCAATGACTACCGGGTATTTAAAGTTTTATAAAAAATTGATTTCGGGCAAATGTAAATTCATTAGCTTTTTTGACCATGCACAACAAAATATGAAATTCTGATATCCAATGTATAGTATGTGATTTAACTGTAAACTGCCCACTATTGGCTTTTTTCATTTATTTTTCTCATGTTCTTTGTTCCCTTTTGTAATGCTGCTATAATAAAAATATTATGATTCTTATTTTGAACACATTTTTTCGATGCTCTGTAACTAGCATGGAAAATTCTTAAAACCAAAGAAAATAGAATTTTCTGAAATTCGTTTTAATTTCATCATGTAACTCCGCCAAGGACGGTCCCAAACCTGGCTGAAAAAGGAGGCGGGATCCAATGACAGACGGAGTGATGCACTGGTTGGATTGTCAAATAAAAATTTTGGTCATAAAGCTAGGGCGTCCCCCACAGCCGACGCACCCCATCCTCGCCTGAGCGACGTGAGAAATGGGCGAGGGCTACCCACCATTGGACGAGGCGGGTTAAAGAAACTAGTCCAACTGCGACTTGGCATAATCAACTCGGGACAATGACCAGACGGAGACGCGTGCTGGGTGACGCCCTCAAGGCTTGCCGCATCAATATCGCATGCGTCCAGGAGACAAAATGGAAGGGTACCAAAGCCAAAGAAATCGGCGAAGGTTCCAAGTTATTCTACAATGGTGAACAAGCAACACAAAGCAGTGTTGGCATAGCGGTCAGTGAGAGGCTCAGAAATAGCATCGTCGAAGTCAGCTGGGTGTCAGAGCGGCTTATGTCACTCATGATTGACTCTGGTGCAGTTGCTCTCTGAGTCATCTCCTGTTACGCCCCGCAGACCAACTGCACTGACAACGAGAAAGACGAATTTCGGGAGAGCCTCAATACCCACATACATTCACTTAAACCCAACGAACATCTGGTGATTGGAGGAGACCTCAATGGCCATGTTGAAGCGATGAGAGACGCCTAAATGCAGTGCAGGCCAAGGCTTTGGCATTTGCAATGACGATGGCAATCACATCTTGGACTGCACTGAAGCACACCACCTCATCATTGCCAACACCTTCTTTAACAAGCAACCAGCCCACCTAATCACCTACATGAGCAGTGGAAGAGCAACCCAAATTGACTTCTGGTTGCTGCTACATTGACGAGACCTCAAATTGGTGGTCAACACAAAAGTGATTCCATCAGAGCACATTGGCCCACAACACCAGCTACTTGTCATGAATATCCAGCTTGACCTTGGGCAGAAGCAGATACGGTGAACCATGACAGCAAAAAAGATCAAATGGTGGGACCTCCATGAACGCAAGGCTCAGTTGACAGCTGGCCTTGATAGGATTGATGTGGACCCCAACCAGCAGGCCATAGCTATCTGGGACGACATGGTCAGCCAGATTCACCAGGTGGCACGCGATGTTCTCGGTTAATCAAGACCAGGGAAGAAATTTATTGATAAGCAAATATGGTGGTGGAATGAATAAGTACAAGTGGCAGTCAAGGAAAATAAGCTGGCATTAAAGGCGTGGCACAATTCTCACACTGATGGTGACTATCAACAGTACAAGGACCTCAAATCGGCAGCGAAATGAGCAGTGGCAGTGGCAAAGGCTGCACACTTTGACTGACTGTAGGAAGAGCTGGACAAGCCTGAAGGATCAAACATGATCTACCACCTGGCCAGTAGACCACACCGAGCAACATAGGATTATTGCCAAGTCAAGCACATCAAAGACGATAGCCACCAGGTTCTACAGGATCCTCATGCCATTCTCAAATGATGGAGGGACTACTTCTCATATATCTGCAATGAAGAATATCCCCACCCGCCTATTCAAAGTGGGGACCCAATCCCCGAACCCATCCCGCTAATCACCACAGAAGAAGTTGAAGCTGCAGTTAAGAGGATGAAGAATGGCAAGGTCACTGGATCTGATGACATCCCAACCGAAGTGTGGAAGATCCTCAGTCATCGAAGAGCCAACATTCTAGCCAGCCTCTTCAACCACATCACTGAAGATGCCACAGTCTTGCCAGTTTGGACAAACAGTATCATGGTGCCAATATGGAAGTGCAAAGGTTATGTTCTGGAGTGCTCCAATTACTGGCCAATCAGCCTCCTCTGCCATGTGATGAAGATCTTTGAGAGGGTCCTTGATGCGAGGCTCTGCAAGATTATCAATATCATGCCAAACCAGTGTGGCTTTGTGAAGGGATGTGGAATGACAGACACCATCCATGCTGTCAGGCTGCTCATGGAGGAGCACTGGGAAAAGAACAAACCAGTTCATAATGGCCTTTCTGGACCTGGAAAAGGCATTCGACCGGATCCCTCATGAACTCATTTGGCACACCCTGATCACACAATGTTCCCAAGACCTATGTCCAATGGGTCAAGCTGATGTACCATAGTGCCACTAGTGCTGTCAGGTGCCCTATGGGCACTTGACCACCTTTTGACATCAATTTTGGCATTCACCAGGGGTCGGCTCTCTCACCCCTGCTCTTTGTCCTCTGCATAGACATGGTGACAGCTGACCTCTGAACACCACACCCGTGGTTACTACTTTATCCCGATGAGGTCCATCTGGCGGATGAAGAACAGCAAGAACTCCAGCACCAAATGCAGCAATGGAGCAACCAACTAGATGAGAATGGATTGAGGCTGAATATCAAGAAGACTGACTATATGGAATGTGGCCTGCAAACTGATGGAACCATCAATGTCAGTGGAGAAGAACTAAAGAAAATGACACAATGACACGATTTCTGAGAGATTCTACCTTTTTTTACATAGGCCTATGATAAGTTGAAAATTAATCGTACCTCAAAATCAGATATTTTGGGTAGTTTCGTGCGCTGAGTTCCATGGTACCATTTGTTTTGCTTATAAACGAAAATTCGCGCCGCTACAGTATGCCAAAGTTTGAAAATTGATGATTTTTTTGCATTTTTCAGTGGTCTTACTATCCAAGCGATATTTCATGATCGGATTGATCTTATTTGATGAATGAATATTCATTTTACAGACGAGAGAATAAGCTCTCTTCTGATGTAACATTTACAGTAAACGATTGCATATTACATTTTTTAATAGAGTTTAAAGTGTCAAAAACGAGCCGTCAAAATTGAAAAAATTTTGTTTATGGGCACTCCTGAGCACCTTACCATTGGAAGCCGCAGAATTTTATTTTCTTATATCGTAGCTCATGCATTTTTACTGCTTTGGTTAAATTTTCATCAAAATTTTTGTACCGTTTTGGGAGCTGTACTGCTCTGAAGAAGGCATACTTATGAAAATTCCATAAAAATCATTGTATTTGCTGTGTGGCCCTTGTCCACCCCTTGGGATATATTTATTACCTGTACTGCAGAATTATCAAACAACTAACAGACTATAGTTTGATGTATTAATTGTTTCACAAGCAAACATTTTACACTCTGCAAGAAAGTTTAAACAGTCAAAAAGCAGAAGCGAAAATGAAGAAAAATCCTGATTAGAGGCACTCCTGAGCACTTTCACCTACCATGCCCCAGAATTTTATCTTCTTATTATACTGTTCACACATTTCTACAGTAGATGTGAAAGCAGCATAGCGATTCGAATACCCCTGAAGAGCTACATAGATCCAAAGAAAGCAAAATCCTGAAAATCGCTCAAAAATCAATTTTTTTGCATTTTTGTGTTTTTATGGAGTAGGTTCATTATATCAATACTGGAACCGGAAAATACATTAAAAAGGCCACAACTTTTCAGACATGTTGTAGAAAAACAGTGATTTATGATTCTAACTGCATTTTCATCTACTTGATAAATTTTGTTTAATTCTGTTGAGTCATTGATCTAAAAGGATTATAGAAGCAGCCCTATGCCCAATCAATTTTCACCAAACTGATTCAAGTCACTTATCTAAAAAGATGATACAAGCACCTGAAAAGATGATACAAGCACAAACCTCGCAAGGTGTATGTCATTCACCTGAAAAAGATTTATCATGACACTCGCTGTGCGAATTGTCGCAGTAATCTTCAGATCAGAACAAAGCAGAATAAACTTTGTGTCTGTTGATCTAAACATATCAGAGTGAAAAGATAAAAAGACGTGTGCCAACCATAGATGTACAACCATCATATAAGGAAATTGTCTTTTAATCTTACAACAATCTGCACTGTAGCAAAGATGTAGCATACCCTGAATGGAGCAACAGAAGTATAGGAACCCCAGCCTTAAAATCAACAGGGTCTCTGCAAATTCAAAAAAACATGCGAAAAAAGGCAAAAACGCTCCTGGGATCTCAAAAACTGTTGGGCCCAAAATCTAGATATTTTGTATGTGTAATTGGGGTCAAGTTTCATTGGTAAATTTATGAGTGCGGCTAATAATCTGACATTTTCAAAATTTTACAATAACATTAACATTATATGAGTGGAATCGTGTATATTCTCCTTTTGATGCCGATCAAGTGGCAACAGCTTGGTTTTAAATGTCATAAGGCAAAGTTTTGTTGCAATGACATCCTCATGTCATTGAAAATTCAAAATTCACTTTGGCCCCATGCACATCTACAAAATATCTACGTTTTAGGCTCAACAGTTCTCAAAATTCAAGGGGATGTCATTGCCTATTTTTACAATTTTTTTTTAAATTTGCAGAAACTGTCTATTTTAAGGCCCAGATTTGTATACTTATATTGCTCATTTCAGGGTAACCTACAACATTAGTACTGTGCAGTTTATTGTAGGATCATAATTAATTTTTCTTAAATGATGGCACCCCCTATGTATTTGTATGACACCAACATGCCACTAACAACCAATTGAAAGTCGTTAAAGTTGAGAAGTGGTCTCCTACAGTTCCTATTGCAGTAAATTTTAGATCAGAATTGAGCCGAATACATCCCTGAAGTTTGTCTGATGAAAAAATATCAATGAAAACACATGATAAGAATATATCCGGCTAAGTATCAGTGTACTGCATTCTTTTTGAAATGATCGGAGCAGGGTTGGAGCCAAAATTTTGTTGAAAATTATGGAAGACTCTTTGAGTTCATTCAGTAAACTTTTCCTTCATGAAACGGGCTCCTTGATGATCACTCTTTCTTTTCTAACCATTTCAAAATTTTTGAAATTGATTTTATAATCTCTAGTAAGGTTCTGTTTGCTCAGACTGTGACCACTGCTTTGATCATTTCTAAATAAATAGAGTGTGTTAGTGGACCAGGTAACAGGAAACTATTGTCAGATCATGATCCGATCTTTCATGACATATCAACTTGACCAACTATTTTTTACTTCATATTAAGATAGATGTCAGCAAATACAGCTAATAATACCCTAAAGGTAAAGAAAACAAAAATTTGTTACATCAAATTCATTTGTGTCGATTCTTGTATGTATGTATGACTGACTAAAAAGAAATTACCAAGCGAAATAAGAAAATATTTTAGTTTTCAGTAAACAATTTGCTGCTTATGTTATCTGTGCAATGCTATTGGTAATTACAGTATTTCCATATTCAAATTTTTGTAGATAACACAAAGTACTCATTTCTTTTCAAATAAGCCTTCTAACAAAAATTTTTCCAAGATTTGCTGTATGAGTAGAAAAAAAATCGTCAATGGTGATTTAGATTAGTGATTTGTTCCTGAGATTAGTCATGTCCCTAAATGTATATGACAAACGTGGAATGACTTGCAAATACAGGTATCAACCTGCTATTCACACAGCGGGCTTTGGGATTTTTCTTTTTCAGGTGAATGACATAGACTTTGTGAGGCTTGATTAGGCGGGGGCATGTATCATCCTTTTGGATCAGTGACTTGAATCAGCTTGGTGAAAATTGATTGGGGACTGGGTGCTTGTATCATCGTTTTAGATCAGTGACTCAACGGAATTGAACAGAATTTATTAAGTAGACAAAAAAGTTAAAATCATAAATCACTGTTTTTCTACAACATGTCTGAAAAGTTGTGGCCTTTTTAATGTATTTTCCGGTTCCAGTATTGATATAATGAACCTACTGCATAAAAACACAAAAATGCAAAAAAATTGATTTTTGAGCGATTTTCAGGATTTGCTTTCTTTGGATCTATGTAGCTCTTCAGGGGTATTCGAATCGCTATGCTGCTTTCACATTTACTGTAGAAATGTGTGAACAGTAGAATAAAAAGATAAAATTCTGGGGCATGGTCGGTGAAGATGCTCAGAAGTGCCTCAAATCAGGATTTTTCTTCATTTTCACTTCTACTTTTTGACTGTTCAAACTTTCTTGCAGAGTGTAAAATGTTTGCTTGTGAAACAATTAATACATCAAACTATAGTCTGTTAGTTGTTTGATAATTCTGCAGTACAGCTAATAAATATATCCCAAGGGGTAGACAAGGGCCACACGGCAAATACAATGATTTTTATCGAATTTTCATAAGTATGCCTTCTTCAGAGCAGTGCAGCTCCCAAAACGGTACAAAAATTTTGATGAAAATTTAACCAAAGCAGTAAAAATGCATGGGCTACAATATAAGAAAATAAAATTCTGCGGCTTCCAATGGGAAGGTGCTCGGGAATGCCCATAAACAAAATTTTTTCAATTTTGACAGCTCGTTTTTGATACATTAAACTCTATTAAAAAGTGTAATATGCAATCGTTTACTGTAAATGTTACATCAGAAGAGAGCTTATTCTCTCCTCTGTAAAATGAATATTCATTCATCAAATAAGATCAATCCGATCATGAAATATCGCTTGGATAGTAAGACCACTGAAAAATGCAAAAAAATCATCAATTTTCAAACTTTGGCATACTGTAGCCGCGCGAATTTTCGTTTATAAGCAAAACAAATGGTACCATGGAACTCAGCGCACGAAACTACCCAAAATATCTGATTTTGAGGTATGATTAATTTTCAACTTATCATAGAGAAAGTAGAACTTCTCAGAAATCGTGTCTTAAGTACCTTGGCTCCATCATCAGCAGTGAAGGTGATACGCTCCCAGATGCAAGGGCCTGCATGAATGCGGCCAGGATGAAGTGTCGCCAGGTCACAGGCATTCTTTGCCATGTTGGGATGCCAATCTGACTTAAGGCTAAAGTCTACAATACCATGGTCTGCCCTGTTGCCTTCTATGGGTCAGAATGTTGGCCAGTGAGCTCCAAGCATGAACAGACACTCGACCTTATGGAAATGAGAATGCTACAATGGGCCCTAGGCTTAACAAGATTCGACCATGTTCTTAATGATAATGTTCGAAGGCACATGGGTGTGGCATCCATTATGGAAAGGATGTGAGAAGGAAGGTTACGATGGTATAGACATGTAATAAGTAGCGATGAGAACTTGATGGCACAGATGGTGATGCGACTGAACCCGCATGGTCGATGGCCATGAGGAAGAAGACCAAAGAAGCACTGGATGGAACGCATCAATGAAGACATGCAAAAAGTGGGCACAGCCCTGGAAGACGCCCAAGACCGGGCCAAGTGGAGATGGGCATGTTGACAAGGGAACCCTGCCATTTAGCGGAACTAACACTAGGAAGAAGGAGTTTTAATTTCATCATCTACAAAGAGTGTTTGCAGGAATTTCGTATTGTTTGCATACAAAAATAGACGATGTTATTAAGGGCTGATAAAAAGGCATTCTTCAAGCATATGCTGGAAAATTTTTAGCCGCCCCAAATTTTTAGCAGCCCTGGGTGGCCCCCATACATGCACAGCATAGAAATTCTGCAGGGGGTCAGCTAGGACAGGGGTGGAATACAAAATTTTTTTTGTTCCTGATAACGAAAAAGGATCTTCGATAGGTCTTGTAATATCCAAGCAGCATAGTCTTTATTTTATATTAGTCAGATATGGGAAATTATTTGCCTATTACTGCACTTTTTAAAGTTTTAATGTTACTTTTTTGGACTTCAAGTATGCTTTATTTAGAAAAATTGTTCAACTACAGCATCATTCCTATTTTTATGATGACTTTCTCTTCTCACTTGCTCATTTTCCTTTGTCATCTTCTGGATCATTGCTGGGGTGGTCAAATCTGCTGGGGGCCAGCAAGAATCTGCTGGGTGTCAATCAAAGTCTGCTGGGGGTCAAAACCCCCCCCCATACCCCCCCCCACCGTGCATGTATGGTGGCCCCCCAGTTCGCCCCCCTAAGAACAGCCCTGAATATATCAGCATAATCATTTTCACAATCTCGGGAGGGTATTGTGAAAATACTATTCACTGGACGGACATGAAAATTTGCAAGCATGTAGAATTCGATGTGAGCTATAACATAATACTATTTAGCATACTATAGGTATACTGTAACAAAAGTTGTTACAGTTTGTTTGGGAGTCGAAATTGCCACCCCTTAAATAGTGTGTATTTTAACTGTTCAGCTCAAATGTAGCATATCTTCAGTAGGGTCATATCACGGGACTCCCTGTGAATATTTCCAAAGTATGCAAATGCAACCTTAATCTAGTGTCAAGAAAAATCTCGAAACTTAGACCAGTAATAACTTTGCGAATATTTGGCCTTTCTCGACGATTGTTGTTTCTATCG
Source organism: Romanomermis culicivorax (assembly GCA_963922205.1). NCBI lineage: Eukaryota > Metazoa > Nematoda > Enoplea > Mermithida > Mermithidae > Romanomermis > Romanomermis culicivorax. Next base: position 380,171 of record CAWUHX010000255.1, on the reverse strand, counting down.
TTTTGCAGCAAATCATGATGACGAAATATGGTTTGCAGCAAATTGTGATTACGAAACAGTACTTACACTTTCCATTTCTACATACTATTTACAAGCATAAAACAGACAATAGGAGTCATTCCATGCCAAGAGGTCCAGGGATCCTTGCTCGACCATCTGAGGTTTTGACCAAATTCTGTGTTTTGACGTATCCAAGGTCCTTAACTGACTTCGGCAAAATTTTTCCATTCTACTCCAAAAATTTGAGAACCATGTATCTTTCCTACTTCGTTGCAAAAGCTTATACATTTTCATATTTTTAATTCTGTCACAAATCCAAACCTACGGTAGGTACCCCAAAATTTCAAGGATAAACTGTGCCAGTGGGGCTATTGCTTTGGCCAAGTATCGAAAAATTCCATTTTACACGTCATAAATTATGGGCATCTAGTCAGTGCATAAATTATCGAATCAAAAATTCGATTTTATGACCGCTTTACACTTTTTCGAAAGAACTATGCAATGCAGAATTTTCTTAATAGCATAACCGGAATTAGAATAAAATGCGTTCAGGGCTGCAAGTTTTAGCATCGCAAGCTAGATTTTCAAGATGAACATGTGGCCCGGAAGAAATTTGTAAATTCTTCAAAAAGTTTGGTTTACAAAAAACATTGTAGCTCCCACAATTTTGGGAGTTGGATAAGAAATTTTTGCCTCATTCAGAGCTCTGGGTGACATGTACACAAAATTTGGTCAAAAACCGGGTGGGGACGATTTTCAGAATTGAATCAATTAGTGTGGAAAAACTCCAAATTTTTTATATCAAAAGTGTATTATTGCATTTCATATTCTCGTTTCAGAACCAAAAGTAATGAAAAGCAAGTAACAATACTGTGGCCATGCTTTTGGCTTATTAGGAGTTTCCTTGTTCACTGTAATGAATTTTTTTATCTCCAAAGATTTCTATTTTTAATTTGCGTAGTTGCTAAATTTATCGAATTGATTTACACATTTTTTTTGAAATGAGAGAAAAATGTCAGCGAAAAGGTTCAAGTATTAATATTTACGTGCGGATAAAGTAAAGGGCCATTTATACTTGCCTTTTTCGGCGGAACGGAATGGAACGGAAGCAGTATTTCCGCGCATTGAGAGAGTATAGCAGTTTTCATCGCACGGAAGAATGATGGAAAGTATAAGTGAAGTCAACCGAAGTCGACCGAACCGAAGAATTTCGATTGCGTCGCGCAAAAAAATTTCGGTTTGAATGCTCCGTCTGCACACAACTCCGACGGAAAAATTCAATTTTCATTTTCGATATTTGAGCGAATTTCGCATGTTTTTCGATGCTTTAAAATTTTTTTTGGCAAATTTAACAAGCCCGAATTACTTTTCTAGTTCTCATATGCAATTTCCCGTCCCAATCATGGTTTTTTCCCGCCGATCTCCCCCCAAATGTGGGAAGGGCCAAAATTTGCTTCCATATTTTCCCCCAAGTCGCTTTTTCGCTCATAAATGCTCAAATACGCTTTATTCAAGTGTTTGCGAGCTTTTTCGAACATTCTGATATTTTAAGAGGTGTTAATTCATTTAAATCGAAGAAAAATATTGAAAGTTTCGAGTTTAAAGTCATATATACCTGTAATTTGGGGGGGCTATGGGGTGTGACCTCCCCCCAACTCGGCCAACTCTTTTCTCAACCCCCCCCAGACTCGAAAAAATTGGAAAAACTGCCTTTCTTGGGAAAGTTTTCGACTTTTTTCGACCCCCCTCCAAATTTGGGGGTTTACCCCCCCCCCCCAAGCACCCGTTTTCCCTCTAATGGGATCTTTTGAGGGGAAAAACGATCGAGGAAAAAGTTTTCGGCAAGATTTTCATTTTCGAAAAAAATTTTGGGGATTCAGAACCTTGGTGAAAATTTTCCGGGGCCAAGTGCTGGTATGCGTATGATAGTCGTTGTTTTCTATCAGGTGCAATCGTAGCAAATTAACCTCCAACAGTTTCAATTGAAATATCCCATTTCTTATTTTTATTTGCAAAAAATAGCTATTTTTGGCCTTTTACGGCAGAGTCCCAAAAAACCTCGAAAAAACCTGAAAATTTCGAAAGTTTTGGAACCCCCAACCCAAATTTTGGGTTTACCCCTCTCCCCGACTGGTGGGACTTCTTACAGGTATGTTGAAGCTCCTATTCAGCAATGTCTGTTGCATAGATTCATTTTCCTGTGTTTTAGAATATAAAAGTTCGAAAATTTTCGCGGCGAAATGAGGAGCTATTTACAATGTATTCGGATTCAAATTTACATTCAGATGTTGCGAAAACTCATTTTCCAGCCTCCAAAAATTTGTTCCATCGTTCAAGAACAAGAAATAAGCTGACTTCGATATTCTTTACTTGAATCACAGAAATGTTAATGGCAGTTCAATTCATGGAAAATCTATCATTAATATGTTTTCAATTGTTGTTGAATACCAATCTGTTGTTCACTAGTTCAATGTGACTTACCGGACTAGTATTTTCCTCATTTTTGCACTTTAGTCACTGAAAACACGAGAATGTTTGCGTATATACCAAAAATGCAGAACTCACGGCCACATTATAATCGTTGTTGGAAACATTGAAAATTTTCAGAAAATGAGGAAAAAAATTTTGGGTAAGGTCAACTATCCAAAACCGTAATGACTTTGAATTACATCAGACAGCAACTTTTAACACGTTTATGATGACAAGTGAAGTGAGAGCCCAAAAAAATTTCGATATTTCCAACGCGAAGCACCGAAAAAATTTTTGGGTATTGACAATCCGCTTTTTCCCCCCAAATCACGCTTTTTGAAGGCGAAATATTCGGAAGAAGAAAAAAATTTGGCGTAGGATACGAAAAAGATGCATTTTGGTGCATTTTAACAGGTCCGAATCTCAAAATTTACAGTGCTTCGCGCCAGTTATAAGTTTAATAATCATATTCTTCATTACCTAGCTCAGTAGCGGCTCTTAGCATGTCTATCTTCACTTAACATTTTATCTTCAATAGTTTTCGTCACCTAAAAAATATTACCTCAAGTTTTAATTGGTTATCTTCAATATTTTATCTTCCTATTTCATGAAGATCTGCATTTTTCCATTGAAATATTTTTTGAGAAAGATCTACGCCTCAACTCTCTAAAATTTCGGAAGCAATTGTTTCCCTCTTAACATAAATTGAATTCGAAAGCTTAAGGAAAGTATTTTTGCTTTCCGGTCAGATTTTTGAAAGTTTACGAATAAATATGTAACTGATAGTAAAATTTTTCAAATGATGAATTTCTAAAAATTACGATTTTTGAACAAAAATTTCGAATCTATTTCTTGGAATATGTAAGTGTTGGGAAAATTGATTTTCCAGCGCCGCAGAATTTTAATACCCAAGAATTTTTCCGGCGCCGCGCACCGGAAACAACTTGTTTTTTAGCCTCTCACTTCTCATTTTAGTGGCCTAAACAGTCGATTTCTTATCTAATTAAAAGCCATTATGCTATTGGATAGTCTGATAGAAAATCCGTTACACAATGCGTGGACTTCAAACTCGAAAATTTTAATTTCTTTTCAATTTTAATGAGTTAATGTCTCGACAAATATCAGAATGTTCTAAGAAGCTCAGGAACACTTGAATAAAGCGTATATGAGCATTTTCAAGAAAAAATGACTTGAGGAGAATTGGGGAAAATTTAGACCCCTTTCTTCATTTGGCGAAAAGTCGGGCGAGAAAAAAACAGTGCTGCGATGCTGGAAAATCGATTGTCTGGAAATTTACTTCAAGAATTAGATTCAAATTTTCTGTTCAAAAAGTCTGTGTCCTAGAAATTTAGAAAAGCTACGAGTACAAGTTTCCGACAACTACTTCCCTGAACCTTTTGAATTCAATTTACGCTAAGGAAGGAACAATCGTTCCATAAAGTTTAGAAAGTTGACGTGTTGATTTTTCTGAAAAATGTGCTGAAACCCGCGCCCTAGATGGGTAACAAATAATGATGATTATTAAAGTCCTTGAAATAAAAAAAATTTTGAAAATTGGACCCCCTAAAATTCGCCAAAATGCATCTGTTCCATATCCTTGCCATACATGCAAGTAGAGGAGGCAGGGGAGTATACCCTCCTACCTGAGACCATGGGGACCATCTGTCCCGAAAAAACACCCCGTGAACAATTTTCAATATAGCTTTTTTGATTATTTTTGTGCATATTTTGTAGAAAAAACATGCTTGTGGAGCTTTCTTTTGTTTCTTTGCTCACCTACCCCTTATCTCCCCTCAATGAAAAGTCCGAGGACACCCCTGGAAAATTCTTGCAGTGTGTGTCTGATCCTAACCCCAAAATTTCTTTTTCCAAATTTTTCCCCTCAAAAAGCAAGATTTGGCCAAAAACAATGGTCAGAATCGAGAACAACCAGTCCGGAAATGAAAATTTTTTTCGGGGCTGTCGATATATCCATTGCAAATGAAATTTAAAGGTGGATGCAAGAAACATTTTTGTACACAGAAATTAATAAAATTGTGCAATTTTTGTTTGAGTTTCAATTTCCACTTTCGATCAGAAAGTATAAGTGCGATTTTGCTGAGAACAACCGATGGAAAGCTCCAACCAAGCCGAACACAATGCAAATTTCGGTTCCATTCCATTGCATTCTGTCGATTGCATTCCATTCCATTCCGTTCCACCGAAAAAGGCAAGTATAAATGACCCTTAAATTTAGTTTTTTGAAATGCTTGTGCCTTTTTTGCATTATAAAAATAATTAATTCAAGTATAACATTATTTAAATACACCTGTAGCATATCTATGTTTGCTGCATGTCTGTCTGATTATTGATTGACAAAAATGTTCAATTTGTATGTTGAAAGCATTCTGCTACAAAGAAACTAAAAATATCAATATCATACCAAAAATACCAAAAAAATGCCCAATCAGCACCCGCAGTTCACAAGGCGTCGTTACGCTGTTTGTTGTAATAATCAGCGGCCAAATATTTCATGTGGGCCACTGCGTAATCGATGGATTTGGCGTCCAGCGGGTTGGCGTCCTCGATGGTGAATTTGGGCCCCTTGGATGTCCAGAAATTCCCAGTATCGGGGACCATACGAACCATGAAACAGGCAGTGGAATCGATTGGCGAACTGGGACAACAATTCCTCAATGGGCCTCTCCAAGGTTGTTTCGTCCCAGTATCGGTGAATTGTGCGACAGCTGGGCGTCAGCGGTGTCAGCGATTGTCGATGACGATAGGCAAACACGAATGTTTGGAGTCGGGCAGGGGACCTTGAAAGCGTTGCAGCTGCAATGGCAAAGCTGCGGCAAAACTGGTTGGCTCAGGTGGCACTCGAAATTGGCCGGCTTTGCTTGGAGTGGCACTCTCCCTCTTGCGGGAGGCCATAGATGAGGCGCTATGGTACGACGAGGATGAATTGGGCGATTGTTGACAAGAAGGATGCATCGGGATCTGAGGCTTTGAACTACAGGAATGGTCCATCGCCTGCTGTAAAAAATCCATAGGCTGGTGGACCAGGTTGGATTCTTGAAGTTGGTAGGATTTTTCTATAGTGACAAGGACTTTGTGAGATGTGTGCAGATTTTATGCAAATGAGTTCCTGAATGCCATGAGTGCCTGGATTTTAGAACTGATCTGGATAGCTGGCATCTGAGGGAGTCCAAAAATGCCAGTTTAAACCATAATTTGGAAGGGAACGTACTTGTAAAAAAATTACTGATCCTTCATCAGACAATAGACAATGAGGGGCGCCAAAATGCAAAACAATCTCAGAAATAAAAATTTTGGCTACTGTCACTCCATCTGGTATGGCTACGGCAGTTGTATACTTTGTCAAATGTTCCATAAAAACAATGACATATTTGTTGCCTTTATCACTCATGAGTAAGGGTCCCAAAAGATTGACAGCAACACCATCAAAGGGTCCAGTAACTGGTAGCACGTTTTGTGGGGGATTTTCGCATAGCACAATGGAGGCAGTTTAGACAATGTTCTCGGATATCATGAAAAAGAGTAGGCCAATAACAATGCAGGCAAATCCTGGATAGAGTACAGGAAAGCCCAAAATGACTGGCAAAAACGTCATCATGGCATGCTTCTAGAATTTCTGCAATCATGTCCCTAGGTATTAACTAATTTAGGATTGAGATTTTCTTCACCACTTAAGAAATGCAGTAAACCATCAATGACAGTATACTTTGGGCTTGCTAAAACAATTCGTTGTGCTTCTCTTTGGTCAGTTGGCAACAGGTGCATAAAACACACTATTGCGCAAAAAGTATCATAATTTGTAAAATTTCTCATCAATGCTTGTTGTAGATTACTCTTGAGGGAAACCTGTATTGTGTCAACTGTACATTTTTTGTCTACTGCAACAGTGTGCGAACTAACTGTGGGTCTAGATATTTTAATTATCATCTCCTGAAATTTTTTTTGTGATATTACGGCTACGACGGTGTAGAGATTGGAATGCACATCGAGAACATGTTATGCGAAAATATTTTGAGATACAAAGTTATGAATCATGTGTTAATGTTGAAAATAAAATATTTGAATTCTGTCAGGTCTTTATTAACCAACTTTTAATAACATATTTTTAAGCCCAGTTTTTCACATTCCAAGCTGAAATTTTGGTTCTGGCCTGTAACAAGCGTTGCTCAACTGCGAATTTTGATTTTTTTCTCCCGCTAAATGAAAATGATGTTTCTTCGGATAGACTCATTTTTTGCAGCTTTGACCTATATGCTCTTCAAGTATCCAAATTGAACTTCTTAATGAACCTTTCGACGAAACAGTAGCTAATTCTGATAAATTCATGTCCGATTCATGATTTACGATAATAAATACAGGAGCAAGCTTTGCCTGTTTCCCTATCATGCTTAAAAATAGCTTGAGACTTATCGGAAGGCAGACGAGTACCAAAATCCACCATTTTCGAAATCGATCTTTTCGCATTGCTCAAATCTTCCTTTGCTCGGCTTCTCAGGTTTTCGCATTCAATTTTCATACCTTCCAGGGACCTGCGGACTTCATGATTTTGTGCATTGACTTGACTTCGATTGTTTTCCAAACATGGTCTTTTTTTGTTCATGTTGTCATTTATATGTGCCAAATCCAAAAATGATCAATATTCGAGATAGAGTACTCACAAACGTAAATCTTCTTTAGGTGTTCCATTTGGCATGCATTTTTTGTCGTTTACTCTCTCATAGTTTCAGCAAAAACAGGAGACACCGAAACTGCAAATAAAAACACAAAAAATGATGGACTGTTTTCTCCCAAACTTTTCTCACCAACACCAACTCAGCATTAACGACATACTGTCGAGCTCGCGGTGATCCTCTTCAATCGTTATCAGTACTTTTCAGTTGTACAAACAACTTATTCAACACATTTTCTTTAAAATGGCAGTCGCAACGACACGCAAAAAAGTAGCTCGGCACGAAATTTTCAGAGTACTTGATACCACATTCATAGGAGCAAGGTAATAACTAGCACTTTTGTTTTGGATTGAACCTCGATCAAGATTTGACCATGTCATTGAGGTTAATTACAACATCGTAGAGGATTTCTCGCAGTCACTACTTCGTGTGAATCTGCATTTTGTATGCCTTCGAGTGTTTGTCACCCTAACATCTGACAAGTTCTCTGTTTACTCTATCGATAAGAGAACTACACCACGCTGAACGGAGCAAATTTCTGATCGTTATTCTGTGTATAGTATCACTGGAAAAATATGGTCTTTTTTCTTTACCTATTTTTATCAATTTCAACGCTGAGCACTTGTTACGAAGTGTCAGACTATGTTGGTTACGGCAGGATTTTCGACGGAATAGGAGGATTGAGTGGCGGTGGAGTGAGTTAGATTTTGTTTTTTGAGAGAAAAAGTTATTTTTTGTATGACGGTAAGCCTTTGTCGCAAATAATGTACATAACACTCAAATTTCCTTTTGGCGACGTCAAAACTGCTGATCAACTACAAAGAACCGCAAAGGAGTCAAATCCTCGATTATCTGTTCAAAGTAGGCTAGGAGAAAAACGTGACCTCTTGCACCAAATGTGATTCGTCCGCCTGATTCTTTCCAGCCTAAATTTGGAGCGTCCCTACAGAGCCTGAAAGTAGAAATCGGTGGCGATGATCAAAGTACCGGTAAGTTTTCAAAATGTAATTTTTTCATGATAAACCATTATGTAACTATAAATTTGAACTTTTTGATGGCACGGAGGCTTCGCACATGCACGAAGAATGGGATGAAAATTATAACCGCGGTTACGAATGGTGGTTGATGAAAGAAGCAAAAAAAGTGGGTGCCAGAATGTCAAGTGGACAATATCCCTATGGGGGAGCAGTCATTGAGCCAATCTCGAATTTTTTTCATTGTATTTTTATTTCTTTTAACATCGATTTTTGTCATTTATTTTTGTTTTGAATTCTTCTATAATTTAAGTTCTTTTTAGCAATATGGAAAGTGTATTCGTGAACCTTTTGCAATGTTCCTAAATTTTGATCTGAATTGCACAGTAATTTGGAATATCTTTTATACTGAATTGCTGACAACGAAGAATATATGCTACCCCCTAGTATAATGATTTTAAAAATTCGTTCCAGCCCATTCATTTGAAATGCCGGTAAAAGAGATATCCAAGAAAAAGTGCAAACTGGCAAGGAATTTGCACGATGTGGAGAAATTACGGGCCGGTTTCATCAAGGAGGCTTAAGCTCCAGCTGAGCTGCAGTTCATGCTATAGCTAACTCTATATTTTATACCATTGTCGTTAAGCTGCAGCTCAGCTCAATACATATCGGGAAAGTTAAGCTGCAGCTGAGCTAAAACTTAACGGCAATGTTATTACATATAGGGTTAAGCTACAGCTTAAGCTGCACCTCAGCTGGAGCTTACATAAGTCTCTTTGATGAAACCGGCCCCTACACTGTAGAAAACGCTGAATTCAGTGGGGCAGAAACCATAGAAGCAACATCGGGTTTGTTCACCTGTGATTTTTATGAAGCTGTGTCAACACCTTGAAGCACTGCTTTACAAATTTTGAACATTTAATCAGGGTTGTTGAAGAAATTACCAGTTTTTCTATGTGATGCAAACGGACAAAATTATTTTTTGAATTGGCTACAGCAATAAATTCACTGAATTTTCTGTATTAAACTTACTTTCGTCTGTTCACTGCATCTTATACTTCAAAATAAATAGACTGTAAAAGATAATCTGCATTGAAAAAGGGATTGAGTCACAACCATACATGCACAGCATGGAAATTCAGTTGGGGATCAGTCAGGACAGGGCGTGGAATACAATTTTTTTTCATTCTTGGTAATGAAAAGAAAGGTAGGTCTTCTTACATCCAAGCAGCATATTCTTCAACCTATATAAGTCAGATATGTCAAATTATTTGCTTAGGCTGCACTTCTTAAAGTTTTAATGTTACTTTTTTGGAATCAAGTATGCTTTGTTTAGGAAAATTGTTAAACTACAGCATTATTCCCATTTTTATGATGACATTTTCTTCTCTATTGCTCATTTTCTTTCGTCGTCTTCTTATTCATTGCTGGGTAGTCAAATCTGCTGGGGGTCAGCAAGAATCTGCTGGGGGTCAATCAAAGTCTGCTGGGGGTCAAACCCCCCAACCCACCCCTACGTGCATGTATGGTCACAACTCCAAACTTGTACTGCACATACCTCAAAAAATTAAAATTTTGTTATGTGTGCTTGCTCACTAGCCGAGCTTTGTGGTTCTTTCATCTATAAGATTGTTCTCTTCATTTGAATCTGTATTTGATTCCTGCTCAATTTCTGCTACAAATTGAAATGGATGCACGTTATATTTCATGTGAACTCCTCTAAATAAAATGCGTTTGAAAAATCATATAATTTCTTGTTAGAGCTAGGCTTCTGTGTATCTGAGTTGCAGAAATTTCCGTGTGAGAAACTTCAAGGATTTTACTCATTAATGGTTTGTATCACCTAAGAAACGATAATTATCTGCTAGGTATTGAAGTTAAGCTCTTATCATTCCAGAAATGAAGTTGTGATGAATATAATTCCATACTAAAACTAGCCTCAGATGATCAAAAGACTGGAGAGCGAAAGTTTAATGAGCCGGTATTTCTGCATCAGCCGTCACGTCCCGTCACTGCACAGATAATGCAGCAAAGTAACTTGACATCTATTCTTTTTTTGTGTCGACATTCGAAAAAGTGTAGATTTAATTAGCTGGCAGATAGCCAAATCAAGTTAAGCATTAGCTTCCCAATACTGAACAGATTACACTGATGCAACGGTGTTCAATTAATAAATTTTAAGCTGAACTTTAATGTGTAGAACATTGACAGAGAATTGACAATTTTTTATGGTTTTTTGTTTTTTGTGATGCTTACTCACCAAGCTATCGTGACGATTGCAATGAAAATCTGGAAAAATTTTATCGTGGTCTGTCGATCGAAATTATATTTCACAAGAAAAATATTCCTCCTTGTTTTGAAAATTCATTATTTGGTTTGGAACACCTACTTGGGTAAGGTCCAACACTTCTTGGTTGAGGTCGAATAACCCCTAAACCCCAACGCCGATGCGTGCTCACTGTAACTGAAATTTTAACTGTATTTTCAGAGAAATCCGAACATCAAATTGTTGGGTCTATCTTGGGCTTGGCCGAACTGGCTGGGTAGCAAAAATAACGACCCGTACATAGACTTGGAAAAAACTGCCATGTACACAGTCAAATGGATTTTGGGTGCGAAATTGGTGCACAATTTGACAATCGATTTTATTGGCGTAAGCTAAAGTTATCACTGAAAACTAAATATTCCTTAAATTTTCATTTTCTTACAAAGATATGGAACGAGAGACCTTGCAATTTCGACTATATCATAGCTTTAAAACGAGCTCTGATTTACAGTAAATTGGACGATGTGAAAATTATAGGGTGTGACGGATGGTGGGATATGTTTGGGAGTTTGAGCAAGAATAAGACGGTTACCGATACACTCTATGCCTTTGGGTAAGCCTTAAACTCTTTATAAAATCAAGGCAAAATAATTGATCGGATTTCAACTTCAATCTTAGAATTAGATATTATTACAAATCAGAAACCTGATAGAAATCTAGATCAGGATTGAATCTATTGTTTATAAAATTCTTGTAAATTGACGAATGACAAAAATTAGCATTGTCGTCGAAATCGTTAACACTATGTTTTACGGTTGAATTCTTCTTTCAAAAAATTGTTTGCGACTATTGAGTACGCTGACAAATTTTCATGTGACATATGGTTTAACAGAAGACCATGAAAATTCAAAATAATACTTACTTTCCAGTATTATTATTTATAATGTTATTATTATTTATATTATTATTCATAGAATTTCATGAAAATTATCCTACAGTTCACAGAATCCACGGATTTGTTGTATGTGTATATGGATCAAAGACATGGACTCTAGTTCAATTTTTCGATATTTGTACTTCGGACTATATTCTGTGATTTGAATCCAGATACACATACGATATTGCTGCGAAAACTTCTTTCATTGAAAAATTTGGCATTTGAAGATCAGGCTTGGTCGTGGTTATTCTATTTTGCACTCTCTTTTGCTCTAAATGCATGATACAACAGCATTTAGGAAGACTATTGTAAAGTACAAAAAGCAACTAATATATTTCCTGCATGGTAACTCAGGGATGTATAAACTGTTCAGTTGTTCTTGATTTGCATTACTTGGCTATTTTTAAATTGATAGAAAATCGGGGATGGAAAATAGATTTGACAGTATTAAGATGTACAGAGATTGTGTTTGACAGAATCAACTGAAATATTGGGTATACGGTAACTGTTAGAAACATACAAACTGGTTCAAGTGTTCTTGATTTAAACTATTTGGTCCAGAATACGGGCAGAATCGCTTGAATAAAATCTTTATCGATTGAAAAAAATGGTTACCTTCATAGGTGATGTTCACCATTTTTTCAAGATGCATCGCAAAAAATCAAGATGTAATAGTTTTCGATATTCAACTTTTTTCAAACGCTTCGTCATTTTTCCAATGTACGAGTATCTTAAAAATAATCAAGATGCCATAGACTTTAAACCAACTCGGCCCGCTGAAAATTTTGAAAACGAATTAATCGGAAACTCTGCTCAGCACTTTACGTTTATAAATACGATGCCCCCTACGAAGTCAATTTCTGAGGCCAGGGCTTGCTGAAGGAAAATAACATTGGTTTTTAAGGATTATCATGAAAGGGGTTTTATGCCCGGTGGCCATATTGAATTTTTATAAAAAAATTTATTTTGAGAGATTAAGAAAAGACAAAAAATGTGCTTGTCATCCAAAACGCGGTAACATCGAAAAGATATTGTAATTTTGATTTTATCATCAGGCATTATACGAGCAAGTATGGAATTCGGAAAAAATTCCTGGATAAAGTCCCTTCTGAAATAATCTCGTAAAAACTAGTGATGTCTCCTCCAACGACCTGACCTCAGAAATCGACTTCGAAGGAGCACTTGTATTAATATTAGAGGCGCAAAAAAGGATTGTTTGTTGGTTCAGTCAATTATATCCAGTCACTGGGTCGATTCAGCCACTCAAATCAGCATGCAATCAGAAATCTATATATGCGGTGAATAAGGATCAGAGAAAATATTAATTTTTTGTTGAAACACGTGGCTTTTTGATTTTGAAAACTTTTGAAGAGTGTGTTGAAAAAACATCTTTGGAAATCCAGGTAGATCTGTATCGTGAGGGTTAGATTGACTCCTAACACTAGCATTTTAACAGTTCATACATTCGGAATCTCTAACTGAATTCCATTATCATTGCCTGTTCTGTAACTTCACTTGGTTCAGAAGAAACGGCGCATCCTCAAGAACATAATCAAACGACGTTTGTTTTTTCAAGAATATTGTGAAGATAAAATTAGGCGATCTGAAATAACCTAATTTTCAATAGTTTTAGAAAGTCTAATGCCTTACCAAAAATATTTTTTAAACAACACAATACTGCCTTTCTATTAAATGTTTATATATTTATTCTTCTAGAAAACTTATGCAAATTATGACCGGGTCGAAACCCATTGTGCGAACTTATTTTGATTTATCCCTCTTACGGCACGTGTATTGTGTTCCCTTCTTTGAATTTCCTCATTGCCAAATTTTGAGAAACTGTGTGAGTAGCTAAATAAAAATGAAAAATTAAAGTGGCTGAAAGAGCCCACTTGCTGAATCACGCCAGTGGCTTAATCGACACTCGATATAAAAGCCTGATTGCTGAATCAATGTGGTGTCTAAATCGAAAGGTGGCTGATACAGACCCAAGTTTCTGATCTGTTTTTTCCAAAAATTTTTAACCAATTTGATTAGTCGTCCAACTTGATTTTTGATTTTTTCACGATTATTGCGGAAAAATTGTGATGCGCTTGTAAAATGAATTGAACGTCAATAAATTCCTGGGTACGGGCATATAATGATTTTTCCGTGCTGCGTCTTAAAATTTTGCTATTCATCTTGAAAAAATGTCGAAGTATGATACATTCGGTGATGATAATGCTTTTCAAAGGGTGAAAAATTTTTCCATGATACCCCACCCGTATTCAATAATTTTATTTATTTTCTTTGTGGTTTGAATCTAGGGTGCACTATCCTGGAGCCACATCTCCCAAAGATGCCATAGACAGTAATATGACTTTATGGGCGTCCGAAGATTACAGTACTTTCAACGATGATATCGGTGCAGGCTGCTGGGCCAGGGTATTATTGATTCATCACGTATTTCAACATTTTCCTGCAATATCTTTTTTGAAGATACTAAATCAAAATTACGTTGGTGGTTACATGACCAGGTTTGTGACACACTATTCGCATATGGCTTTTTCCAATAAAGCATTTTCACAAATAGCACGATAGCATGGAACTTGATAGCCAGCTATTATCCGGGTCTACCTTACGAAAAAGATGGGCTCATGACAGCTGTCGAACCTTGGAGCGGCCATTACGAAATCAACAACCCCATATGGATAACTGGTGAGTTTGCATGACGATTATGCAGTATTTAGAGAGAATGTTTCGGGTGTTTAGCCCACACAACGCAGTTCACAGAAATCGGTTGGAAATACCTCCAACATGGGCACGGTGTCGGCAGGCTAGACAAAGGCGGTTCCTACGTGGCCTTGGCCAGTCCAGATCGTCAACAGCTCACAATTGTCATTGAAACCATGGTGGATTTTCAATTCAACAATATATCAATACCACCCTGAGTTTCTGCATTTTTCCAGAGTCGAAATCATTCAGTGTGCATAAGACCGTCCCTGCCAGATTATAACGTTTTCCCACAAAAAGCGATATTCAAGTTTGGTGGTAGCTTTGTGAGTAGTAGGCACGGATTTATCGTAGGCTTACTATAGCCTGTAAATATCCTATTTCAGGCCAAGCTACAAAAACTTCAAGTGTGGAAAAGTCAGCTCAAATACAATGGAGATAACAGTTCAACATTTATTCCCAATGGAACTATTCAGGTATAACAAAGTGAATTTCGGATTCAAGACTTTCTGTTGCAGTTTTATCCATTAGATTCGAAATGGCCGCATATTTTTGGACTTGGACGTTGACACAATCATAACACTGACCACAGTCAGTGACGGAAACCGTGGAGATGCTGGCCCAGTGCCAAAGTCTTCACTTTTCCCATTACCATATGAAGAAACCTTTCAAAGTATATACTTCGCTGGTATGACTTCATTTCTCTCAGGTTTACTTTACAGATTACAGTTTGAATCAAGAGCCTGATAACTTGGCACCCCAGATTGGAACGTGGGAAATTCTACAAGATGTGAATACTAGCACAAAATTCGCTAGACAAATGGTGGCTAAACAGCCCGTTGCCTGGTGCGATATCCAACCTTATCCTCTGGCTATAATAGGCGATCAGAGCTTGTAAGTTCAAACACTGTTTGGAAACATTTTACAATAAGAACATTTTTCAGCACTGATTTAAACCTGACAGCAAGGGTCAGGTTACCCGATGAAAATGCAACCGAATCTATTTTTCTCGGCATTAAAACCCAGATCGCACCGGACTGCAGTTATTACAAAAGTAGAGGAATATTTTTGCATTTGCACCACCTCTCGTCGTCTTATACAGTTACTCTAGATATGGGTATGAACTATATCGATCATGCTATGAATAATAACGATTTTTACTTTAAATTTCAGTGGGCTTGGATATAGTGGACATCGGTCCATTGTCCGAACCGTTCAACGTGAATAAATGGTATACGGTTAGCTTGTCGATGAAGGTTAAAAACTTTTTCACGATGAATAACAATTGAACTATAACATGATTTGCATACCTATAGAATCAAACTGTGATAGCCACGTTCAATAACGCAACCCTCGTTAATATGAGATTGACACAAAATGACGTCAGCAGGAAAGGATTTGCCTCCATTGGTAGCACTTCTTATGGCTTCTCGGACTGGAATTATATGAAAATGACTGCATTATGAATGCTTCGGGTCTTGTAAATTCTGCGATAGTAAAATTTGTGTTACGTTTGTCAGCTCGAAATGTCTTGTGGGAGTTTAAAGCGGGACTCAGCTAGAATTATTGTTGAAAATCATTTTAAGCAATCTCAGGATGCAAAAAGATTTGCTCCAGGCAAGAAAATTTGGCTCTGAAACTTCACAAACACATGCCAATCACTATAGTCTGTTTTTCTTGAAATGCTTGTAAATTAAGGAGTGGAATGCAAGTACTATTTCAAATTTTTTACATTTCCTGCAAAGCCATATGTCGCATAGGACTGAAAACTTGTGACCTCACACAGCTGACTCTTAGAACTTTTTGAGTGAAAGACCCTATAGTAAAAGCTTTGTGTAAACAAATTAGAGGGCTGTACTTATTTTTGTTATTTTTCCGTTTACAAGCATTTTATTCAAAACAGATAATAGGTCGTTGTGATATGTATTCGAAAATATAACTCTTTTCTGAGGGAGAATACTTCCGAATTTATAAGTAACAGTGCTTCTCTGCTACACACGATCAGCATCCGTGTATCATATCAAGTATCGTAAGAAATGACCAAATGAGGCTTCAGTGCACTGGTGGCAGCATGAAATTTATCAGTTTCCTCCGAATTTTCAAAATCCACGCTGTAAGTATGCGTCGATGTTAGCATATAGGATAATTCATGTCCGAGTATTCAACCGCGGAGTTGAAGATTTCACCAAGGCATGTTTTCTGATTATTTTCAGATTTTTAAAATGTTGATCGGAATGGTCGTCGGAGAGTGATGTGGTTTGCAGTAATCTGTTAATCCTTTGTCCACCAGAAGGCTGTACTTCACTCCTTTTGAAATGATCGATGCAGTGCGGTTGCAGCCCAAAAACTGTTATTCAGAATTATGCAAAGACTTTTGACTATATCTTCATTTTCGTCATGATATAGACTCCTTGATGGTCGATCATTCTTTTCAATCATTTCAAGATTGTCGACATTGATTTCCTGATCTCTGGTAAGGGTGTGTTTGCCGAAACTCCGACCGCTGCTTCGATCATTTCAAAGGGAATTATTTTGAACAAAATTTTAAAAAATTTTAATGTAGACTTTTTACAATTTTTAGGTTTCTTTTTTTTGTTTTTTCTTATGTTAGTTAATTTTTTATCCAATTAGCTCTCTTGCACTGTCCTTAGTTCAAATCGCGACCAAAACTTCTCATTCGAATATGCTTCCATCGGATTCGATCTATCCAGGAAATTAAGAATTTGTACTTGATTGTGCCGTCGTATTTTTCTAGTTACCTATGTCAATTGTGCCGTCGTGTTTTTCTAATTATAGTCAGTTTTTTATAACATATTTTCAGAGAGAAAAAGTAATTAAAATCAGTAATGTCGCCAAAATCGCTTTAACAGTGAGACTTCTTACTAAATGAAGATTAGCTGAGTATGTTTACAAATCTTCAGTACTATGCCATTTATGTGGTCCAGCAGAAAAATGTAGAAGAATGAAATAGTAGTTGTTTGCGCGTTTGTTTGTTTTATCATTTAGAAGGATTTGAAGAAAAACAGACTATAGCTTAAGCTTAACTAATAGAAATAAAGAATTCAATATCAAAATCAACTCAATATCAATCAATATCAATATCAATAAAACTCAACTCAATATTCAATATCAATATCAATAACCCAAAAATCTGAAGCATCTTCTAGGTGCTGTTTTGTACACAATAAAATTGTCTTCATACGATGAATTAAATATCAACAATAATGGAAAACGAGAGGCACACTTTGTTTAAATGCAACAAAACTTGTTTTACTTCAGTTAACGTGAAAAACTTGCGTATTTCTGAACCAAACCACAAAACTTCTGCTCAATTCTCACAAAAAAGCAGAGTTTTCAAGTTCAAATATTTCTTCGTTGAGCACTGCAAGGTTAGTAATCAAAAGTAACCAAAAGCTACCAGTTTGTCGAAAAAACTCACAAAACTACTCGTATAATGGCAATCGCAGTGGATATCATGAATGCTAATCCTGCCAAAACTGATCTATAGCAATGGAGTTGTTGGACTGTTATGTTAGTTGAACTAAACGACTGATATTTTATTAGCAGTGAACAACTCATTGATAAATTATTTAGAATTTGTTTTTCTTCAAATAAAAACCTGTGTACTCATTAATTTTTATTTGCGGGTGAAACAATCGATAACGTTATTATCTAAAGTGGGACAACTGATACATATAGTCTGCCTTTTTATAAAATGCCTGTGAATCGAAAAATGATAAAAAATAGGGGCAGCCCTCACTCTCATTTCTACATACCTTTTACAGTATTTTTTACTCAAAAATTGTAAGTCCTTGAGTAACCTTACAAATTTTCAACCGCATGCGACATACGGTTTAGAAGTGACTAACGAAACATACGGAACACTCGCTTTCCATTCTAAATATTTACAAGCATTAGATAAAAAACACCTAAAAGTTTGGTAGAACAATTGATCCGGTGGCACAGCAACAAAATTTGCATTATAGTGAATTTCGAGCTTTCTAGTGTTTCCATTCCATTGGGAAAGATCGATGCAGCAATCCGATGAGAGTAAGTTCAATAAGAAAAAACTATTAAGCATATTACTCTAATCAATGCAAAAAAATGTCGTCACTGAGCGACAAACCAGAAAATTTTTATCCAATAGCCAGATTAAATGTCAGAATTTCACAACTTCCTTTCAGGTATCAATGTTGTAGTGTGTTTCGCCGAGTTTCGTAATAATTTGTCAGTCTTTCGGAGGCGCACGCAGGTCCGAATTGGAGCGAGCGACGCGAACTATCTGAGGGCGTCTTACTGTAGTTCAGTTTTGGTAGGCGTGCGGTGAGTGGTTTTTTATTATTATTATTGGTGTATTTTATATACTATAGTCTGTTTTTTTTCAAATGAGCCTCGGTGTAGCGCAAGATTCTCAGGCATAAGGGAAACCTGCACGAAAGCCAGTCGATGACTTCCTATCCAGTCGACTGTTGTCGAGAGAAAAAAGCGAATTTTCATCTGGCGGCAAAACAGTGTTGCCAGATGCGGCTATTTCCCGCCATTTTCGCGGTTTTCTGATCCTTCTGGCGGTTTTTGTTGTAGTTTTTGGATTTTTGCCGTGGTTGGCCGTTTTCAATTTTTGGTTGCGGCATGAACGCAAGATCAGGGTTGGCTGCAGCATTTTTTTGTGCACAGACGTTTGTGCAAATTGGCACAGGAGGCCAAAAAAATTTGTGTCAATGGCACAAAAAAATTTTTTTCTACTAGAAACATACTGAAAACTGCGAAAAAGTTTTAGGCCAAAAGTTTGATGAGAAGTTAACGTTTAACGCATTAATTTTTTGTATAAATCGTGCCCAACCAATTATTCAGCTAACTATGTCAGTGAGGTTAAAAAAAACTGTGCAAGAAAATAGTTCACGACGACTCAAAAAGAAATGGAATGCTGAGAGAATTTAAATAAATCTAGAATTGTTCAGGAAGTTCAAATTGATTCAAATTTCTACTATGAATATGAATAGGATATATCAGGGCCGTGCACAAGGGGGGCGGCCGCCCCACCCCCATTGGGGCAGCATGCACACAGTGTATCGTGTAAAATCAACATTTTTCGGGGCTATTCAGTAAAAAAAATCCAGTCCGCCCCCCCCCCATGAAAAAATCCTGCACACGGCCCTGGGATATATTTAATAACAATGTAAAGACTAGAGATAATAAAGTCGAAAATTGAGTAAATCTTGGTTTGAAACATTGTACAATTACCAATGATGTCGATTTTTCTATTTGAACCAATCAAACACAAAAAAGTAAGAATTTCAGTTTCAAATCCGAATTTGACAGAATTAACATCAGAGAATATTCTGACTTTCTTTTCATTCATCAGTCATTGACAGAGTATGAAGTTTGCTGCAATGATACTAATACACTGTTCAAAGAGAAATCGTCGGCGTTCAGGTCAAATATACCAATAGGAAATATTATATCCATTGACTCGGCACTTGCGCTGAAATTTTTTGCATTTTCAGTCCCTAAAATGTCTAAAATTCAAGGAAATTTAATGTTTGACCAGCCAAAAACTTTTTGTGCCAATCGGCACAAACACTCAAACTTTTTTGTGCCAATCCAATTTTTTCGTGCAAAAAACACTGATTGGCGGGCATTAAGTTTTTGGGTTGAGTGGTTTTTTGGGTTGGAAAATTGGACATTTTTGGGTTTTTAACTAAAAAATTTATTTTTTCCATTTTGTTCTCAAGAATACACGTTTCTTACTGATTGAACAATCAAATTGAGAAATGAGCCAACTTTAGTAACTGCAATGCAGTCTATTCTGACACTTCTTATGCGGTTGTTTTTTTTCACAAAAAAACCACTCAACCCAAAAACTTAATGCATGTTTTTGTGTTTTTTTGTGTCAAAACAATTCTTTTTGCACAAAAAAATTGGAATGGCATAAAAATTTTGAGCATTTGTGCCGATTGGCACGAACATTTTTGGCTGGTCAAACATTAAATTTCCTTGATTTTTAGACATTTTAGGGAATGAAAATGCAAAAAAATTTTGGCGCAAGCGCCGAGTCAATGGATATAATATTTCCTATTCCTATATTTGACCTGAACGTGAATGATTTCTCTTCAAACAGTGTATTAGTATCATTGCAGCAAACTTTATATGCTGTCAATGGCTGATGAATGAAAAGAAATTCTGAATATTCTCTGTTAATTCAGTCAGATTGGGATTCAAAACTGATTGATTGATTGATTTAAATAGAAAAATCGATATCGTGCGTAACGGTACAATGTTTCAACCCAAAATTTACACAGTTTTCATTTTTACATTGTTTTCAAATACATATATGTAGATGATTCATATTTGTATTCAAAAATTCAATCAATTGAACTTCCTATTTCTAGAGTATTTAAATTTTGTCAGTATTCTATTTCTTATAGAGTCATTGTGAACTATTTTCTTGCACAGTTTTTTCTTATCTCAGTGACATGGTTTAGCTGAAAAGTAGTTTACGGCATCAAGACTCATGTTGATGGCATCAAGAAAGCCTTAACGTCATCACCCTTCCTACACTATCCCATGTACAATGGCAAAGCTCAATTCATCATTCAAACAGATGCAATTACAATCACCATGAGCACCATATTATACCAAGAAAGTGGTGAAGATAAATGGGTAATCGCCTACAACAGCGGCCTCCTCACCAATGCCGAAACTTGATATAGTACAACCGAGAGAGAATGCCTCACCATGGTCTATGTATTTCACATATACAGCTACTACGTCTATGGTCAAAAGGTCATCCTGTGTACTGACCATAAACCGCTCAAATCGCTGAAGGACAAAAAAACACCACAATTCCCAACTCCAAAGGTTTGCCATCAACCTTCAAGATTACAGCTATAAAGTCAAATACGTCAAAAGTGAAGATAACACCTGCACTAATTTTTTGTCTAGGAAAGATGACCACGAGAAACCGCCGATTTCAAGCACCGAAAATTTAGCCCCCGAGATCTTTCCTCCTAGATTTTGCCGGTGCAGTATTGGACGCCAATCCCACCGCAACCGATATTCTATCAGTTGAGGCTCCGCGGCCCACGGAAATCGATGCAGACATCAATGCCATCACCAGTGCAATGCTAAAGGAACCCATCAATCAACCCACACTCTCTGATCCCGTGTTGTTAGCTGCTGACTACACGCAGCCTCCAGTTGAAGCCATAGCTCTCGCTACACAAGAAGAAATCAAGCCCGCTCAAGCCCCCAATCCCACCATCACAAAAATCATTGAACCCCTTCAGAATGGCAATGTCGCGAAACATCCCATTGTTTTCTTCATCGGAGACGTCATCCTGCACCCCAAAATCAGAGATCAATGCCAGCTAGTTATCCCTGCCTCCATGGTCGACCAAACGCTTGACCAATTCCACAGAGCAAAGATTTTAAACCATCAAGGATCGAATCACACATTGGTAGCCATCAAAGCTCATTTTTGGTGGCCCCATATGGAAGAAGCCATCCATGCCTAGATAAATTGTTGCAAGACTTGTCAATTAACATCATTACATGCAATGCCATTGCCGCCTTTGTTGCCAATCCAACCGACCCATCCATTTGAAATTGTTGCCATAGATATTGTCAACATTTCTCCTGTAGGTGAGAAAAGGCCCTACGTTATTGTTTTTCAGGACTACTTCACAAAATGGGTCTCTACCTACCTCATACCTGATCAGAAAGCATCAACAATTGTTGAATGCTTTGTCAATAATGTTGTCCTTGCCCACAGCAGCCCACTCATCCTCCTTTCCAATCAAGGTGGATGCTTCATGTTGAAACTCATGCAAGAAATCTGCGAGCTGCTCAAAATTTGCAAGGTCAAGACCACAGTGTACGATCTTCAATGCAATGGCATGGTCAAACGTTTCAACCAAACCCTCATCACTCAACTTAAGAAGTATACCACGGACAAGCTGGACAATTGGGAACGCTATTTGCCCTATGCTGTTTTTGCCTACAATGCAACACAGCACATGGTAATGCGCCATTCATCTTTCAGCCTGCTACACAGATAGGAGCCCCGAAATTACTTTCAACTACAACTGCCCACGTAGCCTCACTTTTCCGCTCAATTACAATGCGTACCAACATATACTAACGCAGGCGCAACTAAAAATGCATGAATCAATCAAATCTAACCTGGAAAAAGCTGCCAACATTAGCAAAAATAATTTTGATAAAAAGGCCTGAAAACATGATATCAACCTTAGTGATATTGTTCTATTGACCAACATGTGGAAAGCCAACAAAATCCAACCCAATTTCATTGGCCCATTTATTGTCACAGATACCACTCACCTTGACGAAAATGTAGTTACTATTAACATCCTCAATGCATCCAGCAGACCCCAGGTTGTCTCCACTTTACGCCTGAAGCCGTTCATTCCTCGGGCGGCAAAGATACGTTACCTTCCGAAGCTGGTGGACTAAATCAATCACTTCACACTTCACCATCAACTTGAGTTTTGATTCAATATTTTTCGTGATAGGCGCTGATCACACGAAGCTTGTACATATGCATCCGCCCTTTTGTTTACTTTAGAGTTTGGTGATGAAATGACCAACCGATTGATGCATAGCCTGGGTGTAAACCACAACCCATAGCAATCGATGTATCTCCTTCGGGACACTTGCCTTCATTCGACAACTTTACTACATGGCCGACTACATCCAATTCATCCCATTACTCACCTAGGAGAGGGCTCTTCTGTAACTTAAGTTCTGCGTGACCCATGGTCATTCGGTTTACTTCCACCCAGCCTTGACTGTTTTCACTCTCATAAGACTGACTGGGAAAGGTTGATCTTAGTTTTCCCCTAACTTAGTGTTGTGTGTAGTGCTTCCTGCTTAACATTAGTTTTGCACTTTTTCAACTTTACACCTTTTTCACTTTATTTTTATTATTCATTTCGCCTATTTGCATTCTCTCTGATCGGTTGACTCTCTCTGCCCCTCCAAAATTTCTTCGCATCCATGAGGACCCCATCCACATTGTCAGCTGCTGATGAAATTTCACCCTGTCGTGAATCCCTCAACATAAATGAACAATATGTCTGTTTAGAACAGCAGCTGCATCAAAACGACATCAGCTTTTGCTGCAACAGTATTTCCTTACTTTTGCATGCATTCCTTTCAGCTTTTCTGTTTCTGTGCATGCCCTCTGACTTGTACTTGCGACCCCAAGGGATACCTCATTTTCGCCACATTGCCTGCTAGCCCATAGTCAGTGGCCATGATACTGTTATCATCAAGCTATGGTTAAAATTGTCCCCATAGCTGGCTGCTGCATTGACGGGGCTGTACCGCAACTTTTGTCCCCTTGCTCAAGTGATCCTCCCAAACTTTTCAAGACTCGCCTGTCTTAGTGAAATCGCCGCCCAAGTTACAGCCCTCCGGGGAACCTTTTCCTTTTATTTTGGTGCAAAACTATTTGTCTTGGTCTAAATCTGAAGTCAACCTTTGGACTGGCACAACAGTTGCCATGGCCCACTACCCACCTTGTCTTATGTGAAATAACATGCCTGCTCTTATTTAGAAAATAACATCAAATGTTTGATAAGCGCCACTGACCTCAAATAGTGGTATGTTTCACTGTTGGCTCGGCCACCCAACATGTTGCCGCCCCCCGATTTTTCTTGCGCCTGGAAGTTTGGGAGCGGCTCTCCCTGCTCAGTCCATGCCAAATTTTCCCAACTACACCCTGATCAGTTTCAATAGAAAATTGATTTTGGCCTGTGACATGAAGAAGTTCAAATTTGCCTTTCCAATGGCAGTGGATACCATGGCATCCAGCTATCCACGTTATGTGCAGCTCACTTTCCCCAATGGAACAATGTTCATCTTCGAAACCTTCACTGCAACTCCCGAGGATTGGATCCTGCTCTTCTCCTTTGTTGACAGCCAACACACCATCATAATATCTTTCGATTGAGCTGATGACTGGGCAGGTATCTAGGCCCTCGTTGGAACACAATTCGGCACCAACCACTAGAAGAAAAATAAAGACCCCATTGTCAAGGCCATTCACTTCGATGCCTATAGAGTCATACACAATATAGCAATCTCCTCCCCACTCTATGAGCTGGCTCGGAGCATTGGCTTCATTCTGGAAAAACACCCCTCAAAGCAATAGTTTTTGGCCATGTGGGCCTTCGAGGTCTCCCGCCCTAAGCTCAAATTTCATTCTGCACTTTGCTTTTTCTATGACCCCAAAAACTGATATTTGCAACCTGATGTCCTCACATATGCGTGGCTTGATGCGTTTTATCAGATATTGCTATTCCTCCCTTTTGGCTGCTATGGTTTAATTCTCAAAATATACAATGCTGCCTCACTTTAACCTCACAATTTGTTGGAAGCCACCGAGGTCGATCTGCTGGCTGAGACCATCATCGCCACTAGTGCTGCCTACCGATTTGTACACCGCCACATATCCCACAATCTTGCAGGTCACTTTACTGGCAATCATGCGGGATGAGGTTCTTTCTACTTATCAATTTTTCATGTATGATTGCACATCGTCCAACCATGGTCAGTTTTTCTGTCTAGGTATGCAGCTGACCCGTTTTCGTGACATCAAAACTCTCACACGCAAGACTCACCCAAAATTTTTGACCATCCTCAAAAGGCCGAAAAAGAAAAAGAAACAAAAGGAGGAATGGAATAAATCACCAGAAGTCTTCGATGATGAAGACCCATCACTCCAACCAAAAAAAGTGTATGATGTTCCAAAATGCCTTCAAGCAGCTGTCCCCTTGGCCATGAAGAGTGGCCTCGTGCACCCCATCAAGGATCTACTCAGCTTCCCAGTGTGGCCAATCTACAAGCTAGAAGTCCGTGCCCAACTCAATGCCGTCAACGACCCGCTAATACCTTCCAAAGTTGATGATGTGTGGATCGAACGGGTGGGGCCGAATCAACCTCTGCACAATCAAAACTATCACCCTACTCATTATCCTTATCTTCCTAACACCATTATTAGTGTTATGCAGGCGGATGGACACTGGCTCTAGAATTTGACATCTACTATGCCGCTCAGCCCGGTTATAGCCTCGCCTTGTTCTGCCGTGGAGTTCGCTTATGTAAAGGACCTCTTGGCCCAGCATGCATTTTCACTTGAAAATGTCACCCACACAGCTTTTTACACCTGCATGTGGTTCTGTGCCGATGGCAATCCTCCAACCCGACACACAGATTGGATGAACGGCATTCTGGAATGTGAACCCACTTTCGACCACGAAGCCCAAACGTAAATTTTTAACTGATTCACCTTGCCCCCGATCATTTTCGATGAAGATCTGCACATGGAGACAACAGTGGAAGAGATTCAAATAGATGAAACCAATTACGCCTCTAACCCCCACAGTGGATTCCACTTTTATTCTTGTTTGCTGCGCAACATCCATTTCCAAAATCGCCGCTCTTCCCCCACGCCTATTTACGCATACCCATTGTGGGCTATGGCCTCAGTGCATGCATTGACAGCCAACAAACTGCTCCATCAACTGATGTCTACCACCGCTCCAGAACCATCAGATGAGGAATTGTTGGAAACACTGATTTTCAATCTAAATATTGAGAAATTGCCTGCCACAGTAATGACATCATCACCGACCAGTCCGCCAGCTCTGGCTGATCTCACGGTTTTGGTGACTTTGATCAACGACTTTTTGAAACTTATACTTGACGACATTTCGTCTTTGGCACCGGTTTCCGAGTAAATGACCACACCGGTACACCAAACCAAAATGGACACGGAACCTGATGCTACTGCTACGGCCAACAAAACTTTGACCAATATTCCAGAAGAAACTACCGCGGACAACAAAACAGCTATGGAAGTGGTACACCCCGCACCTGCCATTGATCCCTCGATCTACTTAGCTACGCCTGCGGCCCTACCTAGCCTGCCAATAATTGCAACTGTGGCCACTGCCAGGTTTGTTCCTCCTATCATCAGATTTTCCCAATATGTTTCAGATTCTCAATGGGTCACCATGGCCGCTATCGTCAAAGCATACAATTTCCTGCCACCTCTGCCTGGCATGGTGTGTCCAGAACACCATTGGCGTGGTTATCCACAACCACTACGAGGCCAAATTACTGAAGTATTGATGCTGGCTCCGACTGCTATCGCCACCATATCTCAACTGTTGCCTATGGTACCAATAGCACCGATTGCTACTCAATCGGCGCCTCGGCTGAGTGCAACACAACCGCTGCTGATGGTGCCTATGGACGTTCAACTGCTGCAGCAACCGCCCACCTCAACTGCTAACCTCAATCACTACAGTCAACAGATTTCAAATGTGCTCATCGCTATGGTCAACCAATTCCAAACCTGCTCATCGCTATGTTCAACCGATTCCAAACGTGCTCAGTATGAGCACTTGGTTGAATGAAAAACTCAACAACAAGAAGAAGTTGAATCTTGTAAAGCCCATAAAACCCACACAATGGATGAAGCAAACACATGCTGCACTCCGCCGCCCAGCACATCTTGTACTGAACACAGAAAAACGCCCAGTGAGCATATGGTGAAATGCCGTGAGCAAAGGGCCAAGCAAAAAGAAGGACACACAGCCGGTCACGCCAGCTCAACCACTGGTGTGACTGCGCAGCCGAAGGTCACGCTGACAAAACATTCTGACGCTCAAACAAAAACCCCTCTAAGTTCAGTGCAGCTGCAGCAAACACCGCGGGCACACTGTTCTGATAGCCACCGATCTCATCACAAGTCACTTCAGCATGATGACTGCCACCGCCAAGAAAGGGACCATTCCCATCCCTAAGACAACGAAACCCATGATAGCCACAGCCAAGATCATTGGGACGAGGCCCGTAGTCAGCGAACCTAGAGTTAACAGACCTGACAAGTTCACTCTACCAGCTTTTACGAGAGAAATTATCAAAATGCTATCCACCATTCGTGTCTGAAACTGACCAACTACATCAGCCCATTGCATCGCGAGGCAGAGATACAACGCCGCTTGGAAGCCCTCAAAAATCCACCGCCCCAAAAAGTTCTGTTGCCTCCGGCCCTGCTGATGGATGTTGAACCAACCATTCCAAAATCCGTGATGGCTATGACAACTACGACATCATTGCCCACCCCGGCCTTGATGTCGATACACCTGACAACAGTCACATCAACAAGTGTCATGACCACTTCAACTGCTGCTATTACCAGCACCGCCCCCATGGAGCCCCACTTGGTTATTGCCACCCGTACTTATTGCCGCCCATCCCATACTGGCCAGTACAGACTTGCAATTCAAATCGCAATTGCCCATGGAGACAATTACTCTGCCAAATTATATTTGTTTTCACACCACTGATTTGCTGCATTTAATTATGCTGGCAAGGCCCCATTATCCTCCCTGCATCGCCCCAATGTCAAATTCTTTTTGCCACATACCTTGCACAAGATGGTCCTCATCAACTTTTTTGGTCGCATTGGAGTCCGCATTGCAATGGCAGTCCACATCCAAGCCACAAACGCCTTGTTGGCCATTTACCAATATTTCAGTGAATACCCATTTCCCCCGACATGGCCACTCTCATATTGTGATGGGTTGCGGGTATTTAGGCCAAAGAACTCCGTCATGTCAATACTGTCCAAACTGCCCATTTTGCCTTGTTCCTCTATGAAGCTCGCTGATTGGTCAACCCGTCCTGTTTGATCCAGGCCTATAACACCCCCATTGGCCTCATTGATTCTTGGATGGTGTACCCTCACTATATGCCATTCCCTCTGCCGCCAGACACCACCGATATTCATCGAATCTTTTTGCGATACCACAGCAAAATGGATTACCCAGTACCCTTGCTGCACCGTCACGACTTCACAGCCCAATGGAACCTTCTCCCGCTGCGCATGCTGCCACCTACCTGTCTTCCATCTGATCCCCCAACAATGGTTCCGCAGCCAATCCCATGACCTGGAACAAACCCCTTGTCGTCGATCCTCACTCTCACGTACACTTCTTCCAGTGGCAGAGCCGACCCTGATCAATATGGCCACTCCCATCATCAATCGCAGAGCCATCACAACAATGATCAATACGATTCATGCCGTGACCGCACGATGACTGCTATGATGACTGCTAGGATAACTGCAGCAATCATTGTTGCCACCCGCCCTCCGCTTCGTCTGATCAACGTCACCAACATGGCCATTGACTTGCTGCTCGTTTTGTACAGTAATTTCGTTTTGTTATTTTCTTTATTTTTCTCACCTTATTTCTCCTGGTTGTTTTTTTCTAATCTCGTTTTTGCTTTAACATATTTTGTACTAGTTTTCTTGCGGCCCCACTACTGCTAACACTTGATTACAGTAAGATGCTCTGACATGTTCTACCGCTATATGCCCCCAGGCAAGATTGTCCTTTCTGCTGCCTGCTGTGTCACCACCTTTTGGTTTGTTCCAGGGACTGCCTGGAGGTAGTGGCCAGCCTCACCCTCATATCCCCATGGACTCGTACGCTGGTGCGCTCCAGTATATCAGTGCGGATGGAGTGACGACTCGGGCCACAGTGTTGCCAAACTATTCTGGCCTTGCTAATTGCGGACTGAGTTGGGAGGTCTCACCCTACACGTCACCAACTTGGCTCAAAACACTACAATGACTCTGTCGGCCCCACTGTGTGCAGCTACCCCTGTGACGGCCTGTAAGGGCCGAGTCCCTCTCCCTTGCCAGTTCTTGGTTCGTTTTTGTGATGATCGCTTAGGGCGATCTACCTCAAAGGGGGAGGGTAGTGTGTTTCCACTGAGTTTCATAATAATTTGTCAATCTTTTGGAGGTGCAGGCAGGTTTTAATTGGAGCAAGCAATGCAGACCATCTGAGGGCGTCTTACTGTAGTTCAGTTTTGGTATGCGTGTGGTGAGTGGTTTTTGATTATAATTATTGGTGTATTTTATCTACTAGTTGCGTGTCCCCGTGCGCTCGTCATATTCCTCAGCACATGGGACTCTTTCATTATCATATTGCCCTGTTATCTTGTTGTGTACGTAACGGTTTCCGGAAAATCCATCCCCCACAATCTGTCCCCCAAGCCGAGTTTCCTAGTGTCCAGATTACTGGATGTTTTTTTCATCTGGCACAAAGTGTGTGGCGCCGTGTGCAAAATGAGGGCTTGAAAGTGGGTATAACAAATTGAATCAACCTGCACATATATATATGTTACACATGGGAGAGGGGGGATAAGGTGGGGGAACCCCCCAGCTACAGTGACCGACCATATAGCTAGGTATATGGTACTCCCTCTGCTAGACCTCTCAACCATGTAGCTACAGTATATCGTTATAGCGTTACAGCTATATGGTTCCCCCTCCCAGGAAAATTTTGGCAAATTTTTGACCCCCTACCTCAAATTTTGACTTTTATCCCCCTACCTGGACCTTTTGGCTGTCCCATGTATGATATATGTATATTGTATTCCACATAAATACATTGGTGTTTCTTGATTATTTATTTTTGATATATGTTCTAATTAGCGACATTCATACGGTTCTGTAGCTCAGAGGTTAGAGTGCCTGCTTCATGTAGGAGGTCATGAGTTCGAATCTCATCAGAACAAAATGTGGTTGATTAAAACATAGAAACTTCAAGATCGTTAGGCCTATGTATACATAACATAATTATATACGATTATATTTCAGTTTGTTACTGACAAACACATCTATTAAATTTAAATCTTTTAGAAACTTTTTCAGAAACATCTATTACTTTAAAGCCACACAAATTTGTTGAGACTTTATATGGCCGATCGCTTTGGCAAATGATTGGGCGAGAAGGAAAACAAAAAATTTTTCGCTATAATATACTCTATTTTTAAACTACTAGGAATGATATACAAACGATCACGAATTCGCCAGATGGATCAGAATGATACCCGCGTTGGCATTTGTCGATCCAAATCAAGTTGTTGGTGCGTTTGAAGACTTAGTTGACGACGG
Organism: Romanomermis culicivorax; assembly: GCA_963922205.1. Lineage (NCBI taxonomy): Eukaryota > Metazoa > Nematoda > Enoplea > Mermithida > Mermithidae > Romanomermis > Romanomermis culicivorax. Next base: position 350,125 of record CAWUHX010000255.1, on the reverse strand, counting down.
CGATTTCCCACCAGATGCTATGCCAATTGCTCATTATTTCGAGGATAATTATATTGGGCGCATCATGCATCGTCGTGGAAGGCAAGCGCCGATTTTTCCCATGCAGTTGTGGAACATGCACCAACGCACTTTGCTTGGCCAAAATCGTACTAACAACGACGTCGAAGGTACAATATGTGTATAATATATGAACAACGAAAGAGCATACTGTTATACTTTTATTTTATATCTTGTATTGACAGAACCAGGAAAAAGCACATATTTTTAACATTTCCAACAAATGACTAAAATTTGATGTTTTCTTTATTCAAACTGGTAGAAAAACCATTCAGTCCTTTCATTATCAATCTCGGGCTTAAAACTATCGAATATCGTTTAAGTACATGATTATGTACATACTACATATGTGATTATTTGGGATACAATTGGATTTGGTAAGAATCACTTCCTTAATCCTCACTCAAATCTTTGTCATTTCCGCCGATTTAGGGACTTGTCTTAGGTAGCGTCGAATCGAAACGCATACCCCTCCCTACGCCCATGTCTGCTTAGGGGTTCCAAAACCAAAGTGCCACCATGTACCACTTCCTCGGTCTGCGCCCACATACGTTGGTGGATGTGACCTCAGAATGAGAAAAGCCTGCGGCAAAAAGTTATTTTTAGAAAAATCTTACAGCAAAATTTATGTGTTTTTTTGTCAAGCGTACCCCAACCAGACTTTTTCCCACCACCAATGTATAGTTGGAACGCAAAATGGGTGGAATCGTGACTTTTGAGGGATAAATCACAATTCATTGCAGGCTGGCACAGATCGTTTCAGCAAACATGTGGTTCGGCGCACTTGAACATCTACAAATTCATCGAAGCGCTAAAAAAGCAACACGGCCTTCACCAATATGAAATAGCTCAATTGGTCGCAGGAAATCCAGGCGACCCTCAAAACAAAAAGTATCAGTCGATTGCGCACCGAATCCGTCGAATTGTCGAAACTGGCAATCCGAATGTTATCGATTACTTGCGGGGAATCGCCTACAATTTTGAATTTTAGTATTCGATTTTTTTCTAACTGTTATTCCGGTTGTTTTAGGAACTGTTATACCAAACGTTCAGTCAATACGGTTCTATGCTCGTAAAATTCTTGCTCATTCTTTTATCGCCCTATCATCTATATAGACTATAATCACTGTTTTTTAGCACTGACCCTTTAGTTAGCCACTTGGCTAAAGACCCTAAAAAGTGTATCCAATGCTAAAAATGTTTTCAAGTTTGGACCCTTAAAATTTTGAAAAATTGCAAGTTTAATACGGAAAATGGTCATTTTAAGGCGCGTTTGGGGTTACAATTGAATATTATATAGTTGTAGACCAGAGGCATAAAATTACACAATTCGACGTTTTCTTGGCTCAAATTAGTCGAAAATTTTTAGCTAACTGACTGCAAGGTCCAAAAATATTAGCCAATCCAAAAAATAATTAAAAACAGTCATTTGGCTGAAAAACAGTGTCTGTAATTTGTATGCTTTTGATTGTTACATTATATTAATTCGTATTATTGAACATCAGTGTTTTTTACGCATACAACAAATAGTGATGATCGCACAATGGCATACCGGGTCTCCTTTTAGACTCGGTAACCCTAGGCCACATCACTGTTTATTTTTTCCGTACCAGACGGATTTTTGGAGCCCCATACGGAAATTTTTCAGACAGTTTTCCGTAGGATACGGAAAAACTTCTTAGAATGTTTGTCATGTAAATATGATTTTCACCGTGCTGTGAAGAACTAAACTTGAATTGACGTTATTAATTATCCTCAAAAATATTCAGTAATTCGTAATCCTTTTTAAGTACACTATAAAATAGGAATAAGAAATGAGAGTGGAATAATCTTAATGTACGGAAATTGTTTACCTCAATTTCCGTACGGTACGTACGGAAAAGAAAATCCGGGGTCACGCACCCTGTAAAAGTTTGAAATGGACCCGGTCTAATTTTCTGAAAACACAGACACCGGCCTTGGAATTTCATCAGATACCGCTTCTGTTTTTGCACTAAAAGTATACTGAACTCGCATGTTCATTCAAAGATATAAAATCTGAAATAACTAGAGTGGATTTCTATGTGCAAAAAATGCTCAAATTGTGCAAAATTTCTGCAAAATATGTGCAATATGTGCGCTAAATAAGCAAAATTTATATGTTCAAAAGTTCGACAATTAAAGCTTATTAAAATAAAACTTATCAAATAATTCAACATTATGAATATAAAATTTGCGTAAAGTAAGAAAAATTTTCTTTTATAGGCTAGCTGCTTACTGATTAAAAGGGAATTTTAAGCAAATTTAACGCATCTAAAATGCGTTAAATCGAAAGTTTCTGGGGCGGCCCCAGGACCCAGACCCCACCCAGGGGCGCTAAAGCGCGTCACCCTGAACCCCTCAGCATCATTTCTCGGTGGCTCCTCGACTTCTACCGCCGACTAAATACATAAGTGGAAGAAAACGATTTTCTGAAAAAGTTTAAATTGACCCTACTTAGATATTGCTAACTCCACATGCTAAAAGTTGCAAACTGCTTAACCGTTGCGAGCTTTCAATCTTCAGTTAGCTGAAAAATAGAAAATTTCTCAAAATGAGTCCATAAACTAGACTTTTCAAACATATTTTCTGTTACGAACCATTCACACGTGAAGTGAAGTAGAGTTCTCTTATTTGGCATCATTTTATCAGAAAGTTACGGCAAAAACTGAGTACAACGTTGTATTATTTAACAATGATTGCATGAAAAACATTCGTATACCGACTTTAGCACTAAGCGACATAGAAGTTCGAAACTTTCATCAAAATAATTCACTAAGTATTAAAATGCTGATGTTTAAACCATCTATTCGCAAAACTATGTCTTTATTATGTGCAATCTTTCAAGTTTTATATTTTGAGCTTACGTAGAATAAAAAGTAAATTACAGTACCATTTTGTTGCATGAATACCACAAACTTCATTGCCCGAAATGTGGGGGACGGATTGTGGGGGACGGATTGTGGGGGACGGAATGTGGGGGACGGATTGTGGGGGACGGATTGTGTAGGGGACGGATTGTGATGGGGACGGAATGTGGGGGACGGATTGTGTAGGGGACGGATTGTGATGGGGACGGAATGTGAGAGACGGAATGTGGGGGACGGAATGTGGAGGACGGATTGTGGGGGACGAATTTTCCACATCCCGTACGTAACTGTCTCGTTTTTCGTAGGTAAAATTTATAGGGAGAGAAGTCCCCTCTTTCGATTTAAGCTTTTGGGAATCTAAATTAGGAAACTGAAAGTTTTCTAATTTGGATTGTTTTATTGTGGGGTTTAAGTACTTTGAGAAATTAGTTTATCAGTTAAGCGTGGGTGTCTGAAAAACATGCATTAAGGACGATCCGTGGACCCAACTCCTGCCTGCCTTCATCCAAAGCCCGAATGTAATTTACAAATACAACATCAAGATGATTCTGTTCAAATCAACTATGGAAAAGCAGACCTTTTCTCAATAATTTTGTCTTTTCTCATCTCATAGAGAAACAGCGTTTTTCTACAGAATAAAGTTTTTTCGTAATGAAAATTGTGTACAAAATAGGACCTACTTTTTTGGCTTTTATCTAAGTCTACGTGTCATTTTAACTTAAATGGGCTATAATAAAGCTGTGCTTTTTTGGGAAGAGTTGATATTCAAAGTTTGGAATTGTTGTATGTGACGACTGGCATCTTTGCACATGTACATACACTTTCAAGCCTACACCAAACTTTTTCTTTTTAACGGCCTCGAGTAAAAACATAAATTCTCGCATTGAATACCAAAGAGATGCCTCTTCCTGCATTTTTAAATAAAAAAATGGCCAAAATTTTCCAAGAGCTTTGACCCAAATTACCTCTCAAGAGATGTGATCTCTTTTGCTCTCCAATTTATTGATTGTATTTAACTGAACTCGAACTCCTTATCAGCTTTTTGTAAGTCTGTATTTTGTTACTTCTAATTTTGTACTTTCAAGTCATCAATTCATTAAGGAACCAACGATTCTGGACCAGTAAATTATATTACAAACATTGGCGTGGTGCAAAAACTTGGCAACAGAGCTAATTCGTTAGTTAAGTGCCTTGACATGTGTGTTGTAGTGCCTTTCGACTGATTTAAGTTGATTTTGTAATTTCGTGTCGATTTTGAAGAAGCGCCTGCAGGCAAGCTTTTGACCAACGTAGCGGATCATTCCAAGGTAATTACTGTAGGTCTCAGATTCAGTAGGTGTGTGTGTGAGTATTTTATTCAGTATTAGTCACTGCTCCCCATGCCTTTAGTTTTATTTTCATCTACACGGGAATTTATATATTGGACCACACCCATCATTGGGTCTCTTATATTGTTGTACTAGTACAATTTCGTAATGGTCATTTTGTATAGTAAGTGTATTTTTATTGTAGCAAAAATTGCAAGGAGAGCTTCGCTACTTTTCTAAGATAGTCATTGGTTTTGACTCAGATTGGGAAGCCAAAAGTTTACCAATTTGGGCTATCATCCTCTTCGGGTAAGCTCAGGTGGTCGAAAGCTCATGCATTAAGGTCGATCCCTGGCTATCTCTCCTGCTGACTCTTATTCTCTCCCAACTCAGGGACTGAGACAGGTAACGGCCTGAGGGATTCTTAACCCCTGATTTATTTAAAATGTAACATGTGCATACACATGATGAATATGTTAAGCTCCATTGTTCAATCTGCTTAAAATGAAGATATTTTTGTAATTTTCTGCTAAAAGGCACATGGCTGAAAATTTTCCAGCCAACCCAATTAGCTTTGATGATTTTTTTAGAAAAGTTTCCAGAAATTGAAACCATCGGTGAGCGATTACTGAAACTAATTTTACTTTTTTTCCTTTGTCCATTTAGAAGTATGAAAATAGAAAGCAGACTACAGATTTCAGTTATTTTTTATAACCAGAATTTAGAATCATTTGAAATTGTTTCATGACAGGAATTTGATCATTTTGAGAATGCATAGTTAAACAGTTCATAACAACATTGGCGTTCGACTCTTATTACTGCAGAAATTCGCATTTCATGAACACAACTGCGATAAGTCGCGACTCCTAATCCATTCAGAGATAAGTCGATAGAACTAGACATGCACAGCAAGAATTTTCCAAGGGGAGGCTCCTTGGACGTTTTATCTATGGGGTAGGGATGTGGGGGAGCAAAGAAACAAAAAAAAAGTTCTGAAAGCTTGTTTTTCATACAAAATATGCACAAAAAACATCAAAAAAGCTGTCTTGAAAAAAGTTCAGGGGGCTGTTTGACAGGGGGTGGCCAGAGTCTCAGGTATGGGGGTTCACCCCCTACTCCCTCTATGTGCATCTATAGATAGGACAGAAAAAAGTTTTTTTTTCTCGGACTTACATCCGAATGTTGCAACAGGCCTCAAAGGTTGCATGTTAATCATTTGCATATGGAGTGCATTGTACCCTGAGGCTCAAGTCGATCTTTCACTTGCAAGATTTCTTTACTATGGTCCCACACGTCAGATCCAAGACGTCTTGATGTCTTCATGAATTTGGTCAAACTATGGGGGAATCTGAATTTTTTATTTGTTCCAGTTTTAACAACTGGAGCTCGTTTCATTAAAGTGATTTAAACTCTAGCTGAGTTTCAGCTTAAGCTGTACTTAACTATATACATGTTATACCATTGCCGTTAAGGTGCAGCTCAGCTATAGCTTCACTCATGCGCACAAGACATATCGAGTAAGTTAAGCTACAGCTTGCAGTTCAGCTGGAGTTTAAGTCTCTTCGATGAAACCGCCCCCTGGATTTAAAAAAATGTGTATATGTCAAAATTTTGTTTTCCCTCGTTGAAAGATATATTGTACAATTTTCTGCGCTGATTTCGAATTTGAAAAGCATTTTGCACAAGATTTTTTTTCATTGAGCTATAATGGTGTAAAGTGTTCAAAATTTACATATGCGAATAATTCCATATTAGCACTTGTATTTTTCATAATGTTGAAGATTCTGAAGCGGGATTTTTCTTAAGCAATAACAGATTGAACAGACTTTTGGAAACATATTAACAATTGTCTCTACGAATGTTAGCTCTAAAACTCATGTGCCTAACATTGATGTAAAAATTTTGATCTACACGTAAAAATCCAGTGACCAATTTCGGCATGTAAATTAAACACCGATTTTACACATCATTTATAGTTTGTTTTTGCTTCAAATTATCTTTTAAATTATCTCCGTCAATTTTCGACAATGTTTCATGAAATTTTTTGAACGAAAATATCTTAATGCAGCTTTCAAACGGTTACTTCAGTGGTTTTGGGGACTTTTAGCTCCACTGCAACATGTGATGAAATTTAAAAAACTAAACTTTAATCATTGACAAATTTTCACTTTAAACTTTACAACTCAGTCGAACCATACTCGGCCACAACATGTGCCATCCACATGCCTAAAGGCCGGTTCATAACATATACCCGACATACATGTCGCGACATATACGCGACATACGTATTTTAAGTAAAATCGTCAGGTGTGAACGAGCGCGACGCAAGCCCGACATATAAGCGACATACACCCGACATACAGTTTGCTCTTTCGCTCAGCCGGCTATTTTGGCCGACATACAGCGCGACATTTGGTACTATTTGTGTGCTTGGTGCGCGTAATCGTGACAGGCACAAAAAAAACTCATCATCCAAAAGTAGGGAAAGACCAAAAATAGCAACAGACTTTCTTTTGGACATTGAAAAAAAATATTGGGATGGAGAATGTCGCGGTGTATGTCATAGCATAAAAATCATATATGTCGCAACATGTATGTCGGGAGAAATGTCGCCCTGCATGCAAAAATTCATAACTACATGATAAAAAACATTTGACTTATTTTAGCATGTGTAAATCAAACCCCAGATTTACATATCATTTTTTGCACATTTTTACTTCAAATTATCATTTATGTCGAAGTCGATTTTCGAAAATTTTTCATCAAATTCATTTAAAAGATAATATTTTCATGCGGCCTTCGAACGGTTGATTCAGCTGTTTTTCGGACTTTTAGTTCCGCCGCAACATGAAATAAAACTTTGAAAAATGACATTTTTACAATTGTTTAATTTTTATTTTAGGCACAAATCGGCAATTGAACCTCATATTCACACCACGTAGTATCCGTATATGCTTTGCATGAGAAAAATCTGAATGATATGATCAAAATTATTCAAGACACCATCCGGTTTTGAAGGTTTTGCGGACTATCGTGGTAACAACTGTATTATTTATTTTTCGAAAATATTGATAACTTTTGGAATATATTTTTAAACCATAAATTTGTTTAAAAAACAAGCATTTTTTGAGTTGTTATGGCTTCAACTCACAACGAAGAGACTGATTAAGTTATGTATCTACTCGGTCGCATGGCTCATTCAGAAGGGAATGTTTTCTGTAGGAGTATACCGATTGAATGTTCCCGTCACAAGTTAATAGAGGAAGTTTCTTCTATCAATCATATCGTAAAAAGGTCGATTGTCGGATTATAATAAATAAAAATTAATGGATCTTTCAATCCCAATTTTTTGGTCACTGGCAGCATACAACTTACCAAAAAGCTTTCACACAAATTGCAACTTATGATTTCAGTGCTGAATTCTGCACTAGGACATTCTAAACATAAAAATAAGTAATGATTAATCCATCAGGACCATGATTGATGGTTCTTAGTCAGAACTAAAATTACTGTCATGCACTGATTGTGATTGATAGAAGAATCTTCCTCTGTAAACCATATGGCAGGAAAGTTATGCCAGTGTTCCTCTACAGGAAATATTACTTCCAAATGAGCCATGCAATCAGATGAACAAATCTGAGTAAGTATATGCACAACTTCATCAATCTCTTCGACGCGATTAAGAAGAGCTATAAAATTAATCATTTGAGGGGAACTCACTAAATGTTTGTTTTCTAAACGAGATTATTCTTCAAATGTGTATCTCCGAAGTTTTCATCAATGTCATCGAAAAATAAGTAATACATTTGTTAGCTCGATAGTCAGATAAAAATCTTCAAAACGGAATAGTATCTAAATAAATTTGATCATGTGATTAAGATTTTTATCATGCAAAGCATAAATGGATATTAGATATAGTGTGAATATGAGGTTTGATCTTATTCTATGTCGAGCAAAAAAGTCGACCTGTCGAGCGAAAAAATTGTCAAAATCTAATTTTTTCCAATTTCGTTGTTGCAGTGGAACTAAGAGTCCAGATAACCACTGGAGCAACCGTTTGGAAGTTACATCAAAATATCGCTTTAAAAAATCTAATTGAAATTTGTCGAAAATCGACACAAAAATAAATGATAATTCGAAGCAAAAACGTGGATAGGTTTGATTTACATATGCTAAAATTAGGCAAAGGTTTTTTGTCATGTAGTTATGATTTTATGCATGCAGTTAAGCACATGGATGGTACATGCTGTGCTCCAGTAGGGTTCGTTTTTATACGACCAATCCCAGGTTGTAAAATTTAAAGTGCAAATTTGTTGCAAATAAGAGTTCAGTTTTTAAAATTTCATCACATGTTGCAGTGGAACTAAGAGTTCACAAAACTAATGGAACAACCGTTTGAAAGCTGCATCAAAATACTATCACTCAAAAAATTTCATGAAACATTGTTGAAAATTGACCGTGACATAAACGATAATATTAAGGAAAAACGTGCTATAAATGACAAATAAAACTGGGGTTTAATCTATATATGCCAAAATTATTCATTGAGTTTTTATAGTGTCGCTTTGAATTTTTGCATGAAGTTAGACACATAGAGGGAACATGTTATGGAGGAATAGTGTTGGATTTTATAATACCAATCTCAAGTTGTAGTGTTTAGAGTGAAAAATTGGAGAAAGTATTTTTTCGACTTTGTTTCTACACTTAATCAGAACTAACATTCGTGGAGACAATTGAATACCTCGGGGCAACAAGGCGTTATGTAACCATAAGTGCAATGGCACATAAGACTTTGTTGCTTCAAGGTATTCAATGCCAATATGTATTCAAAAGCCTGTTCAATCTGCAATTGCTTCAGAAAAATCGCCCTTGAGAAACTTCAAAATTATAAAATACACAAATGGTAATATGAAATTATTCACATATGTAAATTTTGAACACTTTACACCGCGATAGCTCAATGAAAAAACTTTGTGCAAAATTCTTATCAAATCCAAAATCAGCTCAAAAAGTTGTACAATATATCACTCAATGCGGGAAAACATGATTTTGACATAGCCTCACTCAAGGTAGTCCTTAGAGAAATTGACTCACAAAGCTGCAGCTGAGCTGTAGCTTAGCTCGGTATGTTATAACGTTGCCGTCGCAGATCAGCTGCAGATTGACTTCCTCGATATGTTTTGTGCCTATGAGTTAAGTCGCAGCTGAGCTGCACCTCAACGACAATGGTATAACGTCTATGGTTAAGCTACGCCTTAAGCTGCACCTCGACTGCGGCTTTAGTCTGTTTGATAAAACCTGCCCATGCAATTTGTCCGATAATCCAATCTCAAATATGATTGCATTACTCGATACAGGATGCTAATAGTATCATACATTTATCTGAAAGTTTATTTTTGCTGAAAATCGAGCATTACAATCGAAGATTGGTCACATGTTTCTTCCAAATTTTACCCTAAAGTTGTGCGTACTCTGGGTCCAACGACTTCCAAAATCTCGTTTCATCTTCGTAACAGTCAGTGGTACGAATGAAGTCATTTCTAATCCATTTAACATTCGATACACCACCAGATTCATATTCTGGCCAACATATAGGCAAGTTATTCGGTGCATTTGGATTACTGTAACGAAAGATTGCAAAAACTGACGATTCTAACTGATCCATAAACTTCAGTCTCTAACCCTGTCTTGATAAAATTTTGGAATGAATCGAATATCATTGATTGCACTAGGCGGGATGGTGATGGTAGACTTTCATCTGGGGGCTGATTTGGAATAAGTGATCTGTTATTGAACATGAAAGCAACATCGGCGCCGTGATATGGCAGGCTATTGGCTGAAAAGAAAAGAAAGTTGAGATTCCGCTTTTTGTAAGCCGTACATACTTTACTCTTGAGGTTCCTTAAATCATAGAGATAGAAGTACACCGGTGCACCATGTCTTTTCAGCAACTTGGCCATCAAACACATGGGAACGTTCATCATAAAATCATTAAAGGCCTATAATTGGTAACGCTAATGCTCGCTTCAATACGCAAATCTCCAATGTATACTTGTCTCTTTTGATTCACGGGCTGGTGCTTGGGTTTGGTCTTCAGGTACCTTTCCCTTATCTCATTCAACGACTGAAAATGTGTTCAGAATAGCAGTATAAGGTGTCCAGAAGACGGCTCAAGGCTTGTAGAATAGCATTAACCGACCAAACTGAAGAAATCTGTCCTTGATCCTTAGATGGACAATCTACTTTATTTCCTTGATTTCGAACACCGTACACTAGCTACAGGATACCCTAGGCTGAACTCATCTATAGTAAAACATTGCGTTTTGATGTCGTCATTAAGATTTTTCTCAGAGAAAAATGCTCTGTTTTTTAAATTTCAAAAACGGTTCGTTAGCTTCGGGAGAAAAATTTCTGTCACAAGGAAAATGTTAGATTTTCACAACCGCCATAGCAACAGAATGACGCTTTTTTATCAAGTGGAACTGATGAAACTGAAAGATAATCCGTAAATGATGATTCGAATTTAAAATTCTTTTATACTATAACTCTTGGTAAATCCACACTTTTTAACCACTAGAATAATATTTTAAATAAAATCTTCCTGGTGATTTTCGTCTTAACTTGTTGATATTTCAAGTGTATGTAAAAACCTTAACCACCTTGATCAGTGTACAGATTTGCAAAAACTCAAGCCTACATAAGATATCATAGTGATTTTTACTTCGAATTTAGAACAATGTGTATTTCGTCTCAACTGGTTACTGCAGTATAGCATTTTAAAAAGGGCTGCCTTCTGGAAACCATATACAATCACATCGCGATATTATAGAGCAACGAGAAATACGCTGTAGCAATAAAAATGATGGTTTTTCTCGCTACTCACCTTTGGTCCGTTTTTCAAGCGGTTATATGGTAATAAGCTGTCCCATTTCATATCAGGCCCTTAAATATAACGAAAGAAGTCGTTCCAAAGTTGCATTGTCTTCTTTATAATTTGTTTAAAAGATCTACAAGAATCCCGATTTTTGATGTATGAATGATCGACTGCTTCCCCTCAATTGATTTTTATTTGACAGTCACTAGCAAAAAATTTGACGTCATTAATCGATGAATCATGGTTTGGAATTTTTGGATGAGTGTTGGCCTAATAAGGTAGACAAATATTATTAAGCTGAGAACATCTTGATTTTGAGGATCAATATACGTCTGATATACCCTTGAAAATGGATTTAACATATCAGATCATAATGTGGAAAATAGGCTCATACATCTTCAAGCAATGACAATTACTTGATGAATTTCAAACTTTCAGCTATGGCCCCCAACAGCCATAGTCTCCAACGAAATTCGGCAGCAAAGAAAGTCAGGTCAATCAAATTTTTACCAAACTAACCACTCTAAGATCATCATAAAAGATGATATGCTTACATCATTTTGAAAAAGTTTTTGGACATATCTCAACGACATTCATCGATTGATGTCTAATTTGTTGCGTTCTTTAAAAAATCCAAATTTCCTTCAAAAATCACTGTCTGGTTTTGTGACACAGGAACCAGATAGTAATTTTCCAAGATCCACATTCGAATTTGCATGATTTGTCTGTGAGCCCCGAATAGAAATTAAACGGAAAAAAGTTTTAAATCTCATCGAAGTTCGCTCCTATCAGGATTTTTAGAGCTTGAAATCTCTTTTCCTCGAAAATACACTCGAATGAGAAAAATCGAAACAACTACTATCTCATATTTTCAAGATTCTGCTGAACCATATATCACATAGGATTGAAAACTTGTGTAATGCGTAGCTAACATTAACCATTTTCTGTGTTGAAAAGTCTTTGGTAAAAGCTTAAAATAAGTATTTTTTGACAGTGCTACCTCAGTCATTTTCCAATTTGCACGAATGTTATAGAAAACAAACTGGAGAAACAACACGAGTCGAACCAAATTCAAATGCGTAGTTGAGGTGCTCATAGAAATTCGCAGCTCAACTAAGCTCACCAACTGGCATTTCCCCACTTGTTAGACCCATTAAAATCGGCACTTGCAATCTTCTCTTCAATATGAGCTCGTGGGCAGGATGAGGTAGGATCGCGTTTCCTCGCCTATAGCTATCAACAACTGGACCCATTGGAGCGAAATCCTGGAATAGCCACATGCATACAAAACGCTTAGAATCAAACATTCTCGTAAAAGTTTTCAGTCGATGAATAATCGAAAGTTTTTCTTCGGTGTACCTCAGTAATCTCAGTAACGGCCATCAAGTTCTGAACATTAACACGTTTCAGGCATTGTAATATAGTCCATCCACCAGGACATTCCAGTCTACTTATGAGACTTTCAGTTCTAATTTTTGTAGTTTTCGGCGCCACTGCCCATGGCGCAATGGCCGCTCCGCTGATAATAATAACTCTTTGAAATAGTCCTAAAAAGAAGCCGCCTCGTTACATGACTACATTAGATTAGCAAAATAGACCGCGAGAGATCAGATCTTCCACATTTTAATCTTCGTTCTTTAGTTTTTGCATACCGGCACACTTCTCAACTCCGCATAGTTTTCTCATCGGTAGTTTGACCCGGTTCCAATACAACCAACAAGCACCGACCTTCATGCTGAGATTTGGAAAAAAGTTTCTCTCGTAAAACATTCGCCTTTTTTCAGTTTGCACGCAACAGATAGCCGTGTGACATGCTCTGCGACCACAGGTGACAGGCTTTCGATAACATACTTCGAGGCAGGATCATGTATGGGCGGCCCGACCGGACTTCGGACCATGAGCAAATTACGCTAGCCGGTTCAAGCAGACTCTGAGCCGGAGCAGAGAATTTTCACGGGCTGGCTCATGCCTGAGCCGTAGGACCTGTAAAAGCCAGTCAAGACTCTCCATTTCCTATCAATGTATTGAATGTTCTGTTGAATTTTGTTTTTCTCATTCATGAGCGTGACCGGACATTAGAGCACGGAACAATTGCGCGCGAACTTTAGAGCGCGCACATTACAGCGCAGGGACACTAGAGTGCAGGACAACAGGGCGCAGGGACATTAGAGCACAGGACAATAGAGTGAAGGGACATTAGAGCGCCGAGACATCAGATCACAGGAGAATAGAGCACAGAACAATAGAGCGCAGGGACATTAGAGTGCATTTGGAAAAAGTGATTTTTTCGGGCCAACGTTCCCTGATCTGCAATGAACACAAATTGTGAACTGTTTTTGAAAATAAAAAAAAAATATCAAGCAAGCAGCTCTATTTCAAAAGCTGAAAAGAAACTGCGTGTGTCATTCTGAATGCGAGCTAGAAATTCAGGATGAACTCGAAAATAACAAAATGAAACAATTCGATTCACAGCTTCAAAGGTCAAATATTTGCGATTTTTTTGTCTTTCTCAACTTTTGTATGAAAGATTTGCATGCCCCATCTTTTTACTAACAACTCGAACAAGTTCTGATTCCGCGGTTTATCTACTCACAAAGTGTTTTTAATGGATTAGAGGTAAATCTCATATGAGCGACTGAATAAAAAAATAATATGAGTAATGAGACAGAGGACAAACAATGAAACATAAAAAGAATTAAAGTGGAGAAACACAGGGAAATGAAAACAAAGTGAAAAAAGACATTACATAAAAAATAGGAGACGGAAAAAGTAAGAAAAAAGAAAAGGGGAAAAAAGGAAGCAAAACTGGAAAAATACTCAATGGTGGAGAAATGATAGGACATGAAGTTCTCTAGATTCAGGAAAAAATGTGAAGAAAGCATTCTTAAGCTGAAACGAGTTATTTTTCAGATTATTTTATTTTCGGCTTTTTTATTTTACTCTGATCTCGTGCTTCTGTGCTCTATTGTCCTGCGTTCTAATGTCTCTATTCACTTCTGTCCACCCTCTACTGTCCTGTGATCTATTGTCCCTGCTCTCTATTGTCTCTGTGCTCTAATGTCTGCGCCCTATTGTCCTACGCTCTAATGTCCAAGCGCTCTATTGTCCCTCCATGCTATTGTCCTGAGCTCTATCGTCTTGCGCTCTAATGTTCCTGTGCTCTATTCTCCTGCGCCCTGGTGTGCTTGCGCTCTATTGTTCCGCGCTCTAATGCCTCGGTACTTACCGCTTCAATGCAAAGATTTGGGCAGAGCAAGAACATATCGCTCTCTCAGTGCTCTTCCTTGTTCTTTCAGCCTGTTTTGGATTTTACATTTTGCGAATATAGCTATCAGACCAATGTGCCGCTAATCACTTTATTACCAAATCAACTCCTCCTGTGGTTGCAATTTGAGTAAACTTTTATCAGATCAATTTGAGTAAACTTTTATCAGGTCAATTTGAATTCTGAAAAAAAGTGATTCCTTAAAAAACAACAAATACTACAAAAAGTAATGGAGGATTCGTTTGCGCAGGAAGGAGAAGTTGATCGGGTCACATTTTGATGCATTATACTGCATGTACTGAGAAAACGGGTGTCTGCGAGTTAAGCCAGACTCGGGTCGAGAGGGCCACCTGTGCAGGTTCGACCGTACAGTCACTATTTTGATGCCCAAAACATTGCAGAACTGAAATCTTTGATGATTCTGATATAGAGGTTATCCCACGTAATAGTCGTCTATATCCAATGTTTTTTCATAGGACTTAGTATTCCAGGCATTTCCAATTTCCCCTGTATATCTACATGTAACTGACTCCCAGCTGAACTAGACAAATTACTATACCACCGAATTCAGGACTCTACATCTCAGAAAGTATTGAAATTGGCTTAGCTACTAATTTTTTATGATCAAAACATAAATGAATAGGAGAGCTCAAATAATAATGAAATAAATTGTAATCACTTTTCATTGTTGTGAATGAATCTACCGTACCTTGCGGCAAAACACAAGTCACATCTTATAATATGAATTGCCAAAATTCCGTTGCAGAAATTAAATTAGATAGCCAAAAACACGGGTGGGCTATGTTTTCTTAAGGCACTGTATATGAGCATAACAGATCACCTTGAGCCTTTGGGGACAACGCCAGTAAATTTACGCTCGCACCACCAGCACTTTCTCCGCAGATGCTTATCGACTTTTTATCGCCACCAAAGTCGTCTATGTTTTCGTTGACCCATTTCAGTGCAATAAGTTGATCTTCTAACCCATAGTTTCCAGGTAGACTCGAGTTCAATAGACTCATGAAGCCTATGGAATTCACATTCGTTAATGATATCCGAATGGACAAAGTAGCATACCTTATACCCAGAACACCCAGTCGGTAATTTATGGTGACCAGCACTACACCTTTGGACGCAAAATTGTCTATTGCTCCGTCTACATCGAACTGACTGCCGCTTCCAGATTCGTATGATCCACCTAGAATTCAAATAATTTGTGAGCATGAGTTCTGAGACAGAGTGGACCCGCTAATCATACCATGAACCCAGAAGAGCACTGGAAATTTGATGAGTTGGGCCTGAAATAAAACTAATAAGAATAATAAAGAATAGTGAAAGTTCTTCAACTTACTGCAGCTGGTTTGAATATATTCATATATAAACAATTTTCTTCGCCAATCTGATCTCCTGCTCCTTGTTGTAAACAGACTGACCTTTTATACGTTGCGTTGTAGGGTTGCTGTGGCCATCTTTTCAATGGAATCGGATACTGAACACTTGCTCATTGGAATTTATTTAGTCTAAACTTCCTAGCAAAACTACTTCAAAACGGTATCGGCCAACAGGCTTTTCTGCATAGGGCAAACCCAAATATTTTTCGCCCTTATTCCCTTTAGGAGTTGTGTAATGCAAACCGTTCACTGAACCAAGTTTGGTATTAACTTTTCCAACTATAGTACACCGCAGGGGAGGATAAAAGATGGGAAAAACGAAAATCAACAGCATTCTCTTTTTCTAACAGTATCTTTTGATGCGAAAAAGTTTGGTTAAGAGATCATATTATAAATCACGAATTAGATAAGCGTACGACCGAATTTCTAATTATTTTCAAAGAGCATTTCGTGACTGCACTACAGATTATGCACACAAGAAAATTGTTATTCATTCTAGTGATGTGTTTTTTCTAGTTACGGAGAACCAATCCTGATATTATCTTAAATCTAGTCATAACATATGATTTCACACACCTTCTAAGCAGCTCTTGAGTACTGCATAGAATAGCCTGACCTTTGAATTTGTGCAAAGGAAAGTGCAACAGCTTTCAAAACCGCCTACTACACTACAGGCTATACCTTTCCAATCCGAAACGTTAGAGGTCCTACCAGGAACTCCCTATACCTATAGTGCAGCTGGACGTCATCAAGGAGTTCCTCCGATCCAAGCTATTATTAAGCTCTAATCTAGGACCTGCAGAGGCCGTAAGAATATGGTTCGGCCAGCCCAGTTGGGCCACTTGGCCAGAGCCGTGGCGGGCTGAGCTAAAAAGCTCGGCCCGTAAAAGTCTATTTTTAAAAAAGTGAATCACAATGATGAAAAAATTATGATAACGCAAAAATATGACACTGAATCAAAGCAAATCGAAGATGAAATCCTTTCTCAGGACTGATTCTTTCTGCTGTGCTGAAACTACTTCAACTCGCAATGTTATATTTTATTTAGTCGGGGCTTTTGAGAGGAAGGCAGGAGTGGGATTCCAGAATTCGTCCTTAATGCACGTATTTCCAACACCCACGCTTACCCGATTAATAACCAAATTAATACCCAATTAACTACCTAACCCGACAATTAATTAACCCACAGACTAAGAAAACTAAGTTCCTTAATCTGTCTCCCAATTAAGTATAAAGAGATAAGGAGAATTTTTACCAATTTTACCAGACACAAAAGAAACTTACTAATACAAATTTCGAACGGGCGAGAATATAATCAGTCCCTTGTGCTAAGGAGAATACACCAAAATGTTGGGTGCACAGGAAGGTGAGCGAGTACACGTAACATGTAAAAAATTCTAATAACAATAATCATCAAAAACGAGAGCCCAAACGCACATGTACTGATATGTGCTATGGTAAGACGTCTCTCGATGGTCCGCGTCGCTTGCTCCACTTTGTACCTGTGGGCCTCTTTCGGAAATCGACAAAGAACATGAATATACTACAAATCAGTGAAAATACACAACACCCCTCCCCCCTTGCAGTAGATCGCCCTAAGTGATCATCAAGAAATAACCAAAAACATGCAAGGGGAAGGGACTACGCCACTACAGGCTGTCGTCAGGGTGGCCGAAGGAATGGCGGCACACAGCAGGGCCGATGGAATAGTTGCAGTGTTGTGAGCTGATTTGGGGGGCGCGTAGGGTGAGACCTCCTGACACGGGTCGCAATTAGCGAGGCCGTAAATTCGGCAACACTGCAGCCTGCATTGTCACTCCATCGGCACTGATGTACTGGAGCGCACCAGCATACGAGGCCATGCGGATGGGAGGGTGAGGCTGGCCACTACGGTGATGGTGAAAACAAGACTTGATGAGTCAGCGGAGGCGGAAAAGGACAAATGACGAAAGTAGGGGCGTATGGTGGTAGAACATGATGAGGCCTTTTACTGTGTGGACTTAGCATCAACTGCGCAGCATTGGGAAAACTAGTACAAAATAAAGCGAGACAAAAAACGAAATTAGATGAAAAACAGCTGGGAAAACGAAATGAAGAAAAACACAAAAAATGGCAAAAATCGTTACTGTACAAAAACGACGGTTTCAATGGTGGTGATGATGGCAAGTGTCCAAGGTAGAATGGGAATGAGCGTAGTTGTCACAGTGATCCCTGTGGGCATCGCGGAATCCATTGTTGTGGTATCCATGAGGATCTCGTGGGTCATCATCACCGTCGAAGCAAACAGAGCATGTGTGGCAGGGAAAGCGGCCCTAGTTGGATACATTGCGGCAACGAGAGGATGAGGTGTAGGTTTGAGTTCAGAGTGGCGATAAGGGGTTGGTACCAGGTGGCAGTATTTGCGGTGCAGCCAAAGATGGGCAATCGGAAGGTAGCCCAGTTGGCGGCAGCGGTCGCGGTGGAAGAAGGTTCCACCGGGTTGAGAAGTCGTGCTGGCGCAAGAGGGGAACCAGGTGGTCCGTTTCGCTATGGTACTGCAAATAGATTCATTGAATGTTGGCGATCTTGGGCGGCTGCGGGAAAGGCAAATATTGGGGATATGCCATCCAACTGTCAATCAAACCCACGGTGGTATTGTAAGCTTGTTGTCGAGCCCGCGGGCTTCGTACAGAAATAGCATGAAGTGAGCTGTTTGAATGGCATCGAAAATTCCGAGTTATTGGGCCCAAAGGCCAGCAACCCAGCACAAGATAAGCGCAGCAACATCGGGTGAAACTGGAGGCTGCAGCTCGCGGTAATTTGTACCAAAATGGCCATGGAAATACTGGTAAAGCGCTAGCGAGGTGTTAGTGGCATGTATATGAATGGCCATCGTAATGCGGACTCCGATGTGACCAAAGAAGTTGATCAGCACCATCTCATGCAAAATGTGCAGCAAAAAGGAGTCAACTGAAGGATCCAAGCAGGGCCGAAAATGCAGCGTGGCTAGCGTAGTACAATGCGGCGGGTCCGTGGTTTGGAAAGGAACATAATTTGGCTGCTACTATCATGGGAGGTGCCGGCAGAGCTGCTACTATGGCAGGTTCCTGGGGTGCGATGTCCATAGCGGTTGATTTGTCGGCAGTACTTTCCTCGGGTATATCGGTTAACATTTGGTGGGGTATTTGTTTCAGCGTCCATAGCAGTTGGTTGAATTGGTGTGGACTCATCCATCGGGATGGGAGCCAGCATCGATATATCATGGAGCGTGAGTTTAAGGAACTCATTGATTTGTGTCGCCGTCCCCATAAAGTCGGCTGTGGTGGTTTGTTCGGGCGGAGCTGATGCGTCAGTTGATGGCAGCAGTTTCGATATGTTGAGGTCGAAAATCAGTGTGTCCAGAAGTTCTTCATCCACTGGTTCCAAAGCTTGCGTTAAAATAGGACAGTGGAGGAGCTCTTTCATGGTAAGCATATGCGCCGAGGCCGTAATCAGCAACGGGTAAGCATAGATGGGTGCAGGGAAGGAATATCGATTTTGGAAGTTGATGATATTGAGCAATTGCAAATAACAATGGAACCGGCTGTGAGGTTTTGTGATATAATCGAATTTGTCAATGTCAATTTCTTCGACAGCAGGATCCATGTGGAAGTCTTCATCAAAGATAATCGGGCGGAGCGCGAAGTGATTACAAACGTATGTGCGGGGATCATTGTTGAAAGTGGGCTCTTGTTCCGGGATGCGGTTCACCCAGTTGGTGAGGCATGATCAAGGATTGCTGTCCGCGCTGTACCACATGCATTTGTAAAGAGCAGTATGCATGACCAGATCGAGCAATTGGGCGTGTCTTACCAGCATGTCGTTGGCAAAAGTGTACTACGCGGCGGAGCATGGCCAAGCTAGGACCGCGGCTAATAGTATGCAAGTGGTGAGGCGTCGGAACCATTCACCATCTACCTGTAGAAGACTAATGATGGTGTTAGGTAGGTAACAGTAATGGGTACCGTGATAGCTCCAATCACGGAGCAATTGGTCGGCGGCAACACGCTCAATCCATATGTCATCTACTTCGTGACGAATGGGTTGCATTGGCGGATCGGTTTCAAACTCGATGCAGTCGTGGATTGCCAATTCGTAGATGGGTGAAACCAGAAAACGGAGTAATTCGATAACCCGATGGGTGAGTCAGCTCTTCATGGCCAAGGTGATGGCTGCTTGAAGGCGTTTTGGATCCTCGAAAAGCGATTTTGGTTGGAGGCACAGGTCTTCGTCATCTGACACCTCTAATGATTTGTTCCTTTCGTCTTTCTGTTTCTTCTTCTTTTTCGGCACTTTCGGAGCAGTGAGAACCTTCTGGTGAGTGGTATGCGTCAAGGTTGACATTGTGGAAGGCCGCGATCAATGTTTTGGCCAAATTGTCGATTTTGGCAGCATCCAGAGAATCCTGCGGAAATAGCGCAGAGGGGGGGTAGACTTCTGGAACAAAGCTGCAGCGACCAAAAGCGAGGAACAACAAAATTGAATAAAACGCGTCAAGGGCGGCATAGGCCAGAACGTCCGGTTGCAGAAACCATGAGTGATGATTATTGAAGAAGTGCAACACGGCCGGAAACTTGAGGGTGAGATCCAAAAATCCAAAGCCCACATGGAGGATACTGTTGCTTTAAGTGTATGTTTTCTGGGATGAATCTGATCTTCTGAGCCAGCTCATATAGCGGCCGGGAGATGTTGATATTTCGAATGAGGCCGTGGCTTTGATGACAGCGTCTTTGTTCTTCTTTTGTCAATCGGTACGGAATTGCGTACCGAGGAGCACATATATCCCCGCCCAGTTGTCAGCTCCATCGAATGAGATTATGATGGTGTGGTTGCTGTCAACAAGGAAGAACAATGTCAACAAGGGAGAACAAAGCTGAACGTAAGGGGGGTAGCTTGACCCCGTAGAGTCGGCAGGCATAGGGACGGTGAACTTGAAGTTCTTCATATTGGTGTGGGCTGGGCGGCGATTGCCACCCCCAAACAACCGGGTGAGAGGAAAATTGGTGGTGGCAGGACGTTGGGAGGCCAGGGGTACAAAGAGACAAACCAGCACTCCAAGTCAGTGGCACGGACAAGGCATTTGACGTTGTTTTCTAAACAAGAGCAGGCACGAGATTTTACATAAGACACGGTGTACACCAGGGCAGGGGAACTAATTGTCCATGCAATTGGTTGACTTTAGAGTTGGACCAAGAAAAGTGCCGCTTTGTAATCAAAACAAAAATGGGTGCCTGCCCGGGGATGATTGCAGCTTGGGCGGCGATGTCACTTTGACAGATGCATATTTTCAACTGGATCTGGCTACCATAGTGGGATAATGAGAGTTGGCGTATTCGGCGGTCAAAGCAGTGGCTGGCTGTGGCATGGAACTTGCCACAGCTTGACGATAACTGGATCACTGCAGCTGACCATGGGCTTTAGTGCCGGGCGGTAGAGGGGAGGTATCCCATGGGGTCCCAAGAGTAGATTAAAAGGCATGCACAGATTAAAGTGGAGAGAAAGAGCATGCAAAAATGAAATATACCATTGCAACAAAAACTGAGGTCGTTTTGATGCAGTTGTTGTTTGCCCCAGCGTAAATATTGTTCATTTACGTTCAATGATTCTCCATAAGGCCCGGGCTCATCTGCAGCTGATGAGGTAGATGGCGTAGTCATTTTGTGAAAAGATGTGAAAGCGACAGGAAAATGTGACTGTTCAGGGAGAAAGCGAGAATAGAAATAAACTAAGCTTAGATTAAAGCTGCTGGAAGGTGGAGAAAGTGTAAAGTTAGGATAATGTAAACTATCATTACCACAAAGCACTACAAACATCACTACGTTAATGGGAACTAAAAGCAACCTTTCCCAGTTAGTCTTATGAGAGTGAATATGGCCAGGGTTGGGCGGAAATAAACTGAATGGCAATGCAGGGAACAGAACCTAAGTTTAAAGAAGATAAATGTGGTATTTGGGAAAATGTGTATATCCATGATGTAAAGTTGGTGTTGATTTTGTTGGGGGGGAAAATTGGGCGGAAAGAGTGTAATCAAATGAATTACACTGTGGTTCATATCCGTGACTCGTTAACATCGCCATGATCTAAAGTAAACAAAATAGCAGGAATTATGTACAATTGGGCCTGATGAGTGCCATATCATGAATTAAAATTTGAATCAAACTATTTTTGTTGTGAAGTGTGAGACTTGGGCGGGCCACTGGCTTCAAGTTTGAAGACGTCTTTAGCGGGTCGCGGAATGAATAGTTTCAAGCGTAACATGGAGACGTTTTGCGTTTGGCTAGGGGCATTGAGTGAATCGATGGTGATAACATTTTGGGCTATGCAGGACCCATTGGTGATGATAAATGGACCAATGAAATGGGGTTGAATTTTGTTCGCCTTTCGTGCATTGGTCAACAATAGGAGGTCGTTAATGGGGAGGTCGCATACGCGTGCTCTTTGGTCAAAATACGCTTTGCTGATGATGGCGGCTTTCTCAAGGTTAGTCTTGATTTTCTCGTGCATTTTGGGTTGTGCTTGCCTGAGAATGTGCTGATACCCATTGTAGTTGAGCGGCAATGTTAGGCGGTGGGTGCAAATGAAGTCAAAAGTTATGCACGGTTCATAGCCTCTTAATAAGCTAAAGGGCGAGTGGCGTGTTGCGGTATGTGGTGTCGTGTTGTAAGCGAAAACAGCATAGGGCAGGTAGCATTCCCATTTGTCTTTATCATCCGTGGTATATTTCTTGAGTTGGAGGATTAGTGTTTGATTGAAGCTCTCGACCATCCCGTTGCATTGTTAGTGGTAAGCAGTCATTTTGACTTTGCAGATTTTGAGGACCTCGCAAATATCTTGCATCAGCTTTGATGTGAAATATCCACCTTGATCGGAAAAGAGGATCAGGGATGGAATGCACGGAAACCCATTTGGTGAAATAGTCCTGGAAAACAATAACATATGGGCGTTTTTCACCTACTGGGGAAATATTGATGATATCCCTGGCAACAATTTCAAGGGTGCGTTGGTTGTATCAGCAACAGCGGCGGAGGCGGCTACGTTTGTGGCGTCGTCAAATGACAAATCTTGCATGACTTGATCCATTGGTGGACGGCTTCTTCCATACATGGCCACCAAAATTGAGCTTCGATGGCTGCAAGCGTGGGGTTAGATCCTTGATGATTCAAAATTTTCGCGCCATGGAATTGTTGAAGGGTTTGATCAACCATGGATGGGGGAACAACTAACTGTCAGTTGTCCTTGATCTGGCGATACAGAAGACCATCTTCAGCAAAGAAAACTATAGGATGTTTCACGCTGTTGGTTGTGCAGTGGGAGGCGACAATTTTGGTGATGGTGGGATCAGCAGCTTGTGCTTGTTTGACTTCCTTGTGGAAGGTGATGGTTATGGCTTTGACTGGGGGTAGCGCGTAGTCGGCGTTCAACGGCATGTGATTGGAGAGTGTGGGTTGACTGATGGGTTTCTTTGTCATTGCACAGGTGATGGCATTAACATCGGCATCGATTTCTTTGGGCCGCAAGGCTGCTGCTGAGAGTATAGCGGGTACCGTCGGGTCGGGGTCTGATAATGCACCAGCAGGGCGAAAATTGGTACTGAAAATCTCGACCGCCAAGTCTTTGGTGCGTGGAATCGGTGGTTTCTCCCCGTCATTCTTTCTGGACAAGAAATCGGCGCAAGCATTATCTTTACCTTTGATGTATTTGACTTTGTAGTCATAATCTTCAAGATTTATGGTGAATCGTTGTAGTCTGGAGTTGCGATGCTTTTCCTCTTTGAGCCATTCAAGGGGTTTGTGATCGGTATGAATGATAAGTTTTTGGCCATAAACATAGTGAGGGTACATTTGAAAGCCTTAGACAATGGCGAGGCATTCACATTCTATTGTACGGTATCAAGTTTCGGCATCGATGAGGACGTGGCTGTTATAGGCGATGACCCATTGATCATTGCCATTTTCCTGGTACAAAATTGCTCTGATGGCTGTCGTATCAGCATCCGTTTGTATAACAAATTGAGCTTTACCATCATACCGTGAGTAACGGAGAAAAGGCGAGGACGTAAGCGCTGTTTTGATTCCTTCAAACGCGGCGATGTGTTCTTTGGTGATGATGTATTGGGCATCTTTTGGAAGGAGTCCGTACAATGGACTGGACAGTGTCGCCAATTTTGGGATAAATCACTTGCACCATTGGACCAAACCATAAAACTTTGCAGACCTTTCTTGGTTGGCAGGAACTCGTACTCAGCGATGGCTTTGACTTTGTCTGGATCAGCGGTGACTCTTTCCACATTGAGGAGGTGTCCCAAAAATTTTACTCATGGTGGCAGAAATTCACACTTGTCGGGCTGAAGCATAAGATTGGCTGCACGGAGGGCTTCAAAAATAATTTGTAAATGTTCTAAATGCTCTTCAAACAAGTTCGAAAAAACGATAATATTGTCGATGTAAACAAGGCAAATTTTCCAAATATAGGGGCGGGTGGAGGAGTCTTTCTATTAAGCGTTGGAATTCAAGGGTGCATTCTTCAAGGGGAACAGCAAAACTTTGAAGCAGAACAAACCTTGGCAGATGAATGTTGTTTTATCGTGGGAATCAGTGTTGATAGGTACCTGCCAGTACCCAGCTTTGTGATCAATGGTGGTGAAAAATTTTGCTTTGCCCATTACCTCTAAGTAGTCATCAATGCGCGGAATCAGAAATTTGTGGCTGGGCATAACATCATTTATTCCATGGTGATCAACGATGGGGTCCCATGAACCATCTTTCTTTTTTGCGAAGAATAGCGGTGCAGCCCAGGGTGAGCAGGATTGTTCGATAAAGTCGTTGTCAAGCATTTATTGGATATGGCGGCAGATAATGGGTCTTTGCTCCATGGGGGGTGGTGAAATGGCGGGACACTGGCTTCATGGTGCCAGTGTCAATGCTGATGGTCAATTCTTTTTGGATGTTGGTTTGTCGCCAGGGAGGCTGAAAACATCGTGGTTTTGGTGTAGCATGCGGAGGGCCTTTGATTTTTGGGTGGCGGTAATGTAGGTTTTGGCGGTCATCTTGTTCAAGGTGAAATCCAATTTTTGTTGGTTGGTGAGGCATGGAAGCAATTTATGGAGAGCGGCGGGTTTGTAGTCAGTTAAATCACAGTCTGAGGCAGGGGTTGCCATGACAATCGATTGAAGTTTCAGTGTGTCTGAGCGCATCTTTTGCCACTGCGACAAGTTGGTTTGGGTGGAGCTTGATGTTGTTCGGCGTATTGTTGACAAATAGCAGCAGGCGTTTACCATTGGTAACGTTGACGATTGTGGTTTCAATTGGGAATTCTGCGGCGATGGTATTGATGGGCAAGGGTTGGACAATTACATTGGGGATGGTAGCCGTCATTGTAGGAACAACAGTGCTTGTCACCCATCGCTGGCAATGTGGCGAAATGGAAAGGGATGCTTGAGCGACAAGAAAAATAGGTTTGGCAAGTTCTGTAACCTCCAACTGCCGGGAGGGTGGTTGGTGTAGACTAGGTTGCAGGTATCGTACTGCTTGTTGGGCTTCGATTTCTTCAGTTTGGCTAAAAGGATCTGATTTATCATCATAAAAACTTACTCTCTCCGTTTCAGGGATTTCTTCAAGGACGTTGTCATTTGCGACGTTCAGGAATAATTCTGTGTGCGGGCGGACTGATGTGATTACTTTGAGTGGTAGCTTCACGTCCTGGAATTCAATATAATTATCTTTGAAATTGAGAATCGTGTGAATATCGGGATGCGCTAAGGAATCAGTGCCAATAATGCATTGATCATTATTGTCCTCATCGAGGATTACACATTTGATCATATGTTCGCCGAATGCGGATTCCATGGTGACTACAACTGGGCCGTGGGCATTAACGATAGCACTGTCCGCGACTTTGATTTTGCCACATATTGGGAGTTGAAGTGATTGCTTGTCAAAAGTGCATTTAAGGAGGCCTGAGGACAACACTGAACATTGGGCGCTGGTGTCAATAAGGGTGTGAGCGTTAATGAAGCCAAGTTTGATGGGGATTTGGAAAGCTCGTGTAGAAGCGTATTTACATAGGAACCTCTTTGTTGACGGCGTTAGATTGTCGATTTGGCAGATGGATGAGCGGATATGGAATGGATCGTGGGAAGTGTGAGTTGTCCTGTTCCAGCATACGATTTCTGGGCTAATGATTCACACAGGGGAAGCTTTTTCTTTGGACGGTATGACTATGTTGGCAGCGGAAGCGGGTTGACTGCCAGCGCACACGTCTGAGTTGGTTGCAGGGACGGTTGAGGTTGGTGGCAAAGCCGGAAGTGCAAGCGGGAGTTCTCAAGATTGGTAACTGGTGCGGGACAAATCCATAGGCGTGGTTACGTGTGGGGTCAGTGGGGCATTATAATGAATGTGTTGCTCCCACAGCGGCATAAAATTGGTGTTGGGATAGATGGCGTACATATTCAGTACAAAATCATTAGGGCGAGGAAAAGAATTACCTTTGTGAAAATAGTTGCGTGAACCGCACGAGGGGTTTGAACCTCTTTGGGGTGGCCCTAAGCGGCGTGGTCTCCAATCGCGCTGACCGCGGATATCATTAGAGTTGGTTCGAAAGTCGTTTGTTGACAGTTGAGTGGCATGAGATTGGCGGCCTAAGTCCTGGCCATTATTTTGCTGGGCATTTGGTCATTTGAGCCAAACACAATCTTCAGTGTTGTGCCTATGGGATTTGTGAGCATCGCACCAAAGACCTGTCAATTGATACTGTGTAGGGTGTGGTCAGTCGCGGCTCACTGAGCAGTTGAAACGGTTATTGTAACTATTGCATGATTGGGATTGGTAGCCGGGGGTTTGTTGGCGGGCATTGAATTGGTATTCCTCAGGGCATTGCCCTGATTGACGTTCTTTGCAGTCCTGGTCCCACCGTTCAATCAACTGCTCCAATAGCATCTCTGTTTGTGGTTGAGGCTGTGGTGGGGGATCAGACTGCGGCGGTTGAGAAGAAACAAATTTATTGAGCACCGGCATCAAATTTTGCGGTCGGCGATCAGTGAAGAGTGTGCAGTTGCGGCAGCAGTCCTGTGAGCGATCCATGCTGCAGCAGCAGTCAAAATGACGATGGAAAGGTTGTGGGATGTTGGCGCAGGCATCTCTGGCTCAGCCTGATTTAGGAGGATAGGGCGATCCGCGGTTCCGATTTTGGCTTTAGTGGCATTGAGGACACTGCGGGCTTTAGTGACAGCATTAGCCAATTGTTGAAGGTTTGTGAAATTTTTTGCTTGCTCTCCGATAGTCAATTGATAGAAAACAGGCATTTTAGTTAAAAATGTGTCAATTACTTGTTTGTGCCAGAACGTTTGATTCTCATCTTGGTACAACAATTGCACATATATCTTTACCTTGCTCAAAAACGCAGCGGTTTCTTCTCCAGCTTCGGGAATGATGGATGCGAGTTCGCACTTGAGGGTCATTTGATTGCAATCCGGGGCCAATTGGAACATCAAGAAATTCTTTGCATCTTCGTACCCCATCATATCTTGAATCATATCACTCCGCGTATCGTGAGTAAGGCGGTGAAGTGCACTCATCTTTACATGATTTGAAGCATCATATCCAAATTCCTTTTCAAGGCAAATGAAGAAGCGGAGGAGGCGTTTGTTGGTTGTGGATCCCTTGATTGCAAGGAATGCATATTGTTGACAATTGTTTTGATTCGGCTATCTTCTTTGAGGTGGGATGTGTGCAGCAAGTTGTACCGAGGTTGGGGGTGATCATAATAATCTTCCGGTGGGTAGTCCAAGAATCCAAATGGGTTGACCGTAGGGAGTGGGCGTCTTTGCGGTGCTGCGGGGGAAATTTTGTCTTCCCCGCGCGCGGTATGGGAAAATTTGTTATTGTACAGGGTATCTGTTGACAGTGCCTTCGGTTTAATGTGTGCTGGTGGCCAACCCAAAACCAGAGCCAGTTCAGTTTCGCGGAGAGTTTCATTTGGGATATAAATATTGCGCAGTTTCTTGTCGTGAAACCGTGAGGTCACCGGCGGTGGTCTAGGTGCTGGCGGATTGCATGCTATGGCTGTGGTGGTAGTTGAAGAAATCAATTGTTGCATTTTTTCAGCCAGGGTGGTGAAGTGGGCGAAGAAGGCACGTTATTCATGATTTGCACGGTGGCCATGCTAAGTTGCTCGTGGGCATTGTGTGCTTCTATTCGAAAGTTGTGGACTTAGTTTGCTTTCGCTATGGCCAAACTACTGCGGTGATGGGTTACAGGTGCTCAGGTGGTGGCTGGGGCCTGCAGCAGATCAATATTGATGAAGGAGTCCGATGAATCAGTGCGGGTGACAATAGGGTCGTTATTGGGAGCGGGGGTATCTGAGATACCGCCGATGTGCTAGCACATGTGGCGGTGGGGGTAGTTGAATTTTGACCTGAAGATGGCAGCGTGAGCAAATTGGCTGGCGTGGACGCATCGGAAATGGGCAGTACTTGTGCTTGGGTAGTCCCATCTAACACGGAGTTACTGGAAGGAGACAAGGACGGGTTAGGGGTCGGGAGACTTACCCTGGGCGGCATGGCCGTCTGAGTGAGATTTGTGGCTGGCGGAGGCATTGTTTGGTCAAAATTCAAGGTATGGGCGCGGCGGTAGTTGCGTTTGGCGAGCTTGATCGCGACGGAAAGCGTGTATGATCAGGGGGCATATGACTTACTTTTGGCATATTTTTACACAAGGTATAGAAACCGGAGTTGTAACCTTGGGCGCAATGAGGGCATGTCGATTTTCGGAATTGGAAACCGTATTTGGATGCGCGCAAGGGTGTGGAAAGGAAGCGTGCAATCCAAGCGATCACCAATGTTATATTTTATTTAGTCGGGGCCTTTGAGAGGAAGGCAGGAGTGGGATTCCAGAATTCGTCCTTAATGCATGCATTTCTTACACCCAGGCTTACCCGATTAATTACCTAATTAATGTACTTGAACCTGACAATTAATTAACCCACAGACTAAGAAAACTAAGTTCCTTAATCTGTCTCCCAATTAAGTATAAAGAGATAAGGAGAATTTTCTCCAATTTTACCAGACACAAAAGAAACTTACTAATACAAATTTCGAACAGGCGAGAATATAATCACTTCCTTGTGCTAAGGAGAATACACCAAAATGTTGGGCACACAGGGAGGCGAGCGAGTAAATGTAACATATAAAAAATTCTAATAACAATAATCATCAAAAACGAGAGCCCAAACGCACAAGTACCAATATGCGCTACAGTAAGATGTCTCTTGATGGTCCGTGTCGCTTGCTCCTCTTTGTACCTGCAGGCCTCTTTGGGAAATCGACAAAGAACGTGGTATACTACAAATTGGCGGAAATATAGTACAACAGCAACACTGGAAGCTGCAAGCGCCAGAATTTTCTGCGAAATGATAGCCAATTTGGGAAAGATGGTATGATTTCAAATTTTTTTTTTTTATGAGCATGCATTTGGAAAAAAATTCAAACATCATCTTCATAAGACAATAACAGCAGTTGGAAAAGAGTCTAACTTCTTGGTTGCTTGCCTGATTTTTGAATTTCAGTTGCATGTTTTAATATCATTTTTTCCTTTTGCCCGACTGAAAAATGATTAAATGAACTGTAAAATGGAACTTTTTATTGATGAAATAAATGCTGACAAGATTCAGGTTCCAGCATATTAGAATATAAAAATCCAGAGGCCGGTTTAATCAAAGAGACTTAAGTGTCAGCTGAGTTGCAGCTTAAGCCATAACTTAACTCTATTATGTTATACCATTGCCATTAAGCTGCAACTCAGCTGTAGCTCAAGTGATATACACAAAACATATCGGGATAGTTGAGCTGTGGCTGAGTTGCACCTTAGCGACAATGTTATAATAAACAGAGTTGGGCTACAGATGAGCTGCAGCTCAATGGCAATGGTATAACACGGCTTGAACGCAGCTCAGCTGGGGCTTAAATCTCTGATGAATCCTGCCCCAGAAGTTTTTCCAATTTGTATTAGAATTAACGAAATTAATTTCAAGATGAGGTGTCTGTAGCCAAATTTTTTCGTACTATGTTTTTTATGCTTGAGATATCGTCTCTTCTTACGTATTATTACTATTATCTGAACTAGAACTCAAAAATTTAATTTTTCTCAATTTTTTGGAAAAAAACACCTCTGGAAATCATAAGTGGCGCGATGGCGTCAATGTATAATATACATTGTCCCCCACCCTAAGCCAAAACGATAAGACTTTTAACCTTCGGGTTTTTTTCATAATATTGGGCATGAGGCAAACTATGGGGTGCTATTTGTCATTACGTCTCTATCTGCAAGTGATGCTTGGTGGGCCCCAAAAACATGCAAAAAACGCAGTTTTTAAGGGTTCCCAGTCCCTCCATGCCCCACAATCGGTGTGGCATATCCAAGCTCCATACTTCGGCCTAAGCATCTTGTGGGTGCAATCTCAAATGAAATTTTTCATTTTTTCAAAATATGGACTCAATTCAATTATATTGTGGTCCAAAGTACCGGGAAACTCGAAATTCAGCAATTTTGTTATATAATACTTACGGCTTCAAAAAAAATTTTTTGCAGCATAATGCACTAATGTGCCAGAATTTTTTGCAGTTTCAATTGAACCGGTAGCCTTATTGGGATTTTTGGGGCGTAAGGCTTTTCGATCATGGTTAATTTAATGGACGCAGTCACTTTACACAAAAAATCATCATTAATGTGAACGAAGGTACTCCCATGAATTTTTTGAGGAAGCGGTTTTCTACCATAGCGAATTCGATGGACGCGGTCACTTTACAGGAAAAAATATCCCAGGTGCAATCAAGCGTATTTTCGTGATTTTTTGGTGGAAGGGGTTTTCGACTGTGGGGAATTCAATAAATGCGTCACTTTACCTAAAAAAATCATCCCGGATGTAAACAAGCGTATTTTCGTGAATTTTTAGAAAAAAGCTACAGTACAAAGTCTTCTTAGAACTCAATCGATTGTGCAAGATATGTTTAAGTCACCCATTTTATATTACATATCGTATATAATTCAGTCCGTAAGTTCTACTCATTACAAGCTATAAACAAATTTATTCTCTTATATTAACATTTAAAAAAATAGCATCATCATTTTGTATTCAAACTGAAATTTGCAGAAAAAGCGCTTCTTGCGCGATTCCAAATGGGAAACAATTTCACCCATCCCTGTCGCTCCATCCCGTCCTGCTCTCAAAAAAGTCATACTGTTGCCGTGGGAGTGCGAGTTTAGTGGGGGAGAACCGGGAACAGGATTTTGGCGCACACCCCTAATATAGGCATGGCTGAATCAGGAGCTTTTTAAAAGTTTTCTTGTATGCTTCACCCTGTTGTCCTATTTGCAGATGGTGTCCAATGACTCTAACCAAGGCCCAGTTGCACAAAGGGGTCTGAGCTCGAGCTCAAGATAATCTCGAACAAAAAGACGACTCGGTTTGATCTCAAGTTCGGTATAATTTGAATGTCATCTGGATTATAATGAGCTCAATGTCGAGATTATCCCCAGCTCGAGCTGTTGGGTTGCACAAACATTTCCGCATATTTTATTATCCCAAAAGCAAATAAATATAAAATGTGTACAATTCTCAAACTCGAACTTAAACCTCAGTATTAGTTATTCCTGAAGCGAGTATTGCTTGTGCCCTGGAAGAAAATAATTTGGACATAGCGATTAGCTCAAACTCAGGATCATCAATTTAATCGAGATGTTGAGATTATCCCCATGTTGGGTTAGTGCAACCAACCTCAGGTTTCTTTATAGTTCTAAAAATGACTATAATATGCCTCCCTCGCTATTTTTCAGCAAATGTGAGAGGCAGGAGTTTTGAATCGGTCGGGAGTTAGAATGCTATTGGTTTACCATTGTTTTTTCATTTGAAGTCATGTGCGTGTAATTTTCATATAGAAAAGTTTACTTTAGTTGAGGCCAGGGGAAGGACAAAATTCACGATGCCACAGAATATACTTTTTCGCAGACATGGGGTTTTTGTTAGAAAGAGTCATATATTATAATGAAAGTGAATTTTTTCCTACTTTAACCCAAGTTCTCAAAAATCTAGTCCACTTCTTCTTCTAGCTTGGCAACTATCCAAGCAAGTATATTCTTCTTTCTTCTGCCTTATCAGGGCATTTTCTAAAAAACTAGTATTAGAATGTTCAAACAAGCTCAAAAAAGCATAAATAAAACATCTGTCGACATTATTGAGTGAAAAAACGACGGAGCAAAAATGTCAAGAGAAAAATTTTGAGCTTTATTTAGCTTCAGCTTTACAAACTTTTTGGCTTGAGTACAAACAAAAATTTGGGTCTTGTTTATACTAGTACAGACAATTTTCTGGTATGAAAGTTCAATTTGATATATCAGTTACAGTGTTACAAATGAAGTACAAACAAATTTTAGACCGTCATTGGTGTCAGTGCAAACGGGTCGAGTACAAAAAAAACAGTGGCTTTATCACGCGAAAAAAAACGTCTCTATTTTTTCTAATTAAGAAAAATTTGACCAGAAGAGAAATGCCGAATACAAGCATTTTTACATAAAATTATTTACACAGAAGCAAAACATATAGCGGATATCTTTTCACTTTTCCGGTAAAAACCTTGCAGAAACTTCGACCAACGCCACATTATGTCTGAGTTTCATCTGACGACCAGCCACTAATTTTTCTTTATATTCAACGGTTTCACAGAGTGGAAATATGCGACCAAAATTTTAAGTTAACCCGACCAATTGGAATCCTGAATCTTACTCAATGTTTTCTTTCCCAAGTTTGCAAAAAATTAAAGATATGTTCGTCACTCTCAATGATCGGTGTTTTTTCATGTTGAGACAACAAAATAGTCCTCGAGAACCAGTGGCTTCAAGTCACGCCTGTTTTGGACACATTCTAAAAACGGTCGAAATTCTAACGTGTGTACGATAATGTATTAATATACCAAAAATCAGAATTTTGGATTTCCCTTTCCAGTTAGTCTCTTTTTAAACTACTCTAATTATTATTAACGTTGACTGACATTTATTTCAATCAAATTGAACGGTGAAGATCTTCGAGGAAAATCTACAAGGTTCTTTTCAAATTTTCAAATTTCAAATTCAGTGTTCTTAACGTTTGGACATCTTTTTTATTTTTTTGACCGACTTTTTCTGTACTTTACGGATGACACCAGTAAAAACCAAAATCTTGACCGTTGTCGTACTGGTTGTCGTTATCGTCTCTAAAACTGTTAAAAATGCACTGCAGAACCTGAGAATTCCACATTTTAAAATTATACATGCAATTTCTTGCTTCCCAGGTCATTTAGTGTATTCGAATATCACTATACTTTGACCCCATTATTAGATACACCTACACTTCACGCTTTTAACTTACTGTTTGTTCATGGAAGTCTCGATTTGTACTTTCAAGTCATTAGTTATCAAAAAGCTCTAACGTTTTCTGGTGCAAAATGTGTTGAACTGGACAAACGTAGCCTTTGTACTGTTTCTGAAAATTCATATGATCAAACAAACAGCTCAGTAGTCCGGACTTGATACTGAGCTGGCATGTTTTTTTACGCAATTTTAAATGATTTATATTCTATTACATATGATTAATTGTATGTGATCTATTGACATGTGATATAAATGCATTTTCAGTGATTTATTGAGCTTTAGATGGTTCGATGTTGCGATCAGATGTCTCTTCTTCAGTCACTATCTGACATTACTCGTCATTTATACTTTCAACTAATGAGTCTTTGAAAAGTCATTAGTTGATAGATCTCATAGCGGGGTTAAGCTAGACATCGAGTGAATTTATTACACTCGTAATTCAGATTTCATTAGAACATAAAAATTACATCGCCTGCGATTGATTCACTGAATCATTGCACTCTAAAACCGGTAACGGAAATGAAACATCATTTCTAGGGGTTCGATGGAGTATTAATAATTCTCCAACAGCTTGCTTGGAACATAAATTAAGACAGATTTGACATAGTTTGCAATACACGACAAATGTTTATCATGCAACTCGACAAACCTAACTTGATTGTCAGATTTCATTAATATAAAATAATTTGAATATGATGTTTCGAGCTACATCCAACATTCCAGAGGTCTCCCTCTGTAAAATATGCAGTTGAACGTTTTCGATAGGTGTGCAGGTTTTGATTACAGAGCAAAATGAAAAACTGATTATCAGCAAAGAATAGAAATATAGAATACAGAGGAAAAGTGTATAACTACAAATAAAATGTGTTTTTTGCCTAGGTGTAATTCTTGAAATTTTAATCATAAATCAATCTGCGTAAGGGAAAACTCGAATAATTCAAAAATATTTTGAATAACTCACAAGTGTGTTGAACAAAGTCTTTGTCTTGAGTCATATGCTGTTGCTGTCGTGTTGTTGACCACTCAATGATTTCTGCCATATGACACAAGAGCGATCGTCATGACGTTGTATTGCCATTGTGATGGTTTACTTTTCAAAATTATCGATGTGAAAATTCCTGCTGATAACAATTATCAAGTTCCTGAATGACCTGACTCGACGAAAAACTGTTATTGATGCTTCTGTGTTGACGCGTGTTTTAAAATTATGTTTTGCTTTTTCATCATCATACCGCTACTTATGGATGTTGGCGCTGGACTTATTAAACGAAGAACAAAATTCGGAGAAGTTATCGGACTTATCTATACATCCCCAAGTGGGAATACCGTTGAAAAGTATCTTGGTTTACCATACGCACGCGCCCCAGTTGGCCAATTCCGTTTCGAGGTCACACATTTTTAGTACAGTATGCTGAATATGCTTTTCGTATTTTTATTATTATAGTATCCTATTCCACTGCACAGTTTTCCTGCTATGCCATATAACGCGACTTTTCGAAGACCGTGGTGTCTGCAAGATGATATGTATGTGTATAGGTCTATCGGCAACGAAGACTGCTTGTATCTGAACATCTTCACTCCACATGAAGTAAAAACTTTTGAAATAATGATCTTCAGTGTAACGTGGCATTATAATTATTGTTTAGACAACAAATAATTCCAGGTATCCAGTGCTCTTTTGGATCCACGGTTAGTATTACTCCCTGATATTTCACTTCAGAAGCTACGATAATTTTCAGGTGGATCATATAAATCTTGGAGCGGTAATGTTTTCGATGTGGATGGAGCCATAGATAATTTCGTTTCAAAGGGTATCATTTTAGTAACCATAAATTTTCGTTTAGGTGCGCTAGGTAATGCTAAGACTCTGGAAATTCATGTATAGTGTATTTCAAACATTACATTTAGGGTTCATGAGTTTACTCAACAGTAAATTACCAGGGAACTATGGTTTGGAAGATCAGCTTCTGGCTTTGAAATGGGTCAATAAATACATTGACGACTTTAGTGGCGACAAAGATTCCATTACAATATGTGGCGAAAGTTCTGGTGCTGCAAGTGCCAACCTATTGGCATTTTCCCCAAAAAGCACGGGTATTGAACAAAATATGATTCCAACTTTTATATACACAATTTATCTTTGAGGCTTTTTTCACAAGATTATCATGATCAGTGGAGCAGCTCCTGCTCCATGGGCTATCGCACCAGAAGTGACCAAATATTTCACAAAACAAATTATCGATCATATTAGGTGCCAAGGCGAAGATGAATTGGAATGTTTGAAATTTCAACCCTATTTTCGTATGTCATTTGGAGGGACTATGGCGCCAATTAAAGATGCCTCTCATAATACGGCAGATCCATTCAGTGAAGAAGTAGGTGAATGTTTCGATTGATTCGTAGTCCAAAAATCCAAAAATTTCAAGTTTGCATTATGTGTACGTCGGAGAAACATGGGACATTAACTGAATTTTAGAATCGATATGGAATTCAGTTGATGATTCAAATGACACCAGTGGTGGATAATTACAGAGGAAGCGATGCTATAGTCCCATTCCCACTTTGGCAGCTAATATCCATGTCGAAATTGCAAGTTCCAGTTTTGATAGGCTTTTCCAAGGGAGAGCTTCCAAAACCAGGTAAATTGGATAATGTCTGTTAGTGAGTACTTCCGTCTTTCATTCATATTGATGATGTCTTGCAATACTTGACTAGCTACAGTGATGCAACACTACCTTTTTTGCATGTGCATATTCTCGCTTTAGTATATTTCAGTATTTCATCGTGCCAAAAAATTCAGTTATTTGTTGCCGCTGGGCCGACTTAACAACAGGCGAGAAGTAAGCTCTTCAGATGGGATATTCATCATTTAATAAATGTGTCCAGGTCCTAGAGCAGTTTTAACACTTCTGATTAACCTGATATTTGTGTGGATCGGCTAACTTCATGTCAACGAATATATCATTCATTTAGGCTGTAGAGATCATCAAGAAACATTACTGTGGTAATAGCTCAGATGAAACATGCATTCAGTTGGAAAGACAAGTAAGATTGCATAGCGTTGTTATTTTTGTCAAGCAATACATATGGCGAAAAAAATTCTGAAAAGTAGGAGCTGCTATAGTATAAATTTGTGCAATTTTTTTTACGAAATTCACTACAGAATCATTGTCAACTGCATAAATTGTATAATAAATGCATAATTAAAATAGAAGTTATTGTTTTTGAGTTCACAAGTTGTACAGCGATTGAATATACCTCTCAGATTAGTGTTCAGATTTATAATGACTACATCATGAACGTGCCTGTGTGTATGATGGCAAAACTGTTCGAAAAATGTCGTGCACCAACGTACGTGTATTGTTACGATCTTAAAAATGATAGAAGTAAATAATTGATCGGATCTAAATCTACGACTAAGCTTAGAAACAAATTTCAGGTGATGAACCTGCCGAACATCTCTCTGATGTTGCATTCCTCTTCAACAACCCATCATTGATCATCAACAACGTAAACCCTCCAGACATACCACTCCCAGCACCGCAAATCAAGTCATTTATTTTCGATTCGTTTCTCAATTTCATCAAGACAGGGTAATTTGTCATAACGATTGTGTCTTGTAGAAGACTACCCAACACTGGAAAAAATACAAAAATTAATTGTTCCCGCGAGGGTTCTATGTTAGCATAAATGTAAAATCCTTTGTCGTTATTTCGAATCGTTTCTTTGCAGTGATCCAAACAACAATCAGAGTATCAGTTCGTTTGGCTTCTGGCCAAAGTACAAGCCAGGTGAATCCAGTGTCGTTAGGATTCAAAACGATATTATCAAGTTGGAAGGATGCTATGAAAACGAAGGCGAATTTTGGCAGTCTTTAGATGTAGAATATGCTAAATATTCAGCAATTAAATTCAGAATTTTACAAGAAAAATAAATAATTCCTTGTGCAATGTTATAAGCAAAATTATATGTCGAAAAAGAATGTAAAATCGAAAGACATTCACTGTGATTAATGGCTGTGATGTGACTGGGAAATTGAAAATTTGCATCGTACTTCCAGCTAAGTCGGTGGTGATGGCATCCAGGTTGTCCCCAGCAGCGAAAAATTGACACTTGGTCCACAATCACAGTGGATGTGTGCAACGAGATAATTTTTGAAAAACGCTAAATTATGTTGTTTGGACCTCTGCTCATTATAAATTTATCGTATTTTCTTGAACGGACGTGGTCTTTCTTTGTACAAAGTGACCGCTCCTAATTCCGAGTCTTGCGGCGAATTTGCACATGTTGAAATGGGCAAAAGCTCTGCTCACAGCCAAAAGTTTATGGTGAACGGTGAAAATGCCCAGAGTGATGAGAAGCAGCTCCGCTCTGTGGTGAGCAGTGAAAATGCCCTAAGCAATCTCCGCTCACATGGGAAAATTTGTGGTGAATAGTGAAGACGCCCGAAGAGATATGTGCAAAAACTCCACTTACTGGGAAAGTTTGCCGTGAGTGGTGAAAATGCCCAGTGGAATGTGCAAAAGTTCCGCTCACTGTAATTTAAGCGCACTGAGTGGAAGTAATGCCCGACTCGAAACTGCCCTATTTATAACGTTTACTAAAACATATACTACAGAGTGACGACTGCAAGTTCTCATCGCACTTGGTATCTTTTTAGATAACAGGGCATTAGGTGCATATTTTGTATCAAGGAATTACATGGTAAGCTATAAATTCTGTGTACAGTTATAAACACACATGTGAGAGGAGACATTAGAGTGCTGGACAATAGAGTGTGGACACTAGAGTGCAAACATTAGAGTGCAGGGACATTAGAACGCAGGAGAATAGAGTGCAGGACAATAGAGCGCAGGGACATTACAGCGCTGGACAATAGAGCTCAGGAACATAAGAGTGCAGGAAAATAGAGAGCAGACATTAGAGCACAAACATTAGAGCAGAGGCACAATAGAGCTCAGGACAATAGCACGAAGGGACAATAGAGTGCAAGGACATTAGAGCATGGAACAATAGAGCACAGACATTAGAGCATGGACATTAGAGCACAGAGACAATAGAGCACAGGGACATTGGCTACAACGCTACGCCACATATTGCTATGTGTCACTTATCGTTCAAAATGCCTCACAGTAATGAACCCCATAATATGTTTGACTACAATTGCATCTGTGGACTCATGTTGCCCCTAAATTATGGTGCGTATCAACACACCCTTACATAAGCCCAATTAATGTTTCAGGAATCGATCAAGGACCACCTCCACAAAACCACCAATTTGAGTAAGAAGTACTATGACCAGAAAGCTTAAAAATGTAAAATCGGCATCAACAACCTAGTGCTCCTTGTCAACAATTGGAAAAGTAACAAAATCCAAACTAATTTCATTATCCTGTTCATTATTAACGACGTAAGTAACATTGATAATAATGTTGTCACCATTATGCCCTCGATGCACCTGGCCACCCTCAAATCATTGCAACTTTGTGCCTCAATTTTTTATTCCACATCATGCCAAAGACACTTTTATCACTGAAACCAGTCGCCCAGTGCACTCACCAATCATCACACTGCCTCAATTATCATGAAAATTTAATTTGTTCTGCTTAAAGTATTGTCTGTATAAATTTACTCATTTCTCTTTCTGTACACGCCCTTGTCTTTTTATTTCTACTACATTTATATCACTTCATTTTTCTACTTTAGATTTATAAAAATCGGACGTTTCAGACCATCTTTGGTGCTTTAGCCGATGATCGGGCTGTCTTGCAGCTGGTTTACATTTCAAATGTCCACCACCGGCCTAGGACCAAAAACATCAACACCCCAACACGGCCACCAGTGTTTGAACCATATCGTTGGGACCAGGTCAAAACTTTAGTACTAGGCTCTGTTGCGCATTTAATCATTCAGCTTGCTACCACTCAACAACATGGACTGTCCTACCTCATGAGATCAATGGGAAAAGGTTGACGCCCAATTGTCTTAATATTGTTTAGTCACCTTTTCAACTTTACACCTCATTCTTTACACCTTTTCAACTTTACACCTCATTCACTTTTCTGTGATGTTTTCTTATTGAATTTTATTTCTTATTCCTTCACTTTGGCTGAACAGTCGCTTCTTATCATCACTCCTTATTGCCGTCAAATATGCCCTGTTCGCCGGTTTATCCCTACATTGGTTGGGTCAACAGTCAACTGTATAAGAATGACTGAATATTTTGTTGCGGTTTTGTTGTTCGTACTAGTCTGCATGCATTCTTGCAGTTTAGTATTTGTGCATGTCCCCTGCACCCAGTTCCACAATGCGCACTTTGGCGTGAAAGTGCCCTTTGTTTAGCAAAGTGCACTTCGTCGTAGTCGATTTGCCAAAGTGCACTTTGTCGTAGTCGATTTCCACAAATTTTCAAAGGGACCTTTACTAAAAGGGCACTTTGCAAATTTCCCTTTGGAAAAGGGAATTTTTAAAGTTTTAGTTCCACAATGAACCCTTTGATAAAAGGGACACTTTTCAAAGTGAAAGTAAAGGGAAAGTTTCAAAGGGAGGGGGGAGGTCCCTTTGGGATGAAAGTGAGAAATTTTTATGCGTTTTTTTGACGAAATCGTGTAATTCCTCCCTAAGTTGTCTCCCTAATTAAATCAAAACCTTATAATTTAGGATTATTTTATCAGTCGACGACTAACAAAACCTATAATTTAATTTTCAAGAAGGCGGCGACGCCTACAATTTTTAAATTACATCTCGCTCAAGAAATATCCTAATTAGAAAAAAATCGAGATTTTTTTAAACAGCGCTTGGCACAATTATTACAACGCCTAACAGAACGCAAGCTCTATTTTGCTAAATATATATCGCTAGCTAGCACAAACTAAGTGAGATTTAAGTCGATGATGACCCCAAAGTGAGAATTTAATTATATCGTAAATAAACATGTTCTAATATAGAAAGTGCCCTTCGCAAAGCGTTGGTTACTCCTTTGCAAAGTGTTGGTTACTCCTTTGCAAAGGGTACTTTTGGTAGGGCACTTTTGAAAGTGCACGTTGTCGCAAAAAAACCTTTTCACTTTAGCAAAGTGCCCTTTGCCAAAGGGCTTGTTTGTGGAATTGGGCCCTGACCTGTAGTTTGGGTTACCACTTGACACTTTGCCCCTACCACATCACAAGAAGGTCGGTGGTAGCCGCCTTGATTCCTGGTGCTTAATTATCAAGCTATGTCCTAGCCTGTGTGCAATTCTGATACTACCGCCCGTTGCTGTCTCCACTGGTGCTGTACGTCCACACATGCACGGCAAGAATTTTCCATGGGGGACGGTCCATGGACTTTTTCTCAGGGGGGTAGGGGGGTGGGTGAGCAAAAAAACAAAAAAAAGTTCTGCGAACCTGTTTTTCATACAAAATATGCACAAAAATCATGAAAAAAGCTGTCTTGGAAAAAGTTCAGGGTGTGGTGTTTGACGATTTTTTTTTGGTCAGGGGGGTGGCCAGGGGCTCGGCTATGGGGGTTTACCCCCCTACTCCCCTCTCTATGTGCATGTATGTGTACATCCACTTCTCATCACCTAACTCGAGTAGGACGATTGGAATTGACAAGTCATGCCCATCCTGGTGACACCGACACCCAAGTTTCAGCCATCTGGAGAATCTCTCCCTCCAATTTATTTTTGATGTAAACTCAACTTTTTCGGTTTCAAGATTTGCCTTAGTTCAACCTGGACTTGTTACAATTCCAAGTCTTGTTCAATCATTGGGATGAAAAAGTACGTACTTTTAGATCGCATATATGTCATAATGCCGCAATGGCTCCAGACGATTTTAGGCTTGAATTGAAGACGAATGAAGAATCTACAATTTTGCATTGAGGTATCATGCTATCGATTTGTTCTGCTTCTAGAAAAATGGTGTCGAAAATGTACCTTAATAAGCATGCTTAAGAAAATTGACCACATCGAATTCATATTGAAATCACAAAGCAGTTTGAAAGATCGTGAAAAATTGTGCAGGATTTGCTATCATACTTCGCACTTTAGGGCAGAAATCGCATAGCTATATGAATTTCAAAATACTCTCTCAAACATTCCTTTCAGCAATTTCAATGAAAAAAGAAAATTTTCAAGCAAAATAAAACATGACGCACTGGCTCTTACTGCTGAAACTCAGAAATACTAGATGTGGGGAAGCTTTTGATATTTTCTCACTTGGAAGAATGCTATCTCTGAATCAAAAGTATTGAACAAACTAGTCTTAGTTTTATGCAGATTTCTAATCTTCTGAAGTCCTTGGAAAAACGAAGTAATGACAGTTCTGAAAAATCAATATATTGTACATTACTGTGAAAATGATCAAGTGAGGAATCCCCACATCATTATTTCAAAATTAGACTGAAGGCCAAGAGAACTTCAACTAGCTGTTGATAATCAGCAAGACCAATATGACTGCACAAGACTCCAGATTAAAGAACAAAAAAATTTTTTAAAATTCGAATGGGGCGAAGCAGTGTTCACATTGAAATCTAGCTTAGATGAACTGAATATCGATCGTTTAGCATGGGTCTACGACAATCGGGTGAAAGACAATTGGGTGAACGACAATTTGGTGAACAACAATTGGGTGAATGCGACAATTGGGTGAATACAACCATTGGGTGAAAATCATGAAAAACTTATGTCGATAGAAACGTGAAAAATGTTTGGAATAAACAAAAGACACTGCAGTTTACATCGAATGAGCACCAAAATTCTGAAATTAGTTTTAATCACTTCAATCTCTGACATGTTAGTTATACTCTTTTTTTATGAAATGCTTCCAAATAGAAAAAGCGACACAAATCAGTAATGTCGTCAAAATCGTTTGAATGGAGCTCTTGGTGTAAAATTTTTCACTAGAAAAATCGGTAAAGCTTAGGTCAGTATGCTCATAAATTTACAGTCCTGTATGATATATTGTTTACCAGCAAACTGAAAATCTGAAATACTACTTGTTTTCCGCTTTCATTATTTAGAAGCATTTCAAAAAACAGACTATAGTTAATCCAATCACTGTCAATGATTTGTATCCTATGATTTCGAAAGTATAGTAGATCTAGTGAGAACAAAAGTTTTTTGAAATTTTAGTAGCACTTATAATTGTAAAAAATTACTTGATCAACCTGATTTTTTCTTTTGTACACATTTCAACCGATTGATTTGTTTTTCAGTGTTGAGTTGACTTTCTTGAAAGTCAACTCTTTGATGCAGTTGAAATTTCGGTAATGTTTGACTCAGCTGGATGGGCCGGACCTCACACTGGCCATAAGTTGTGCATAAAGATTTCTTCACACATTCCATCAAGTCTAAATGCTTTTCTATGATTTTCACCCAATTGTCGCGTTCACCCAATTGTCTTAGTCACCCAGTTGTCTTTCAACCAACTGTCGTTCACCCAATTGTCACATTCAACCAATTGTCACATTCACCCAATTGTCGTTCACCCAATTTTCATTCACCCAATTGTCGTTCACCCAATTGTCTTTCACGCAATCCTCGGGATCCCGTTCAACATACCATAGTGGCATCTTTGTCGGTAATTCTTTTGAATCATATTAGCTTTCCCATATTTTGAATGAAATGAACTATGTCTCCTTATTTTCAAATGAGCCTCGGAAAGCCAAATAATCCTTAGAAATTGGTGAGTGGACTATAAACCTGCACCATAGGCCTGAATCTTTTCTTATCATTTTGTTCGCCTGAATAAAAAAGCTGTACATGTTCAAAGGTTATTCATTATTTGCACGAACATCTTTCTGCAGACTGAGGATCATTTGGAAAAAAACAGAATATAGCTGAGTGAGGCTCAAAATTGGTCATATGATGTTGAAACCTCATTCATCCGTGATATCCCTGCTGATTTTTGCTCCATATCACTTATGAACCAACTGATACTTG
This sequence comes from Romanomermis culicivorax, assembly GCA_963922205.1. Lineage (NCBI taxonomy): Eukaryota > Metazoa > Nematoda > Enoplea > Mermithida > Mermithidae > Romanomermis > Romanomermis culicivorax. The sequence continues at coordinate 307,007 of CAWUHX010000255.1, read as the reverse complement.
ACTCAACAATTCATGTATTGTGGGAAAACTAAATATTACTGTCGTTCTTTTTTATTTTAGTAAAGCATTCTCATCAATTGGTAATTTCTGTACTTTTTCAATGGCTCTGATGTTCTAGTTGAGTGGGGTGACCAGATGGTAGTTGCATATTCAACGTTAATGTTTCAGCAGGAAATACATCAATCAGTGGACATCTGCCTTAAGGCTGGATTATACTACTTACACCACACTGAGCTTACGCTTACGTCAGGCTACACTGGGCTGGGCCAGCCCAGCCTGGCAGCCCATCGTGGCGTAAGGAGTATAACCAATCTTACGCTAGATAAGCAGACAAACAAAAAATCGTGGGTTTTTTTAGCTAAAACACATCGGAAAAGGGTTTTTTCAAGTTTTTGTTGTATGCTCCTTAATGTTTTTCATCATTTGAATCAAAATCGCAACAATTTTCAAAAAATTTCCAACATTTTACTAAATTTTGGAAAGAACTGCCACATTTTGATTAAAACGCCACGATTGACCCGTTTCAAATTTTATAAAACAATACACAGAAAAAGGATGCTCTTTCTGGATGGATAAATCATGAAAACTTTTATTTGGGTTAGAAAAATCATGTAATTGGGGGGAAGTGCTATTGGACCCCCCAGAAATCGTCGGCCATATGGCAAGCCATTGGGCGACCTCCCCCCCCAGGATTTTCCAATCCTATGGCTAGCCATATGGTAGTCATAGGGATCCCCATACTCTCGGTCGGAAAAATACTGGAAAATAGCAATTTGTGAACAAAAAAATGGTTAGAAACGTCAATTTTATCAGCGCTTTGCACCACAAATATATTTTTTATCGCTTTTTGAACAAAAATTACTGTTTTTCGAACCGTTTTTTGGACTCTTTTGGTGAAAAAATCGAACTTTTTTCCTTCACAGACCTCTCGCCCAAAATTTTTGGGGAATTAGTGACCCCTTGTCTGAAAAAAGTCGTCCGACCCCCAGAGCTCAGGGCCCCGTTACATTATGGTTAGAAAACAGAGGAAAGAGATAATTTTGATAGAAATTTGCTGGTGAGACTTTATCGAAAATACACTTTCCTATGGTTTAATAATATCGCCAAAGTTGTTCCTGTTGTAGTGTGTTTCCCCCGATTTTCACGATTTTCTAATAGTTTTGTCAATTTCATAAAAACGCCTGCAAGTACAACACATCAATCATGCCCAATATGGCCCAGCGCTACAGTTACTGTAGAAGATGGTTTTTGTGAATTAAGCAGTGAACTATGATGGATTATTCTCGTGCGCCTCCCCTTTCATATTATAACTAGTATTTTGCCTGTGCATTATTCGCCTTGCCTTTATATTAAGGCAGGCACCTCTGCCGCTCACTCCGTGATGTCAGCAAGTGACGCCCCACATCACAACACTCCGCAAAGAGGTGCGATGATGTCAGAAATGGGCACTCATCTTAGAAATGATTTCCTGCAATGCATGTCGATGTCAGCACTCAGCACTCATCACCAGAATGTTTTTCAACAAGGCGTGTTGACGTCAGCAAGTGGCGCTCATCTTCAAACTACTCCCTATCAAGGCCCATCGACGTCAGCAATGGGCGCCCATCACCAAAACATTTTTTCCCAATGTGCGTCAACATCAACAATAGATTGCCACCAAAATGACTTTCTGCAGGGTGCATTGACATCAGCAAGGTGCGCCGTCCACCAAAATGCTTTACCAAGAGGCGCCGCAACATCAGAAAGGGGCGGGGACTATCAAAATTCTTTTCTACAAGGTGCCATGACTTCAGCAAAGGACGGCAATGATCAATATGCTTTACCATGAGGCGCTGTGACATCAGCAAAGTGCCCCGACCATCAAATCACTTTTCCACAAGGGGCCATAACCTTAGCAACCACTGCTCATCAGCAAAATACTACAGGTGATGTGCGGCAGCCAGTGAGTGTTTTTTCCACTATGGCACCTTTTCTAAACTCAAATTCTGTGATAGCACCCTTTTTAAATTCAAATTCTTCTCTGGCGCCCTCTTCTCAGCCTTTTGGTAATGTTTTGAATGAATCTTTGGTGCAAGCTCTGCGGACAACTCTGCCTGCGGCTTGGAGTCTGAGTGTGTCCGCTCGGCAAGTATTTTCAGCAGTGGTGCCCCCTCCTAGTTCACAAGTAAGCGTTTTGGACAGCAACAGAGACCGATCCAACCCATGGGATCCTGTTGTTGAGGCAAGATTTTTGGTGCTCGAGGAAAAATATGCCCGCCAGCTTGAACAAATGGAACAATGACAAATAATCATCAAAGACGCATTGCTAGAGAAAAAGGAGGAAAAAACCACCACCGACAAATCGAAATCACCATCATGTGATGTCCTAACAACTGCTCGACCACCACCACCACTTGCTGAGCCCATTCTGGAATATTGTCTGCCACTGCCAGTTGCGGCATCCAACCAGCCTTTGACAAATCATCAAAATGCATCAAATCACTGTCATGCTGATGTGTTAAAGGGTGGTGATTTTCCCCAACTGTGTGCATCTGCTAGACAACATGATTTCCCCAACTTACCCCCCGAAAATTTTCGCACCATTGATAATGGATGCCAGACGTCTCAAGAGAGGACGGTCAAATAAAAGTCATTGTCGAAAATATGCAACCACTTCACGTTGATGCTTCCTTCAAAGATAAACAACTGATGTGATTCTTCATATGCCTCGAAAATGAATTCGGCCATGATGAATCCAACTATATCAAAATGAGTACACTCCGCCGCCTCACACGTGATATGCCCAGTGATAGGATTCAAGACATAGCCAAATATGACAAAGCCAAGAATATGCTCATGTTTCAACTCGCACCCAATTACAACCAAATGATGCTCAAATGAGAATTTGCCACAATTATGCCTGATACTGGAGAAGAACCAGCCGCCTTTCTGAGTATGGTAATGACCTATCTACAGCTTCTTTACCATGATAAAGATCAAATTTTTCGGCACCAAACAATTATTCCAAATTTTCTAACTAAAATGCCTATTTTTTATCAACTTTCTATTGGTGAAGAAGCAGAAAAGTTCACTAGTGTACATCAGTTAGCCAATGCAGTCACTAGAGTTTGTAGCAAACTAAACGCCATGAAAGCAGAGATTGGCACCAAAGAACAGTCGATTGTTGTCCATCAGGCTGTTCCGGAAGCCGTTACACTGCAATCATCAACATCGCCACTTCTGAACAAACGTTTCGACGGCCACTGTAAAAATGCTCATTCAATGGACCACCAAAAAGCTGAGTTGCCTGCCCATTCTGGTAGGAGTCATCTCAGTGATGGCTCTCCATCGGAAGAGACAAATGTCCTGTTTCAACAACAAATCACCTTGCATGCAGACAAAGAAAGCCGCAAATCAAGAGCAACTTCAACCAATGAGAATGATCTCTTCAGACGACAAAACTGCTACAAATGGCATAGCCACGACAGGTATCAAACTCGAAATTGCCGATCTGCTACCTACAATTGGAACTGGTTTCCGCCAACCCCTTCTTCTGGTCTCTGGTGGGACACCCATAATTCACGCACTCACAATACCGAACATTGTCTCTGGCTCAAACAAGTCAACACTTTAAAGATGTATCGTCAAAACCCCAATCACCGCATGATGCCCTACACCAGCCAATATCTCAATGCCAGCTATCACTGCTACAACAATGATGTTAGAGCTTCCAATACATGGTGATATCAACAAACACGCAAGTCTCCATTTAAACAGCATATTAACTGTAATATGCCAGTGCCCCCAACTTCAATGCCAGCCTTGCCAGCCCCTCTGACTAATCCAGGCACTAACACTACCAAAGTGTCAGATGCTGCAGTCGTGGCTCAGCCTTCAACAACTGCAACTCTTTCCAAATTGATCACCGCCAACATTATGACTAGCCCCAGAATTATCAGCTGGGATGCCTCCGCTCAACCTGCCCACCCGCCATGGATCATTCAATCAGTTGTTTGCCCAATCAACAACCCTGCGCTATCCAATACAAAATTCATCCAAAATATGCGGCAACAGATGCCTTCATGATAGGAGTCAAAGTTGGCAACATCAAAACCAATGCTTTAATCAACACTGGTGCTCAATGTTCTGTCCTTTCAACCAGCCGCGTCAAATGAGCTTTCGATAAACAAATGCTTTGCTTGCCCATCTGTGGAAAGATAAAGGTCGCCAAGGGTGCCACCATCATTACTCATGGTCCTGTTATCATCACGATGGGATCCCAATTTGGTGAACATTTGGTCAAATGTGTAGTTCTCAACGATGATGCTCAAGATCAATTTATTATCCGCACTGACTTCCTCGCTCATCCTGAAATCAATGCCATTCTCAACTTCACAGAAAAATTTCTTGAAATCCAAAACATCAAAATGCCACTCAAAGTAGTCGCTTCGATCAAAGCACAACCATTTCTACTGACACCCTGCAACAATATTTTGGAAGAAATTGCTGGAAGAACAAGTGAGTATTTATGATAATTTTTCAGAAACCGATAGTCAAGTTGAAGAAATCGAAGCTGAAGGATTGGATCGGCCGCTTCAGACTGGTCCCCACCATACTATGTCTAGTAGTCCAGTAGTCTGGAAGTCACAGAGCTGGCTGAATGGATTCTTTTCATTGTGAAAGCATCTCCAACGATCCAACCGAACTGTCAACAGGTCTTCCCAGCAACCGATGTTTCCATTCCTGATCTGATTGTACAACCCACCAAAGAAGCAGATTCCAATAATGAATTCCCTGTCGAAACGTCAATCATCAACATAACCAATGTAAACTGCCCACTTTTCTTTGTCAACAATACGCCAAATTGCATCAAACTTCGACCGAACCAAATCATCGCCGTGGCCAAACACACATTGGAGTCTGTTGCTGCCCCAATCCAAGATAGTGATATCCGTGTCTCAGTTGCCACATCAGACCATGATTTGACTGACCATGAACTGGCCGCGCTGGACAAATCACTACCACTTCATATGGACAAACAAAAATTGGAATTGGCTTTGAACAAGATGCCCGAAAAAACCAGCGTTACTGCCACTCAAAAAGGCAGAGGCCCTCAGTAAGCTTTGGCTAAACCAGACATCTTCAGCCTCCCCGGCGATAAACCTACATTCACAAATGAATTAACCATCAGCATCAACACCAGCACAGCAAAGCCAGTATCTCGCCACTATTACCATGCCATGATGGAACAAAGACACATTGTACGCCGCCATATCCAAAGAGATGCTCGACAACAATTTTATGGAATGGTCCTGCTCGCCCTGAGCTGCGCTGCTATTCCTCGTAAAAAAGAAAGATGGTTTGTGGTGCCCTGTCGTAGATTACCACAGTATTAACCAAGTTACGCCTAGTGACAAATTCCTGATCCCCCGCATTGATGACTATCTGGACATGATGGGACAAGTGAAATTCTTCACCACCCTCGATGTCAAAGCTGGGTACTGGCAGGTACCTCTTGACAATGATCCCCCCCCCCAATAAAACAACCTTCATCTACTGAGAAGCTTTGTTTCAGTTCAAAGTTTTGCTGTTCAATTTAGAGAACATGCCTGCCGAATTCCAATGCCTAATGGAAAGAACTCTTCGCCTGTATATTTGGAAAATTTGCCTCATTTATATCAATGATATTATCGTTTTTTCGAATTTGTTTGAAGAACACTTGGAACATTTACAAATTATTTTTGCCGCCTTCCGTGCAGCCAATCTTACGCTCCAGCCTGACAAGTGTGAATTTCTGCCGCCGCGAGTAAAATTTTTGGGACATCTCCTCAATGGGAAAGAAATCACCACTGATCTGGACAAAGTCAAAGCCATTGCTGAGTACGAGTTCACGCCTACCAAAAAAGGTATTCAAAGTTTTTTAGGTTTAGTCCAATGGTGCAAACGATTTATCCCAAAATTGGCAACCCTGTCTAGTCCATTGTATGGACTCCTATGAAAATATGCCCAATACATCGTCAGCGAAGAACACAAAGCTGCTTTCGAAGGAATCAAGACAGCACTCATGTCCTCGCCTTTCCTGTGATACCCAGAGTACGACGGCAAGGCTCAATTCATCATTCAAACTGATGCCAGTACAACTGCTATCGGCGCTATACTTTACCAAGAAAGTGAGGACGACAAATGGGTTATTGCTTACAACAGCCGTGTTCTTACGGACGCCAAAACCCGATATAGTACAATGGAGCAGGAATGCCTCGCTATTGTTTACAGATTCCAAATGTACCGCCACTACGTCTATGGCCAAAAGGATCATTCATACCAATCACAAGCCCCTCGAATGGCTCAAAGATGAAAAGCACCACAACTCCCGATTACAGCGCTTTGCCATTAATCTTCAAGATTACGATTACAAAGTCCAATACATCAAGGGTAAAGATACGCTTGTGTTTATTTTCTATCCCGAAAGGACGATGGCGAAAAGTCACTGGTACCAAGTGTCGAAGAATCGGCCAATGAAATCTTCCACTCTCAATTTCGCTCCACCGGTGGTATATTGGACGCTGACCCCACAGTGACCGATATTTCGTCAGTCGGAATGTCACCAGCTCTCCTGAATATGGCTAATGTAAATGTCATCACCCACGCCATGTCAAAGCAACACACCGATCAAGCTGCCCCAGCCACACCTCAGTTGCCACCCACCAAATTTCATCCACCAACAGTCGAACTATTTCCATCGCCACACAGGCTGAGATTCGGACTGCCCAGGCTGCCGACCCGGCGATCCTCAAAATTGTCGAAGCCCTCCAAACCGCTAATGCTGCAAGACAGCCGTCTGTCAGACGGCATCTTGTACCATCAAACAAAAGACCATAGACAACTTGTTTTGCCCGCTTTGCTTGTCGATCAAACGCTTCACCAATTTCATGGTGCAAAGATCATGAATCACCAAGGAGGCAAGAAATCGGTCAGAGCACACCAATAGACCAACCAAATTTTTAAAATATAACATTCCCATGCCCAAAAATGAAGAATATTAATTCGGTTGAAATATGTCGAAAATTAGAAAATATTAGGTGAGCGAAAATTAAGAAAAACGCTATTTTAATGGTTCAAAAACATCACCATAATTTTTTCTCACGCAAAAAAACATTAGAAAGTGATGAATATTAGCCGATGATGATGAATATCGGTCGAATATCCGTTGAAAATCAAAAAAATATTTTGCACTTAGCAAAATTCTACGGAAAGTAAAGCTTTTCCGTGTTTTAAAAACATCACCTAAATTTTTCCCGCCTTCGAAAACCCAGGAAAACCCCGAATTTCGCTTGAAATTAAGCTAGAAATCAAAAAATAAGGCGCCGAAATTTTCAAAGCTGGCTTAAGCAGGCGTAAAATCGGCCGACAAGATTTTTGCACCGCCTGCTTGCGCGGGCTTACGCCAGGCCTAGCGTAAGCTGGCGTAGCGAGGCACAATTTCGTTTATACTGTGGCGTAAGCCAGCGCAACAATTTTCGGTTATACTCAGTGGCGTAAGCCAGCCTGGCTCAGCCCAGCCCAGCGCAGTGAGTATAACTCAGGCTTTACAGTATGTCATACTCTATGATGCGCAAGATTAAAAAGTTTGCATTGCTTCTCAAAAAACGCGTTCTTACTACTGTAATGACGTTAATTTAAACTCCAATTTCTAAGACCTCGAATTTAGGTCTGTTCACAGATAAAATAGAGAACTTCCGTTTCCCTTAAAATAATTAAGTACTAATTCAAATCGAGAAACCAAAGGTTTGGCTTTGGGTTAACTATTCTCGGTACAGACTTAAATATTATTTGAGTTTCGGGTAAGCGTTTATTTGGTTGCATTAAGGATGAATATCTGACTATCTCTCGTGCCGATCATGAGTTCTTTTCTAATTCACGAACTAGTCTGAATTTCGGCCCGAGGAATCTGTAAACCCTCATTCATTTCAAAATGTAACATACCACAATATAGCATACGTTATTAAATGCAGTCATATCGACTTGCAGTCTTTAGATGTGCCATAGCATGACCGGATATTAGAGCGTGGGGCATACAATAGAGGGTGGACATTAGAGTGCGGATATCTGAGCGCAGGATAGCAGAGCGCAAGGACATTAAAGTGCAGGTGCATTTGAGCGCGGGACAATAGAAGGCAGCGACACTAGAGTGCAGAGTGCATTTGAGAAAACTGATTTTTTTCTCTGCAATGAACGCGAATTTTAAACTGTTTTTCAACGTAAGAAAAGAACGTTAAGCAAGCAGCTTTATTTTAAAAACCAACAAAGTTCTCTTGTAAACTGCGTGTATTATTCAGAATGTGAGTTAGAAATGCAAGATGAATTCGAAAATACCAAAATGAAACAGTTTGATTCCAAGATTCAAATATTTGCAATTTTTTGTGTCTTTTTCGCAAATTTCGAGGTGTAAAATATGCAAGCCCTATCTTTGTACTAACTTCTCGAACAAGCATTAATTTCTACTTTTATTTCGCCGTTTATCTACTCACAAAGTGTTTTTACGCACGGACACAGAAAGAATTCCCACGGTAGCTGAATAAAAAATGTAAAAAAAGAACACAAGTAATGAGAGAGTGAACGAACAATGAGATAAAAAACAAAAGAGAAAAATAAAAGAAAATCATAACGAAGTGAAAAAAGATTGAAACAAAGAGAAGTAAAAATAGCGATATAAGAGAAAAAGAACAAAAGATGGGTAAAAATACTGCGTGGTGGAAAAATATATTGACATGAACTTCTCCAGAGTCATGAAAAAAATACGGAGAATTGAAAAAAACAGGTAGAATTGCAATTGGGCACTAACCTGTATAACGTTTGTGTTGCATAACAGAAACGAACACACAGCATAGAACATGATCAAGTTTTTCCTGCTTCACTGCTGCTTATGGATGTAGATTTTCCACTAGGTTGTACTCAATGTTTGATAAGTACTATGTTTGTTCTCCCAATGAAAACCGATTTATACTTTGCTTGCACATTACATTAAATCACTGTGCACGGTATGTCACTTAGCCCTATTGTCGTACACTAAAAAATGGAGGAGAGCAGAGGTCTAGAGCAATCATTGTCCGGTTTTGGGAAGAAAGTATACAGAAAAAAGAACGATCTAGAACAGTGGCAGAATTCCTACGCATGCAATGTAGATGTGCCAAATGTCCTTTTGTGTGGTAACGGAGGTCAATCTTTAGGACATGATTAACACGTAATCAAGCAGGCTTTTTAGGAGCAGCCTCGGTTGTGTGGCAAAATCTTCACCCAGGGAAATCTGAAAAGCTTCTGGATATTCACATAAAGAGTCAGAAAACTCGTTTTCGTACATTTAATTGACTAGCCGTGTTAATGGGTTGCCAGCCATCAATTTTTGAACCACCATTTAAAAAATCAGGTGTATGTTACATAAATTTCGAATCCAAACAAATGTCATATAAATCTGTTGGCTGGGCAAACTCTATCGATTATGCTTCACGGCCGCTAGACATTTTTGGTTTCTGACTTCCATCCAACTGACGCTGTATTACTATTGTCATTTATAGTATCCAAAATCCAAGTCAAGTAATGCGATAATTTTGTACTCAGCACTCGCGATTCGCCGATCATCCTGTCGCCGTCAGAAATAACGCCTTGTGCTACGTAGCGTCCGTCCTTGTAGCAAAATAGTGGCGAACCAGAATCACCCTGTGTGGTCAATCAAATTACGGAAAAACTGTCCCTTATAGCTAATATTATCTCCCTGACTTGCAGCGTTTAAGCAAGAACATTCGTCCATGATTCTAGAACTATACCCTGTTTTTCTTGAAATGATTGTAAATATTAGGAAGGAATGGACAGCAAGTACTATCTAATATTTTTACTAATTCCTGCCAAATATGTCGCTTAAGTGTGCATGCCTCTTAGGGCCAGCGCCTCTATTAGCTGCACAGCTGAAACGAAAAACGACTTTTCACTTTCAGAATCGTTCAGTCCTACAGTTGTGTCACCAGTTAAACGGCAAAGAATTTTTGTTCTTTTTTGTAATAGTCGCGCGTCTTTGAAAACGAAAAGCATATTGTGAATTTTCGATTTTTGATACAGTCGGGCGTAGGTGAAAACGAAAAGTCATGCTGTAAATTTTTCGGTTTAGGGCTTAGTCGCATGCTTTGGAAAACGAAAACTATTCCAGATTCTCGGGTTATGTGGATCAGCCATGATTATTTTCTTGAAACGTACCTATAGGTATTCAGATTGTACTTAAAAGAATTTGCATATTCAATTTGTGACTAATTAAACAACATTCATATCGTATTTATTTTTTAGAGTATTTGTGAAGATTTAATCAAAAAGTTCACAAAAGCAGAATTCTACGGCGCTATGACGCGAGGCAATAGTACGCAGAGACACCAGGACGCAGGGCATTTGGATGCTAGAACATTCGAACGCAAAATATATGGGCGCAGAAATTATGACGCAGGACATTTGGACGCAGGAGATTAGGACGCAGACATTAGGGACGCAAGGAAATTAAGAAATTATCTTTGTACACCAATGCTGTGACAGTTTGTTGGATTTATGATCTTCTCATGGCATAACGCGATTTTTGGTAAATCGGGCATACATGTAGGGAGAGGATGGATGAGGCACTCTAATCCGAGGCTCAGCTATCTCTTCACCCAAATTTCGGGACACCCGCCACAATGTTGAAAATTATACCCCCAACCCATTTTTTTAAATTTTTAGAGAATATAGAACCATTTTCCCGTTTTTTTGGCTGAAATTAAATGCTCAGAACTCAACCAATGCTTTAAAACTTCGTTCTAGACGCTCATCAGCATGCTCTTTTATTTACAATTCAAAACTGAACCGTCTCCCAAAATATTCCACGATATTTTTACGAAACTTCCCTATTTTTTCTCAAATTCCAAGAATTTCTTGGCTTGAAAATTTTGTGACTATCAGTGCACAGAATGGTATTTTTTACTGTATTTTTGGGCAATTTTATGGTATTTTGTTATGTTTGGAAAATTTTTTTTAATTTAGAAATTTTCCAAAAAGGTTGCAATGCTGGGGTGTAAGTCAAGACTCTGCTAGGGGTCAGCCAGGATTCTGTCCATGGTCAGGACAGCCATCAAACCCGCAACTCCCCAAGAACATGTGGCCACATCCTGAGCCCAAGCCACTAGTGTCAGCTCTGTGAGTCTTGATATCCTGCGACTTCGTGTCCTGCGTCCTGACGTCCTTGCGTCCCAGTGCCCAACGTCTTAATATCCTTGCGTCCTAATGTTGTATGTCCTAATGTCTTGCTGTGCGTGGTTCCTAGGGCCAGCGCCACTCAGCTGCACAGCAGAAACGAAAAACGACTTTTCACTTTCAGAATCGTTCGATCCATAGTTGTGTCATCCGAAAAACGGCAAAGAATGTTTTTTCTTTTTTGTAATAGTCGCGCGTCCTTGACAACGAAAATCATATTGTGAATTATCGACTTTGGAAACTGTCGCGCGTCGGTGAAAACGAAAAGTCATACCGTAAATTTTTGGTTTACGGCTTGATCGCGCGCTTTGAAAAACGAAAACTTCTGTAGATCCTCGAATTATTTTAATCCACAGTTATTATTTTTTAAAACGTTTGCCCCTACGTATTCAAATTGTACTTAAAAATTGCATATTTAATTTTTGAATAATTAAATAACATTTATATCTTATACCTTTTTAGAATTGTTAAGATTTAATCGAAAAAAGTGCACAAAAGAACAATTTTATGGCCCGACGCCGTTAAGAAGCAAAGACATTAGGACGCACAACATTAGGATGCAAGGACATTAGGACGCAGACATTAGGACGTTGGGCACTGAGACGCAAGGACGTCAGGACGCAGGACACAAAGACACAGGACATCAAGACTCAATCATTAAGACTCAGAAATTAGACCGCAGAGCTGACACTAGCGTCTTGGGCTCAGGACGTGGCCACATATTCTTGGGGAGTTGCGGGTTTGATGGCTGTCCTGACCATGGACAGAACCCTGGCTGACCCCTAGCAGGATCTTGACTGACACCCCAGCATTGCAACCTTTTTGGAAAATTTCTAAATTAAAAAAAATTTCCCAAACGTAACAAAATATCAAAAAATTTCCCAAAAATGTAGTAAAAAATATCATTATACGCATTAATAGTCACAAAATTTTCAAGCCAAGAAATTTTTGGAATTTGAGAAAAAAGAGTTTCGTATAAAAATCGTGGAATATTTTGGGAGACGGTTCAGTTTTTGAACTGTAAATAAACTCGAATATCTCATAACCCTGAATAATGATTTTTAGATGTAATTAAACCTTCGAAACTTCTGTTTTTATGAAATGTTTATAAATTGAATAACGAGAAAAATGGATTGCCCTCAAAGTTCTTTACACGAAGCTTTTCTGTAAAATTTTTGCTCCAAAAAATAGATGAGGATTACTTGAGCGGGCTCGAAAAATTCCAGTCCTATGGGACGCATCGTGTAGTTGGAAATTACAGAAATGTAAAATGATACTTGCTCACCACTTTTTTCACAAGCATTGCAAGAAAAACAGACTGTAGAAATATAGCACTACATCGAATAATGATGTACAGTGAATATGAAAATTCCATGAAATTTCAAAATTTCATGTTCACCTTTCTTAGGCTTAGGCTCAGGCTTAGGATGAGGTTCTGACTAAGGCTTAGACTTATGCTTAGACATAGGCTAGGCTCAGGAGGCACTAGCTTAGACTTAGTTGTGCGTTCGGGGTAAGGGCTGCTTAGCACAAAAATCTTTTTTGAAAAAATAACATTGTTCGAGGTTACGGGAGTTTTATGCATTATTCAAGGTAACGAGACCTTCCACATAACGGGACGTTGGAGTAAACAGATTATAATCACGAAGACGAGGTAAATCTGTTGGCCTACAGTAGTCATCTTGATAATTTCCAAAGCGCTAAATTGTTATTTATAGACTTTTCCAATCTTAGTTTGCGGTCGAATCTAATATAAATTTTTCACTCGTAAATAATAGCATCGTACCACTATGTCTTCTCCGTGCAAGTGGTGAACCTAATTCGGTTAGTGAGTGCAAGCAGTTGATAGGTCGATCGTCAATTCTCAGTACGCTCAAGCTGCACTAGTAGGGAACTGGCTTATGCTGACTAATGCCTATGCTTAAGCTTTGTAAACTGGAAGACAATCAATCCTAACTAATGTCGCTAGATGAACAAACCGATCTCACGTGGAATGGTCCTTTGGGTGAGGCGGATTTCCAAATTGATGCGATGCTGGATTTCCGGTCCAATGTCCATGAGATTAATCGCATGTTGGACTTGATGGTCGAACTGTCAATGCACTCGAGTATATGAGCACATGCACCGGGGTCCTCTGAGAAAGATTTTCCATTCAAGTCATTTTTAGGTACTACAGGCTGGTCCCATACATCGGCATGGGAGAGATTCATTCACGCGTAGTACTGGAGCCAGAAAAACGTTGACCTGCCCGACATAGGCAACTGACCTGACTTGGATAGTGTCTGTCTTTTTATTGAAGGCAAGATTTTTCTGTTATAAAATACAATGGATTGAATATCAGATGCTGAATAGGGATCTCATGGGCGGTTAGACTTTGTTTTACATTTGGCTGACCTCCCCAGATTTTTTCCTGCTGATGTGTGGCTGTGCCCATCATTATTTTTTAGCATCAATCATGTTTTGTAATCATATCATGAAAATTCTATTTTGAATGCTGAGATTTAAATTTCGGATGGAAAAAATATAACTTGTAAGAATAGAGGTTGCCGTCGTCGAATATGTAAAGCAGTCGTTTCAGAACGCTTGCATAGTCGTCTGGCGAATGCAGGTTGAAGATACGCCACTGTGAATTTTCAGAAAAACATATTTTATTAATGAATTAATATCATTGATATGCTTCCATTCTCAAATCTCTGTCGATAGTAGTATAACTTAGAATATGAAAATCCAAGCAAACATTTCAGTTCCTGGAGTATTCTGTCGAGGATGAAAACATCGGATGAACGATGAACACATGTGCTCATTCACATGTAATAAAGCACAAACACAACACTATGCCTTAGCAGGGTTTTTTTGACCTACGAGTCACAAGCCAAGTGGCTTGTTGACCCAAAATTTTACAAGCCATTCAAAATTTTTGCAAGCCAATTTTATAATACGTGAATAAATTCCAATGCTAGGTTATTTTTTAAAGAAATGTATATATTGAGCATCACGGCAATCGATCAAAAAAGAGATGTCATTCAACATTTATTCAATAACATTTTAGAGCCGTTAATTCATTAAAATTCAGGAAACATTTGAAATTTTTGAGTTTGATCGAAGTCTAATCTACAGGCATAGTGGAACAAATTCTCCAACAAACTATCCAAGAACATAATGACTTTGAATTACATGAGAAACCGACAGTTAAGTCCTCTATGATGACAAGTGAGAGCCCAAAAAAGCTATTAATCTTTCCTGCCTGAAACGCCGGAAAATTTTTTTGGGTATTGACATTCCGCGATGCTGGAAAATCAATTTTCCAACCACTTATTTGAAGAATTAGTTTCGAATTTTCTGTTCAAAGGTCGTGATTTCTGGAATTTTATGTTCGAAAAATTTTAAAACCATTAATTTATTGACACACTCTAATGAACTTGGCCAAAAAGATATGAGTAAGAAGAGTAGAAATTTCCGAAAACTACTTCCATGAAGCTTTTGGATTGATTTTACGTTAAGAAAGGAATAATCACTTCAAAAAATTTACAGACTTGACGTATTGATCTTTCTCAAAAAATGTGTCAAGCGAAAAATGTGAATCTTCATTAAATATCAAGATGAAATATTAAAGATTACCAATTAAAACATGAGATAATACGTTTAAGATGATTAAAACTATTACAGATTAAATGATAAATGAAGGTAGACATGTTAGAAGCAGCGCCTGAGCTAGGAAATAAATAATAATGCTTATTTAAGTTATAACCAGCGCGAAGCGCCGGAAAATTTTGAGATTATGACCTTCTAAAATGCACCAAAATGCATCTTTTCTGTATCCGATATGATCAAACACGTGACTAAAAAAATTCTGACAAGCCATTTTGGCTTGTTGGACTAAAATTCTACAAGCCATTTTGTCAGTCCAACAAGCCATGGCTTGTAAAATGCTAAAAAAAACTATGTGCCTTAGACATCGGACTCTTTTTGAAATAGAAGAGAAAAAAGAAATTGCGGAAAAGGTAATTTTTTTTATTTTTTGTTTTTATTTTTTATTTTTTGTTTTTATTTTTTGATAGCAAACGGTTATTTTCGAACAAAACGGTTAGAAATATCATTTTTTTTGGCGCATGCTGCCTTCAGCACGACAATTTTTAACGGGTTTTTAGATCATAAATACCTTTTTTTAATCTGTTCTTCCGATCTTGGAAGGAAAAACTTGAGCTTTCTGGGACGACTCTTCTCTTTGAATTTTGGGCGAAAGATAATTCCAGCTATAAAAAACTTCTCATCAAACTACACTTATTAGCTTCTCTTCGTGTACGAATATTTTTTCCGACTTCTGTGTGAAGCCAATAGATAACAGTTGAGAGAATTCTGCGAGACAGCAAGGGCCGTATGCATAAAGAGCGCTAACTTTACAACATGTTAAGTCGTTAACATGTGTTAGTTAACTCGTATTAAATCGTTAACACTGCTTGACTTCAACTCGTTTACGCGCCGTCTAGCTAACTTTTGTTAAATTCGTGTTCAATATTTTAATACGCATATTACAATCACTCAGCTCATCTTACTTTCCTGTTGAAAGATGAAAAACAAACATTACATTCACTCATACTAAATCTTGCGAAGCCAAAGTTTGGTTTAAAACGTAATGCGATATATTCCAATTATTACGAATGCTTTTGCGTCTTGTCTTCGCACATAACTATAGTCTGTTTTTCTTGAAAAGCTTCCAAATAACGAAAGTGGAAAGCAAGTAGTATTACAGATTTTTGCGATTTTCCAATTAACAATATATCATGTAGGGCTGGAAATTTGTGAGCATGCTGACCAAACCTTTACCAATTTTTCGAGTGAAAAGTTTTAAAGCAAGAAGTTTATGTAAACGATTTTGAGGACAGTATTGATTTGTCTCATTAGTCTGTTTGGAAGCATTTTATAAAAAACAGACTATAATTCTCGATTCCACGGGATAAAGTTCGATAAATTATGCAGATTTTATGATGACAGTTCTATTCTTAAAGTAGCATGTAATATTTTACCTCATTTAAAATCTTTGTTATTTTTTCGGCTGTCTGATTTATCCTTAATTTCGGCGTTGTTCTTGTCTGCTTCCAAATATAACGCATTTAGTGAAGAATTTTTGACTAAATGGCGTTTGAAAAGTAATTTCTGCGATAGAATGCGATTTTCCAAAAAGTTGGATGCTACTTTTTACAACTTGTGAAAATCATATATGGGAAAAAAGTGATGAAATATACTTCAAACTTGAATTAGCATACACCAAGTTTACACTACGATGAAAATTTCGTCTGGATTGAGAGCTGAATCTCATAGCTCAATTATCGGGCCTTTCATAAGCCAAATAGAGAATGGATATTTGTCAATTTCTATTGCTAAGATGCTACCTGACTAAGCACTTGCTGCAATATCGATAAAAAATGTTTGTTTTTCAAAATATATTTCGAGGTTATGCTTGACCAGCCAAAATTTTTTGGGTGGAGGATCTAAAAAAGAAAATTCAGGGTAAAATTTAGGGGAGAGTGTAAAACTCTCATAGAAAACCATTTTGGGATATACATCACTTTTTAGCAAACTCAAGTATGGGGTTCCACGTCGGAGGTTTTATCCTGTGTGTTCTACGTTCATTTAACAAGAATTCTCGTGTAATGGAATACAGCTTTACAGGTAAATAAGCATGGAGTTCTCATTGATATGTGACTACGTAATCAGGTTAAGACCACCATTGTTACGGGATCACTTATCGAATATTTACTAACCGTCTTTCAACCGCGGACTTTTTCAAACTGATTTCGTTTTTCACTCACCAGAATTCGTCGAGCCCCATCCACAAAACATGCAGGCATTCATACTAGAGACTTTAATTTCTGGTTTCTCGGGTAAGCAAATGGGTCTGATATAAAAATTGAATGCAATCTTTCTGTCAAATTTGATCAGAGCTATATCGTTGAATAATCCGGTGAATTTCGGATGTAAAACTATGGAATTGGCTCGTCGATAGATCGTATAAGGCAATGATAATCGAAGGTCGTGGATACCAAATAAGAATCCAAAGTCTTCGACTGAATATCTATGCAAAGAAAAAATTGAGCTCAAGAACGACATAAAGTCTATGCTACCTGTTTTGCTTTCTATGTCTTGTCTATGTTTTTCTTTTTTCTCAAAAAAGTTCTCTTGTTCCGTTTTTTGGGTTGAGTGTTTCCTGCTTTTCACCATCACAGAAAAATTTTCACCGTGTTTTCGCTTTCTCCGCTCCGAATTTATTACATTTCCTATTACAGTTCCCGTCTCATATCTCATCGTTTTAAAATTTTATTTACAGAAAATCATCCTTATTGGCTATTTGTCTTCGAATATGTATACCTTTCATGGTTCCACAGTATTTTGAGTTTAAATTTATGCTGTATTCCCTTTTCACAATGACAACTATCTACTTTTTATCCCTAAAACAATGAGCCGCTGATACGCCCCATTTGGTAGACTTGTCATTCTGATTTCTGGTCACTAGGAAAAGACTGCAAATGCGGAAGTTATTTCGTATCACTACACCAGTCCACGGATAGGCATATGGTCGTGAGATGAATCCTCCTAAAATACGTCGAAATCTGTGATGTCCGTCACTCGTTGAATCACCAGCTGGGAAATGAGATATTCCACAGGTTTCAGCAGGTATTCCAGCGGCTTGGTCTATGCTGGGAGCGGTGTCTTTACCTGAAACATTACTTTCACCTGCGTCAGATTTTTATTTCTTTTAGCCATCTCACCACAGTACAATATGGAAAGAACACTCGGTACAAGATTGCTCCCAATCACTTGTTTCATTCTCTTGGGTTTAGAACCATGCAAAAAGCACAAATTCGCTTCCGTTACGAAATTTGAGGCTTCGCACAGCCTGTGATAACTACATGCCAAAATGCAGTCATATCGATTTTCAATCAACAAACGGGCCAAAGGATTGTAGACGTAGAAACTGTGGTGAGCTTCTACTTCACAAAACGTGATATTTTTCTCGGTGTATTGAACACTTAATTTTGTGGGCTGACTGTTGACCTAAAAAAGTGAAAATTCAACGAAGACGCAGATTTGCAATTGTGAACTCGCCTTCAAAATATCAGTGCAGCATAGCAGAAACGACGACACAAGGTGCAACATATTATCACATTTCCAACAATCACTGCATCTTGTGATTGTTGTTTCTGATTGTTGTTTCTACTGCTCAGCAAATGTTGTGTTCGTTTTTTTAATGAAAATACTCTCATACTCTGAAAATGGGAGCATGAAAAGCACGTGAAAATAGGGAGCACGTGAAAATAACCGCTAATTCCTGTAAGATCGAAGGAAAGCCGCCTGCACATTTTGGTTATACAATCTGCTATGTGCCTTTTTGACGAATAACAGAAAGACGATTTGAAATCATAACATTGTTGGAAGAAGCGAACTGATTTCAAATTATTATATTCGGCTGACCTGAAGAGTTTTGGAACATTATCAATTGAAAATCCGGTAAAGCCCAATTCAGAAGTGCAGTCGCCGACGGTATCGTCACCGACTGTCGCCAACTGTCGGTGACTCCTAGGACTTTAAAATCCTAGGACTTTTTCACTTCTGAATTGAGCTTTCTGTAAATTGCCCATTCATTCCATAGAGTCGCCGACTGTCGCCGACAAAAATCCTAGGATTTTTTACTTCTGGATAGGGCTTAAAGTCCTGAAATTACAATTAATTTAAAGAAAATGCTTATTCGAAAAGTTATACTCTGAAATGTTGTGTAACGTCTATCTTCCGTCACATTAGGTAGTTTTTTGATTTTTGAAATGTTAATTCAAATTGATGTGCAGTTTTCACTTTCTAGAAAACTTCACACTGTATTATACTCCAGTCAATACTTAAGTTCTACTGGAGAATTTTCGATCTCTTAATCAAGTTACTGAAAGAAATTTTCAGCTCTGTTTGGTTCGTAGCTCATTGACCAAAATTTTTTTCAGTGATTACAATACTATGCTTACTAGTTTTTCTCGTATTGGACTTACTTTCATTTGATCGCTGCACCCATCATTTCAAAATGGATGGAGTATAGTTACATGTTTATATCTTGTGTGTTACCTTAGCTTAAGAGACAATGTCTGAGAAAATTTAGCTTCTTATACAGATAGCTGTGATGAGTAAAAAATAAAAAAAAATTCAAAATTCAGAAAACATTTTCCTAGCACATTATAGCGCATTGTATTCTGTATCAAATGGACAGTCAATAATAAAGTTAATTTTTGGCTAGGCCGACATATCTCAAGTCTCCTAAATAGACAGAAAAAATGCTAAAAAATACCAACATTCCAAACTTTGGGATACCGTAGCCCTGCGAATTTTATTTTTTATGAGTTTGAGAATTGTCCCAATATTCATCATACGAAACTTATCTTAATATCTCAGTTTTGAAACTAATGAATCTGTAATAGTTCCACGGTGGAGGTCGCAATTACCAGAAAATGCAATTACAAGATAGTGTTCAAACTCCGGATTGTGTGACCCGCAGTACATGAAGATACTTCCGCGATTGACACTTGTAGAATTTTTTTGAATTTGCTTCCAAATTTTAAATTTTACGAATTCAGAATTTTCAAAAATTTCAAAGCTTGCTCAGAACTAATTGAAATCAATCCCACTGAGCTTATTTGATTAGAACTGAACACTTCAGCAGTGTTTTCCAATCGATTTTTGTTATAAACTCAACACGCGAATTCTGTTCAAGAACATAGTCAAATGGTCAGAAGTTCTAGATGGAATAGTGCATTATTGGCATTGTAATACCTCCAGTCGGTTGGAGATGATGGTTCCAAAGTTTTGGGATCGGGATACTCATTTTCCCCAAAATCTTGGGTATTTCCAAAATAGTCGAAAAATGGCCAAAAATTTCGAAAAAATGCGGAAATCTCTAAACGAAAAAGTCAAAAAATTTAATTTTTTGCCAAATTTTTTCGAGTTGGGATGAAGGTCCCAGCATTTGGGCTCTAGGTCAGGCCGAGTTGGGGGGAAGGCCCCCAATCTGTCCCTAAATTACAGGTATGATTATTGGTGACGACACTGCTCTAGCATTGAGCATTTTTCTACAGCTTAACCTTCTGATTGACTTTAATTTCAAAGCATATGGGCTAAATCGTTTTTTTTAAATACTTGTAAATATTATAAGTGGAAGGCTAGTACTATTTCATATTTTTCCCACTTGCTGCTAAACGATATTTCACATAAGACAGAAAATTATTTTTTTAATGATTGTGTCCTGTTACCCCGATTGTCCCTTTATTTCAACTGTCTCGTTACCCTGACCATCTCCGTCATCCCAACTGTACCAGACTAATGCTAAAAAATGAGATGAGTCAAATGTATGGGCTACAATATACTGAAGAAACCACGAGTATAAAGTGCATTTAGAATACAGCAGAGCTTGAAAAATTAAATTTTAGGCGCAAAAGTTTTCAGATTTTTCCACAAAAATTACAATACCTACCGCTGAAGCTCAGAAGCACCAAAAAAATCTCTATGCAATAGATATCTTACGATGTCCTCTGCCTGCAGACAAAAAGTACCAAAATCCATGCACAAGTCTCAGAACTTGGAGTTCGAACAACATTCTATCGTTTTGCATTTCCTGAGAATTGAAACCTCTATTATGAAAAAATTGCAATGAAAAATTTCAAGACATTATAAAAAAATTTTATATTCTGAATATCAAGATAACAATCAATCCGCATAAAAAACAGAATTCGAACAGCTACAGAACCCCAAATGTGGAAATTTTCGAACATTTTGATGTTTTTCAAAGAGACTTGAGATATATCAGCCTGGTAATGACGTAACTTCATCGTTGAGCATTCATTAGATGCAGGATCCACATGCTCTATAGTGTGACATAAATATTTCCCTACTTAGCATTTCACATTTTTCCTGAGATTTCCATGTGCGAATAAATGGCATGGTAAAATAAGTGAAATGGATAAATAAGGCGCCTGGGAGCATCTTCAAACTATGATGCCGCAGATGTTAACTAAATGTATTTCTAGCTTCTTTTGGCTAACATATTTTGCAGAACTTTCAATCAGATTTGCATTTAATAATAATAATAATAATAATAATAATAATAATAATAATTAATAATAATAATAATAATAATAATAATAATAATAATAATAATAATAATAATAATAATAATAATAATAATAATAATAATAATAATAATAATAATAATAATAATAATAATAATAATAATAATAATAATAATAATAATAATAATAATAATAATAATAATAATAATAATAATAATAATAATAATAATAATAATAATAATAATAATAATAATAATAATAATAATAATGTTTCATTTGAGTATGTCGATGAAAAAACAAAACAAATAAATTAGTGGAAAAATAAATTATAACTGGAAAGATAAATAATGGATTAGTAAAAAGACGCTACAGCCCTTACGTGCGCCCCTCTAGAAAATCGCTATAGTCAATTTGTTTTATCAAATTCTTAAATTTTTGAAAATTTTTAATCATTTTAATATCGGAAGGTAAAATGTTATAAATCCTGGCACATCTGTTTGAAAAATCGTTATAAATACAGTTTAATTAACATTTTTCAACACCAAAATTATTTTGTTTAAAAGCTCTAGTGTTAAAATGAGGATGCCTGAAAAGTCACTACATTGTAAAGCTTGATTATTTACAATTTTATACATTAAACATTAGTCGATGTGTATTCTCCTTGTTTCTAACCGTTCTAAATTAAGGCGTCTCAAGCTATCTTCATAATATGTTGAATCGAGATCCCAAAGAATTTGTTTGGTAAAATTGCGTTGAATTTTTTTAAGTTTATTAATATCAGAAATTTGATAAGGATTCCGAACAAGAAAGCCATACTCGAATATAGGTCTAACATAAGTTTCAAATGCTTTGGCTAACAGGCAGGTATTTTTGGAGAAAAATACTTTACGTAATAAACTGAAAATCCCAGTTGCTTTAGATGCTATGTTTTCAAAATGTAACCCAGAAGATATGTCATTGCTAATGTAAACACCAAGATCTTTTACAGCCGAGTCAGAACATTTCATTTCTAATTTATATTGTTTTTTTGGATTGTTAAGCCCTATATAAAGGACAGAACATTTAGAATAAGAAATATTCAGCTACCAATTTGTAGCCCATTGAGTAATAGTATCTAAATCACTTTGAAATTGAGTATAGATTTGTCAGATGTGTTAAGACATGATTTCTGAGAGGATTCAGCTTTCTTGTGATAAGCTAAAATTAACCCTACCTGAAAATCACACATTTGGTGTAACTTGATGCGCTAGGAACGAAAATGATATTCATTTTGTCTGAAAATCAAAACTCGCATAGCTACAGTAAGACGAAAGTTGAAAATTTTCGATGTTTTCGATTTTAGACATACACTCCTTTCAACTTTTGCAAGTTTAGGTACGTCAGACATCTTGTTCTAAAAATTTACCCAATATTTTGCCAATGGATGGGCCACAATTTACTGTAGGATTCATTAGTGTAAAGTGCTTATTAGGAATACAGTGGCGCTTGAAACATCAAATTTTAAGAGTGAAAATTGTCTTCTTTTTCCCAAAAATCACCATATATACTGCTAAAGCTAAGAAGGACCAAAAAATTCCTTATACATTAAATAGCTTATGATGTCTTCTACCTGCTGACAAAAAATTTAGGAAATTCATGTACTGCTAGAGGGTCGCACAACCTGAAGTTTGAAAATTGTATTTTCTGGAAGTTCTGACCTCCACTGTGGAACTACTAGAGCTTGATTTATTTTTAAAATGAGACAGTAATACTAGTTTCGTATGGTGAATATTAGTATGATACCCAAACTTATAGAAAAATAAAATTCGCGGTGCTACAGTATCCCAAAGTTTGAAATTTTCACATTTTTTAGCATTTTTCTGTCTATTTACGTGACTTGAGATATATCAGTCTAGGCATTTAGACATTTTATTATTAATTGTGTAACTGATACAAAATACAATGCTCTATAATTTGGTATGAAAATATTTTCCGAATTGTGCATTTTACACTTTTTAGCAAGTTTTAAAATGTCAAAAATCAGACTGTAAAAATGGTGAAAATGCAGGTTTCTCTCCACAAAAATGACTATATGCACTGCTAAAGCCAAAAACACCCATAATTTCCCTATAAAGTGGATATATTAGGATGTCTGCTAGTTTTGTGCAAAAAATTTCTCCATGCAGTGCACCAAGATATGTCTTGGGGTGATTTGATTACTTGTTTACAGGATGATGAAATATTCATGCAAGATTAAGCTATAAAATTTCTATAGATCAGTGGCTGTAGGGATACCTTGGCATATTACATACTTCCTAGCTAATTTCAGCGGAGAGCTCTACTCCAGGACTTGCATACATGTATTTGATCCACTATCACAAGATAGTGATGCAGTCATTGCAATAGCTTTCTATGCTGCAGATAGAACAAATATTGTAGAAAAAGGATCAGCACACAAAAGTCAAAGAAGGTGTAGAATGCTCACAGCAAAGCTGAAGCAGTTTCTACTGAGCAGATTTGATGAAGGAATCTGTCTCAAACAAAAATTTGATGCTGAAATGATATCCAGGCTGATGCGCAAAAATGGACAATTTTCCAATGATGAATTTCTAACAAGCCAACAAATTGCAAGCTTCTGGTCACGGGAAGCAAGTCACTGTCGTGAAGACCAAGGGACATACTATGATCCTGCTGAAGTAAACAGTTTGTGTGAAGAAGATGAAGCTGAAGCTATGAACGACCCAACACTATATGATGCAAATTTGCAGATGGAAAGTGAATTGCTCCAAACTGATTGCTTTGGATGCTTGTGATGCTTCGTTTTTCTATTTATGTTCAAGCTTCCAATAATTCCCTATCATCTCAACTTCAACATGAAATTATGAGAAAAGTAAACATTTATTGATTAAAAATTGAAAATTAAAATTTATCAACTGTAGTAGATTTTTGCAGATTCAACACCCTAGGAGTACACGAACTTCAGAAATTTTTTGTATGCAACTACCAGACATCATATGTATAGGGAAACTTTGGGTGCTGTTGACTTCAGCAGTACATATAGTCATTTTGGTGGAGGGAAACCTGCATTTTCACCATTTTTATAGTCTGATTTTTGACATTTTAAAACCTCTTAAAAAGTGTAAATAGCAAAATTCGGAGAACAGTTTCATACTACATTATAGAGCATTGTATTCTGTATCAGTTACACAGTCAGTAATAAAATTGCTAAATGCCTAGGCCAATATATCTCAAGTCACGTAAATAGATAGAAAAATGCTAAAAAATATGAAAATTCCAAACTTTGGGATACTGTAGCCCCGCAAATTTTATTTTTTATGAGTTTAGGAATTATAATAATATTCACCATATGAAACTTGTATTAATGTCTCATTTTTAAAAGTTATCAAGCTCCAGTAGTTCCACAGTGGAGGTCGGAACTTCCAGAAAATACAATTATGCAATGTGAGTTTAGATTTTTAGGCGAAATGAATATCATTTTGGTTCCTAGCGCATCAAGTTACACCAAATATGTGAGTTTCAGGAAGGGTTAATTTATTACTTATCACAACTCCTTGTATCAGTAGCCGAATTCTCTCAGACATTGTCTCTTAAGACTTTCGGATGATACTAAAAATGAAGTTTCACTGATGATAAAAGATAATTTTAGTATCGATTATATTTTGGATCATTTTAGAAGTAAAGGCTTATGATTAGATAGATCTCTGTACCTTTTAATTTTTGATGCATTTAGAAATCCAGCAATGAATGTTTTGATACCTGTACATAGGAAAAATTTTACAGGAAGCCTTAAACTCAATAAAGAAAAACTTCTGCTGGATGGCCCAGAATGTCTCCTTACTCGACAGGATAACATTAATGTCGAAAATGCTTGTCATTTGAAATTGCATCAATTGGACGACAATGAGGCTAAAAGTGTTTCCATTATCCTTGAAAATGACAGCAGAGAGCAGCCGATTTTTATTTGCTACAAGCCTTTGGATGAAGATGACAAATTTTACATAAGTGAGCCGTAAAATTATTCTCTATCTCACATGTTTTAGTTTAGAAACTCCTTTATAGGCATTCAAACTAGCTTCCAATGTGAAATGATGCTCAAAATGCCCAGCAGGCATCTGCATTGATGCCACCCATGGCACAAACCTATTTTATCAAGTAAATTGAAAATTTTACTTGTTAATAATTTTTTAGTTAATTTTGCTTTCAGAAAAGTTAAAGCTGGATGTGCAAAATCTGGAATTGATGCTAAATGCCGGTATTGTAACGTTTGTATCCACTTGTATTCATGTGACTATCCCTACAATGCAATACCATCACATGCTTGTAAGCACATTCATTTTGTTCACACTTTCGTACAGGAACAAGAGGCATTGCCTGCCCCTGCCACTGTGCTTTCAACTGTCAACTTTAGTAACTTGGGTAAGCAGGCATGATAAATGTTTTGGTTTTTAAACTGCTTTGCAACATACATAATCGTTTTTAGATCTTGAAAGTGCAGCATTTAATGTACAGCCTAATTCTCCATCAGTACTACATTCCACCACTGATGAATGCAAATTACTTCAGGCTAGAATACTTAAATTAGCAGGCTCACCTGACTTTTTGTCGGTTGAGGAAGTAGCTGCGTTAGGATCGAAGCTGGTTGATGCGGAAAGTAAAATTGCTTGCTGAAGCAATCAGCAGAAATTTCCTTCTTCCCAACGAATTATACCGAACAAAGTGGTTAAGAGCATTTTTTTGACTTTTGTACTCAAATTTACAAATGTTTTTTATTTTCATTAAGAATATGACTCCACAACTTCGTTTCTCCACCAAGAAAAAATCAAATAAGAGAATGAAAAATCACCTTCATCGACCAACTGAGGCACAAATGCTGGTAATGAAGAGTCAGTGGAATAGTGATTACATAAAAGCTTTAATGGCAAAAAAAATAAACTTACATTAATTTTTTTGCTGATTGACATGTTACAAATAAATGGAATATAAGAAACGTTGGTGCTAATTTTTTTGCACAATTTCAGTGACACCGCTTTTTATAAGCATGAATGCAATGATGTTTTCTCATGTTGAATTTAGAACAAGCAAGTTTGTGCTGGAGAATGCTTGCTCAACCAATTATATGCACATACTGTAGCGAAAATAACGTGTTTGCCTGAGGGGGTGGGACTCGATTTTCAACCAATCAGAAGAGGGCTACACGCTTCTTCCCTAATGCTTATGGAAAAATAGAACATGTTCTATTTTCTCTTGCTCTCCGAACTGTAGTCTAGTATCCTTGAGCAGCCTATATGCTTGGCAAAAGAGTACATTCATACTTGAATCCTCTAGGGTATGCTCACCAGAGTTGCATTCATTCTCTGCTCGAGGAAGGAAGCCATGAAGTCACATCAAGTGGAAATAGCCTGGTGCTGTTAGGTGAAATTTACGTCACATTGATGGTAAACCACATCGTATTGATAGACATGATCCTATCACAGTAAGTGACAGGCTGTGACCCTGTTAGGAGGCTTTTCTTACTTGTTGGGAACCTAACTCAGCTAGTACTGACTATAGAAGATCCCATAGGTACTCTGGTGTTGCTCTGGGGTTGCTGCTGTAGAATAATGGACAATGCTGCCAGGTTAGGGGTGTTCCCCAAAATATGCCCGCAACAATACTAACTCAGTGAGAAGACTCTCCTAGTCCTGCTTCTACAAACGTTTCCACGAAGGCAACGGAGTCCCTGGTTGGTAATTTGGTTGACAAATGGGTGGGAGTGCTCCAACTTGATTCTTCAACTGAATAAAATGCTGGAGGCGGGGGATGACTCTTTTTATTCGAAATATAATGCTGGCAATGACCTGGCACAAAGGGAGGGGCGAATTTATGTAAATTAGGCGGCGGATGTGATGTAGAATAAAATATGCAAATTTAGGAAAGTAGAGGCAGCGGACGCGAGAGCTAAACAGACGAAAAAACGGGATGAACCCAAAAATGAGTTAAAATCAAGAACGACATGTCCTTTTAAGGACTCTGTCGGCTACAGCACTGGCCTGAGTGGAGTGCTCAATGCCCAAGCTAACTTCTGCAGCTAGACGCGATGCAGAAGATGCCTATGAGCACATAGACATTTTTTGGTTCGCATGCATTTAGCACTGAGGCCGACTTGAAGTGCCTATGCTAAGCATGCAAACGTCTTCAGCAAAAACTTCTCAGCTAATCGTTTTTGCATAATAAAAACAATGCTAATTTTGCTCATAAGAGATGCATGGAATGCACCTTAAATAGCCATGTACCTGTGGAGCACGTTTTGGTGGAGGTTTTAGCTAAAAGGCATACTGTAGCCTGCATGCATAAAAAGAAACAAATAAATGAAAATACAATAGAATGAAACATAAAAATGCATGTGCAAAACAATAAATGTAACGAAGTAAAGTAAATGATTATGAAAAATAAAAAGTGACGGACAAAATTAAAATATCAGCATAATGAGAATCACGTGACATTGGGAAATTGATCAGCATGTGACATACTCCTGCATTCTGATTGGTTTGTCACATTAACTGAAATTGGGGGCCATGTCACATTAAGTAGATTGGTGATCAGTCTCATTGATGGGAAAACCCATACCATATCCCATAGGTAATACGGCCATGACACTGTAAGTGACATGCTGTGACCCCATTGGGTGGCTTCGTTTATGGTTTCAGTTCAGGAACCTAACCCAGCTGGTACTACCACAAGTAAAGCTATGGTGTACCTCCGCCTTGTCCTTGGGTTATGCTGTAGAATAATGGACAACGCCGCCGGGTCAGGGGTGCCAATCCCTAGTCCTCATTCACTGGGAATGAGGAACGGTGCCATTTGCAGAATGGCATACTGTAGGGGACCCGATTTTTAACCTAAGTCCCCTTATTGGCCCTGACCTTAAGGGTCTGAGGGCTTTCTCAACTGAGGATACTTCCAAGGGAAACTAGCTTAGGGGAGATTCCCACAAATATACCCTCAACAATAATAACCCCTGAGAAGACTCACTAAATCCTCTTCTCAAAGTACTCGGCGCTGGGCGACGGGTTCTGGGGTCAAAGCAGGGGTCCTACAGACGGCGATGAGTGGGTACGGGAATCCGGAGCGATTCGGCGTAAACAGTAATGCGGCTGCGGGTCGGCAGGCAGCGGTATCAAGTGTTTCCTCGGGGAAGGGCGACGAGGGTTCTCGATCAACGGTGACGGGTGGTGGACTCCAACAGTTGGGTTACTGTGGCAGGCCACGTAAGGAAGACCGGAGGCGAGAATATGCCAATTTTATTCGACGAGCGGCAAACGCAGTTGACAATATAAAAATATAATAATAACAACGAACGGCAAACGCAAGACGCAGGCTAAAAATGCAACAACCAGTTAGGCCCAAAAAAATGAGTGACAAACTAACGAAACATGCCCTTTTAAAGGGCTCCATAAACTACAGTATGCATTGGGTGGAGTTAACACTCCCCCAAGCTAACTTCTGCAGCGAAAATCATTGCAGAAGATGCCTATGGTCACATAGACATTTTCCAGTTCACAACGTTAAGCATTGGGGCGAGTTTTCACTCTCCATGCTTAACATAGGAACGTCAACTAGTTTGAGAATTTCAAACTAGTCGTTTCACGTTGCGAAACATCACTAGTTTTTACTGATAAAAGGTGCACGTTGTGCTCCAATTACAGCGATGAGCTCCGAGAGCTTATCTCTAACGGAAATTCTTGACTAGCGGGTACATGCCGTAGTCTACGTGTGCGATAGAAAATAATAAATTGAAACGGAAATAAAATGTGCGCAGATGAAACAGAAACGAAACATAAAAGTACACACATAAATTGCGTGTAAAAATTATAAAAACGAAACATAAAATTATTGTAAATTACTGTAACACAAAACGTAATGAAAAACATAACAAAAAATGTGATGTGAACCACATGACGTTCAACGAAATTCGTCGGCACGTGACAGGTTGCTTTTCAGTTATTCTCCCTCAAGGAGGCCTCCTCAAGTGAAGTATAAATGCGCCTTAAGTCCATGCTGACACAGCTTTATTGGAACTATGGATTTTGCGAATAGGGTTTTCCTTAATGAAATAGTATGATATACATCATTCTGCGCAGACACTCGAGTTTTGATAATCATGTTTTCTTGATAATCACTATAATTATTTATAGCCTGTTTTTTCTAACATGCTCGTAAATAGGAAAATTACAATAATTAGCTCAGTCATCGAAATCACATACATAATGCTTCTAGGACAGACTTTTCTCTGAGAATAAAATTTAGCTCTCACAAATTTTAATCCCTCAGAAAAATCTAATGTGCAGTATTTGCTTCCCACCGTTATTTACAAGCATTCCGGAAAAAACGACTATATACTTAATTGCACGGTGAAGTTTGTCTGCTTCAACGTACGCATATGATGGGCACGTTTACTGTAGCCGATTAGCATAAACGACGACGATGTCTACCCACTGGTTTTTTTCTCCACATTTGCACTATAATGTGGAAAAAAAAATCTGGAGTGTGGAAAAAATTTTTCAGGTCTTACCACAAATGTGGAAGAAAAATTTGGGGTTTTCATATTGAAAACATGCATTTTGGTGCATTTTAGGAGGTCCAAATCTTGAAATTTTCCCGCGCTTCGCGCCGGTTATAACTTTAATAATCATCATTATTTATTAGCATACCTGTACCTGGGGGGGTTGGGGGGGGGGGAACCCCCCCCCCCCAACTCGGCCAACCCTATACCCAAAATCATTTCCCCCCCCCCAACCCCCCCCCCCCAGTTAGGAAAAAATTAAAAAAAATTTTCAAAAAAGTGTATGTTTTTGGCCTTTTTTGGGAAAAATTTCGACTTTTTCCTACCCCCCCCCCCAAAATTTCGGATTTACCCCCCCCCCACAACTGGTCGGAGGTCTTACAGGTATGTTTATTAAGTAGCTCAGGCCACCGTTTTTTTTCCTCAAATGGGGTGTTTTGAGGAAAAAAATTTCGAAATGAGGAAAAAAATTTTGGGTATGGTTCTCATTGAGGAAAAAATTTTTGGGAATCCAAAACCGAAAAGATGCGTTTTGGCGGACTTAAAAGGGTCAAAATCTCAAAATTTTCCGGCGCTGGGTTATAATCAGGGTTGGCAAGGCTTTGGTTTTTTGGGTTTTTTGGTTTTTTTGGTTTTTTAAAAAAAACCAAAAAATTGGAAAATCTCTGGTTTTTTGGTTTTTTTTCCAAAATCATTGGGAAACTGTTTTTTCACATTAGTCGATCTTCTAGGCATGTTTTGGTGTCTATCTAAATCAACAAAACAATTAATTTAGTTGAATTGACTTCACTATAAAGTAGAAAAAAGTTGTATTTTTATGCTACATTTTGTACTCAAAAGATGTAATATAAATTAATCGATATCCTTTGCATCTATCTTGCAAGCACACATTTATTACATGAGTCAATTTTGCTATATTTTGCTCACAAAAAAGTAGATGCTAAATCTTTCGTGGAGGTGTACTTCGACCATACGGGGTGACATCCATTGATCCATATCATCATCAAAATGTTATAGAATTTGATTGAGTTTAATATCCTGAATCTATTGTTACAGTAACCCTTTTTAATTTTCTTTGCTCGAAATTTCAAAATATAAATGAGACAACAATAATAAAATTTTGTACGGATCAGTTAAGCATACTGTAGGTTGACAAAGAGAAGAGCTTCTGAGTGGCTCATTTTTATGTGACTTGATGTTGCTGCTAAGTAGAAAAAGTCTTACAAAAATATGTATCTATCATGCAAACGAGAATAATAATAAGACCCATTTGCTGTAGTTATAGCTCGCAGACAGGTTTGAAAAGCAAAAATTTGGAAACATCTGAAATGTCTATGTGTGACCTTCAACTGCAGTTTGTAATATTAATAACATATGTAATAATCTATCAATTCAAAACCATCTTATCGAAAACGGTATATACTTAAAAATTGTGTCATTTCAACTTTTCTGTGCATATGTGATGCATATGCATTGATACAATTCTGTAGTTGATTTCTTTTGAATTTTGATTACGTACATTGTGTATTGTATATTTCTCTTTATTTGTAATTTTTCTTCTTTTTCTTGAATTTACCCCTTACATATCGCATGCTCTGTTCCATTTTTACTTTTCTTATGTTCTTCATTCATGGTTCCTCTATTGTGTGCCCACTATTACTGTATTTCTATTGCTATAATAGGGATTTCCTATAGCATAAAATAATGACACTTCCGATAAGATTAATACTTCTTGCTGCCATTTTAAGGCTCCCTAACTAGTCTTAGATGATACAGGGAGCTTCCAGCAGTTTTTTTCATAGTTATTTTGATGTATCAAACATTCTGAAGAATTAAACCAGAAAAAAACCACTAAAAAACCATAGAAAAACCAAAAAAAACCATTAAAAAACCACTAAAAAAACCAAAAAAACCAAAAAGTCGAAATTTCAAAAGTTTGGTTTTTGCCAACCCTGGTTATAATCTTAACTATTTTCTATCAGGCGCGGCCGTTAGCATATCTACTTCGACTTACTAATTAATTCTCAACAGTTTCCATCAATCAAGTTAGCTCGCTTCATTTTCTAATCGTTAACAGTCCATTATGTCGCCCAAAATTGACATTTTTCATCAATTCTCTCAATTTTTCTTCTCGATGCTTGGAAGTTTTTAAACGTTTGCAACCTGGACTTTTGCGTTTATTGAAGATGGAAATTGAAGACATCATTCTAGACTGCGATTTTAGAACTTCTATTCATAAATATCTGTTGGAGAGATTTATTTTCTAGCGTTTTAGAATATAAAAACCCGAAAATTTTTCCGGCGCTTCGCGCCGGAATGGGGAACAAATTACAGTTCATCAGTTTGATTTTTATTTATTTCTCAACGTTGTGAAGGTTCATTTTCCAGCGTTTTAGAAAGTGAAAATCGGAACCACCAAAATGTCAATAGAGCGGATAAATTCCTGAGAACCATATCGTTAACATGCTTCACCTGCTCCTGTAGAACACCAATATATTCTTCATGAGCTCATTTTTAACAAACACAACCAGAATTTTCTCAATTTTTTCCTCATTTTTGCAGGTTTCTGACTCCGAATACAACAAAATGCTTGGGTATGCTCTTAAAATGCATAAAAAAGCATCCGTAGCAGAGCACCCCCATGGGGGGGGTATGGGGGGTATTACCCCCGTCTTAGATTTGGAAATTCATTTACTACCCCCATAAAAACAGCTCACTATAGCAAAAAATTTTGGTAGACTTCATCCTCTCCCCAGTAGGTTATACTAATTCGAGAAAAATTGCAGAATGTGTGATTCTGAGGAATTACTCACAAAATGGAGTTGAACTAGTAAATGTTTTTTGACTGTAAAAAGCATAAAGTAGGGGCACTATTCATTTATGTAAGTTCTATGTGGTTATGGTTAGAGTACTACAACTCCCCCCTCCTTGGCAAAAAGTTGGGAGCAAAAAAAAAAAAAGGTCACCGCATATTTCAAGTACTACCCTTAAAATTTACGATTTTACCCCTACCTAAATTTTCGACCTTGGGGACCTCTGATCCGTAGCCACATTATAAGCGTTGTTAAAAATGGGGAAAATTTTTGGAAAATGAGGAAAAAAATTTTGGGTCCGATTCTCATGTGGAAAAAATCTTCGAGGAAAAAAAACGGTGGCTCAGGCGCGGCTTTTATCATGTCTACCCATACCTGTACTTGGGGGGGGGGACCCCCCCCCCCCAACTTGGCCAACCCTGCAGGGTTGGCAAGGCTTTGGTTTTTTGGTTTTTGGTTTTCTTGGTTTTTTAAAAAAACCAAAAAATTGGAAAATCTCTGGTTTTTTGGTTTTTTTGGTTTTTTTCCAAAATCATTGGGAAACTGTTTTTTCACATTAGGCGATCTTCTAGGCATGTTTTGGTGTCTATCTATATCAACAAAACAATTAATTTAGTTGAATTGACTTCACTACAAAGTAGAAAAAAGTCGTATTTTTATGCTACATTTTGTACTCAAAAGATGTAATATAAATTAATCGATATCCTTTGCATCCATCTTGCAAGCACACATTTAGTACATGAGTGAATTTTGCTATAATTTGCTCACAAAAAAGTAGATGCTAAATCTTTCGTGGAGTGTACTTCGACCATACGGGGTGACATCCATTGATCCATATCATCATCAAAATGTTATAGAATTTGATTGAGTTTAATATCCTGAATCTATTGTTACAGTAACCTTTTTAATTTTCTTAGCTCGAAATTTCAAAATATAAATGAGACAACAATAATAAAGTTTATATCAGTTTATACAGATCAGTTAAGCATACTGTAGGTCGACAAAGAGAAGAGCTTTTGAGTGGCTCATTTTTATGTGACTTGATGTCGCTGCTAAGTAGAAAAAGTCTTACAAAAATATGTATCTATCATGCAAACGAGAATAATAATAAGACCCATTTGCTGTAGTTATAGCTCGCAGACAGGTTTGAAAAGCAAAAATTTGGAAACATCTGAAATGTCTATGTGTGACCTTCAACTGCAGTTTGTAATATTAATAACATATGTGATAATCTATCAATTCAAAAGCATCTTATCGAAAACGGTATATACTTAAAAATTGTGTCATTTCAACTTTTCTGTGCATATGTAATGTGATGCATATGCATTGATACAATTCTGTAGTTGATTTCTTTTGAGTTTTGATTACGTACATTGTGTATTGTATATTTCTTTTTATTTGTAATTTTTCTTCTTTTTCTTGAATTTACCCCTTACATATCGCATGCTCTGTTCCATTTTTACTTTTCTTATGTTCTTCACTCATGGTTCCTCTCTTATGTGCCCACTATTACTGTATTTCTATTGCTATAATAGGGATTTCCTATAGCATAAAATAATGACACTTCCGATAAGATTAATACTTCTTGCTGCCATTTTAAGGCTCCCTAACTAGTCTTAGATGATACAGGGAGCTTCCAGCAGTTTTTCCATAGTTATTTTGATGTATCAAACATTCTAAAGAATTAAACCAGAAAAAAACCATAGAAAACCCAAAAAAAACCAAAAAACCAGAAAGTCAAAATTTCAAAAGTTTGGTTTTTGCCAACCCTGCAACCCTGTACCCAAAATCATTCCCCCCCCCCCCGCCAACCCCCCCCCCCCCAGTTTGGAAAAAATAAAAAAATTTTTCAAAAAAGTGTATGTTTTTTGGTCTTTTTTGGGAAAAATTTCGACTTTTTCCTACCCCCCCCCCCCCAAATTTCGGATTTACCCCCCCCCCCCAACTGGTCGGAGGTCTTACAGGTATGTGTCTACCTTCATTAATCGCATTTTTTCCTTTTGAGATAGATCAATACGTCAAGTCTCTATGCTTTTTGGTGCGATTATTTCTTTGCTAACGTAAAATCAATTCGAAAGCTTCATGGAAATATCTTTCGGAAATTTATACTCTTCTTACTCGTATATTTTCGACCAAGTTCATGAGAGTTTACAAATAAATTACACATTTTAAAATTTTTCAAGTAAAATTCTAGAAATAACGACTTTTGAACACAAAATTGGTATCTAATTCTTGAAATAAATGTCCGGAAAATTGATTTTCCAGCATCCCAGAATGTCAATATACCCAAAAAAATTTCCGGCGCTTCACGCCGGGAAGATTACCATCTTTCTGGGACTTTCACTTGTCATCATAGAAGACTTTACCACCGATTTCTCGTGTAATTCAAATCAATCATGCTCTTGGATAGTTTGCTAGAAAATTTGTTCAACAATGCTTGTAGATTAGGCTTTAAAGTCGAACATTTCAATTTTTTCTTCAATTTTGATCAATTAACTTCTCTAAAAACACCGGAAGGCTTGAAAAAGCTCAAAAACAGTACGATAAAGCGGCTGTGAGCATTTTAAGCCAAAAAAACGGGGATTTTAAGACGAAAAAAATTTTTCCACATGTGGAAAAAAAATTTGACCCCTTTCCACATTTGTGGAAAGAAGTTCGTGGAAAAAAACAGTGTGTCTACCACTGTTTTTTCCACAAATGTGGAAAAAGAGGCAAAAATTTCGACTTTTTTCGACCCCCTCCCCCCAATTTTCGGATTTACCCCCCCCCCTCCCCCAAATGGTAGGACCTCTTACAGGTATGATTAGAATCATCTAATTTTATTTATATAGTTCTTGATCCGGCACGTATAAGTTCAAACGTAATCCGGGTTATTGTCAGTCGTCGACAGATATCTCAAAAACATCTCAAAACTAAAGCGCGACAACGGTTTACTAAAATGCAGAATAGAATTTTTCATCAGAAAAGTGTAATTTGACCAATCTATATTGTTGTAAATTTGTAATAAGTTGAATAGAACTGACAAAAATTGTCTGAAACGGTGCGAATCTATCAGAAATTGAAATCTACAGTAACCCGAAATTTTTTCTGAAGCACAAAACTTCTGTTGTAGTTGTCCATTTTTCATGATTTATGGCCCAAATTGAAGATTAGGAAGATTTTTGACAAACACAAAGAAGTTTTTTTGGATAGAGTCAGTATTCTCGCCGTAAATAAGAGTTGAACTATGGCTATTCTGTTTCCGACAGTTTACATTGAAGTCGATCGCTCTTTTTATCTTTTTATTCTATGCAACGATAGAGAATTAAAAATGCTATCGAATAAGCTATCACACGCTTTTGAAGTCAACATGGAGAGAAGTTTTGTAAATTTTAAGATTTCGTTAGATTTCGGCTATCTAGATCATGCATAAGCAGCAGACAAAGTCGACGAAAAGTCAAACAAGCTTCGGCCACATATAACTGTGTCGGAAATGAAAATGTATCATTTTGAAGCATGTCCTTTGGTATGCCATAACGAAAACTCAAATTGTGTTTTGATGGATACTACTTTTGCTTCGGAAGTACTTGGCGTTCAAGGCCCTACGAGATACGCGGATCGATATTATTGTAACTTTTAATAACTCTCAAATGCGCACTAAAATCCCCGTGGGAGGGAAGCGTCGCAAAAAATTTGGGATTTTCACCTTCTAAAACGCTGGAAAATAAACCTTCACGACGTTGAGAATTTTGGGTTTTTCTGGGTTTAATCAGGTTTTTTTTCATTTCACAATTGTGGATCTGAACTAAAAATGAATGAAAGCAAATGCAACATATCTAAAGTTTTATTCTTCATAATGCAGGACATTTTCATATCATTTTTCCTGATTTTAAGCAAAAATATAGATTCCTTGTCACAAGAAATAAAATCATATACTAATGCACCGTCAAAAAAAATTTTGACATTGAATTTTATGAAGACTAGTTTTTCGACTGATGCAGATGGCAATCGATTATGCAACTTGCTGTGAACAAAGCCAAATGTTGAAAAATTACGCTCTGATAACGCAGTGGACTCCAAAATGGAAAACACTTGATTATAGCATGACAAAATAAATTTCGCTTGCTCGCCATTAATTGTCTTAAAAAACGTACTCGTAATTGTCTTTAAAAACGTACTCTCAAGACAATTTTTTGGAACGAAGGCCACGTTTTGCCTTTCTTCAACCAATATTGCATAGCAGATTTTCGGCCGCTCTCCAGCATTTTGTAATAAAACGTTTTTTTTCATCATCTTCACTTGCCGAGATCATTTATTCATTGAGTTGCTTGTAAATTGTGTTTTTGCAGGCTGAAAAAAAGTTTGATGTTTCTTTCTTCAACATTTATACTGCTTACAGCCATTCAACCAGAATACTTGGTTGGTGGTCCATTTTCAACCCATTTTTGAACCCAAAAAGCCGTCAGCTGCCTCTTTCTCCAGTGGGTCTGCTGTCTCCCTCAAAATTTTAGGGCTGCTCAAGTCAGCTCACCAAATGCTGATGGCTAAGAGCAGACTTTAGCAGGCACAAGTAACGCTGTGTATTGCTCACTAGCACTGCTCATAAGTACTCATGACTCATGAGCAGTAAAATCTGTCTAATATTCAGATAAACTACCGAATCAAATCAACTTCAGCCAAAAGACAATTCAAACATGAGTTAAATTAATTGAATATGAATCTTTAGCTTTTCGATTAAAATAAGTCAACTCAACAGAACAGTCATAGGAACCGAATCGAATAAAGCTAAGAAGTCTCCTGAATTGAAAATTGACGATAGCATTTGATTTGTTTGTTGTGTGATCTCATCTCAACTCTGTTGTCATGTCAGTGTCAGAAAACACTGCATTGCTGTTATTAAAGTTGGCCCAACTCTCATTTTGATTATTAAATCAGGAAGAAACTTTATTCCTGAGAAAAAAATGGAAAAAATGAACTTTATTCTTAAAAAACCCAAAAACCCAGAAATGTCCAATTTTCCAACCCAAAAACCCAATGCCCGCCAACCCTGCTTGTCACTACAGAAAAATCCTACCTACTTCAAGAATCGAACCTGGTCCACCAGCCTATGGACTTAATGAGTTTACCACTACACACTTTCACCGGAAAGTATGAACACTAGATTCCTTTAAGACCCTTGATACTATTTTAACTAACAACTTCATTCGGAAAAGCCTCAACAGCGCTGCGTCCTTCGGGCGCAGCTGCTGTACCCGAAGCCTAAGCCTAAGGAAAATTTTAAAGGAAAAGTAAATGTCTACTCACTAGTCACAGAAATCCATGCTCAAAATTAACAAACAACTCATATACAATAATTAGGCTGAAGGCCGGGAGCCGGCTTATAAAATTTAGCCAATTTGGTCGAAAAGCTATGAGTCAGAAGCGTAGAAATTTTCCAAAAATACTTCCATGAAGCTTTTGAATTCAATTTACGTTAAGAAAGGAACAAACCCTTCAAAAAGTTTAGAAAGTTCACGTGTTGATTTTTCTCAAAAAATCTATGAAGGAAAAAATGCGGATATCGTCATTAAATATAAAGGTATACATTCAAGATTGCCAATGAAACATGAAATAATACGTTTAAGATTATGAAAACTATCAAAGATTAAATGGCAAGTGAAGGCAGACATGCAAAAATCCGCGCCTGAGCTTGGTATAATAAGGATTATTAAAGTTATAACCGGCGCCAAGCGCCGGAAAATTTTGAGAATTGGAGCTCCTAAAATGCACTCAAATGCATTTTCTTTCCAATATGAAAACCCCAAATTTTTCTTCCACATTCCAGATTTTTTTTCCACATTACAGTGCAAATGTGGGAAAAAATAGTGATGTCTAGAGCTATTTTTTCCAAATCATGCTTTTTGGGGAAAAAATTGATAAAGGGAAAAAATTTTGGGCTATTCCCCCATTTGGAAATGAAAGTTTTGGGGATCGAATGCCGCAAAGATGCATTTTGGAACATTTTAAAAGGTTAGCATCCCAAAATTTTCCGGCGCGAACTTCAATCTTGTATTTCCTAGCTCAGCTCAGGCGCTGCTTATAGCATGTCTACCTTGATTTATCGTTTAATCTTTGATAGTTTCCATGATCTTAAACGTTTATCTCATGTTTTAATTGGTGATCTTCAAAATTTTATCCTGACATTCAATAAAGATCTGCATTTTTTCCTTCACACATTTTTTGAAAAATGTTAGTAACGTCAACTCTCCGAACTTTTTGAAGCGATTATTCCTTCCTTAACGTAAAAGCGATTCAAAAGATAGAAGTCGTTTTCGGAAATTTTTGCTCTTCTTACTCCTACCTTTTTGGCCAAGTTCACGAAAATTTACGAGTTAATTTTACCGGTCTTAAAATTCGTCGCAGATTGTCAATACCCAAAAAAATTTCCCGGCGCTTCGCTTGGCGCCGGAAAGATTTACATTTTTTTTGGGCTTTGCTCTCACTTATCATCATAGAGGACTTAGCCACCGATTCATACCTGTCAATGGGGGGGGGGGGCTGGGGGACCCCCCACCATAAACTTGGTTGGTGGAACCTTATACCCAAATGTCGGAACCATACATGCACGTGGGGGGTTTGACCCCCATCAGATTCTTGCTGACCCCCAGCAGATTTGACTACCCCAGAAATGATCGAGATGACGAAGGAAAATGAGCAAGAGAGAAGAGGAAGTCGTGATAAAAATGGCAATGATGTTGTAGTTTAGCAATATTCCTAAACAGAACATACTTAATTCCAAAAAAGTAACATTAAAACTTTAAAAAGTGCAGTCTAAGCAAGTAATTTCACATATCTGACTAATAAAGGATATGCTGTTTAGATGTTAGAAGACCTACTTAAGACCTTTTTTCTAATCAAAAATGAAAGAAAATTGTATTCCACCCCCTGTCCTGGCTGACCCCCAGCCGAATTTCTATGCTGTGCATGTATGGTCGGAACCCCCACCCACTCTACACCAACCCATCCCCAAACTCAAAAAAACGAATAGAAGGGGACGCAAAATGCGAAGTAAATAGGTTAAAAAAATCATGTATAGTTGGCACCAGCCCTGTAGCCAGGAGTTTTTTCGGGGGCCACAGATTTTTTTCACTCAATTTACTGAAAAATTGGCATTTCTGACTTTGACGTTTTCTTGAAGAAAAACCAAAAGTCGTTGTTTTTAAAACTTGAAACATTTCGGGGGGCCATGACTCCCCTGCCTACAGGCCTGGTTGGCACGTGAGCAGCTGCTAAAGCACCGGCGCCGGTAAAAAAGATGGCACCAAGACATCCGTAAATTGAATTACCTCACCGATTTCTTTAATCGTTAAGAATCAGTATTTTACCAAAACTTGAGATTTTTCAGCAAACAACCTTTACAAAATTCTTCTCTCGTTTGGAGTTTTCCGATGAAAACATTATCTGGACTGTAAATTTAGAGCTTTTTGTAGTTGTTGCGAGGGTTCATTTTTGAATAGATTTGGAATATAAAGGTCGGAAAGTGTTTTTGATGTGTTTTTGAATATATACGAAAGATGATTCCGTTAAGTTTTGCATTTCTCTGTTTCTGTTTCCAACCCAAAACTAAAATATTTTTTCGTTACCAGAATAGATCAGTCTCTCAACCATTTGATAGTCTGTCAAGCTTATAATTTTCTCTTTGTTCAGTTGAATTGGATTTGATTTTTTCAGTTAATTCAAGCAATGCTGTAGGCGCTATAATTAACGATTGTTGACGATTCAATCGATTTAGGAAATGATTGACATAGACACGTCTTTCGATAACCTTATTGTTTGGGTAAGTTGTCAGTGTGATCTTTGATTATAGTCTATTTTCTTATAAAATGCATTGGCAATGTCGTCGGGCGTCTATTTTTAGTTTACACTTAACTGAAACGTCTTTTTCAGTAAAAAATGAAAAAAGTAAAGAAATTTGAAAAAATTCTCAGAAATTTTCAGTCCTCTGTAACATATGTTTTGGCAGAAAGTCGTCAAAATATGTAATAGTGCTTATTTTCACTGCCATCATTTACATGCATTTCAAGAAAATCGGACTATAGTTACTTATGTAGAGCAGACATGCACGGCAAAAATTTTCCAAGGGGGAGGTTCGTGGACTTTTTATCCAGTGGGGTTGGAGGTGTAGACGAGCAAAAAACAAAAAAAAAGTTCTGCAAGCCTGTTTCTCATACAAAATATGTACAAAAATCATCAAAAAGCTATCTTGGAAAAAGTTCAGGGGGGTGTTTGACAATTTTTTGGGGTAGGGACCCCCTATGTGCGATGTAGAGAAACTCATATAAGAATTAGCTATGCATTAATTCTGGGCAGTACTGTACATCTGCATTCTAGAACATTTCTGACAGATGAGTTCGTTGACTTTATCCGAAAAATTATCATCAATCGAAGATATATCTACCGGCATTCCGATAGCAAGTGCCTTATCAATTTTGTAAGTTATTGTCTACGTTTTTAACTATGGTAAATATCAAAATTCTTGAAGTTAAAAATGAATTATACTATTTCTATTCCAGAGATAAAGAATATTTCAACGAACAATGGTCGTCGAAAATCTTCGACGAGCCTATAAACGTCGATTCCAATTGGCGATTGAAAGTTTTGGCGCTGAAAAAATTATTAAAATCGATGATCGACTATTATGAACAATTGACTCGAAAATCGATCGCAGATTTCCTAATCGTAGATGTTCAAGCCGCTGGTAGAAAACTTGATGAACTTTATTTACTATTCTAATTGATGCTTTTTCAGCCAAAGATTTGAATAAGCAAGAATTATTCAAAATATTGCAATTGGTCGTTGCCGTCGCTATAAACTGCCCTATAAGAACAAGTAATGTGTGCTAGGCCAAATTTTCATAATTATTATGCCAACCTCATTTTTTTAGCCATTATTGCCAATATTTCTTCTTTTAACGAGGATGTTCAGCGTTCAATCATGATGGCTATCCAAGGAGTAATATGAAACTGTCCAAATCATTCAATTCAACTTTTAATTTTATTATATATATATAGATCGAAGGAGAAAAAAATAAAGAGAATTCAGAATGGACTCTTCCGCAAGATCAACACGACTTAATTTTCGAACAAGAGGTTTTGGTTTGGCAGATTAAAATTTTATCCGTTGATATTTTGAACGCATTTAATGTTTCAGATACAACGTTTAAGAGATAAAATTGATGAATTATCGCAAGAAAATGAAAATACTGCGTCAAAAAACGCCGCATTAGAAAATCAGGTTCGGATTTATCCATTATTATAGTAAAAATTTGGTTTTATCGTTATTTTTCGTAGGTTTCTCAACTCAAGGACGAAATTAGCAGTTTATTAGGCGAAAAATCTCAGTTAGAAAATAAATGCGCTAAATTGATTGCTGCTCAAGGAGCTGGCTCGTAAGATTCTGCCTACATAGTTTGGGCTAAAATTTGAGCAACGAAACGGGTCGTTTTCTAGTTTTTCTTAAAGTAGTTTCCCTTAAACTTTTCTTATCCGAAATAGTATTCTTTTTGATTCGGCATTCATATATTCG
Source organism: Romanomermis culicivorax (assembly GCA_963922205.1). Taxonomy (NCBI): domain Eukaryota; kingdom Metazoa; phylum Nematoda; class Enoplea; order Mermithida; family Mermithidae; genus Romanomermis; species Romanomermis culicivorax. Next base: position 264,768 of record CAWUHX010000255.1, on the reverse strand, counting down.
TTGATTTTCAGCGAAGTGCCAAGCAAAAAGATCAATCAACTGACCAAACGTCTGGAAGAAACTGAGGAAGAAATTTTCCGGTTAGAACACGGTAAAATGCTAGGAAACTTATTTTTCCCGCAAAATAAGAAAACAAATTATAGCTAGAGACGAATTACGGGCGAAAACAGAAACCCTGACTTTGGAAAATCGCGAGCTCCAGAGTAAAGTGAGCGGTTTTATTCTTTAGAAAATCTTTTTTTGAATTTCTGCCTTTGAAGCTCGGCAATTCAAGTCTAAAAGACGACGAATGTCAAAAAATGAAAGATGAATTGGAAGAATTGCGCTTGAAAAACGTAGAATTCAAAAAATTAGAAGCGCTTCTAGAAACTTACAAGCGAAAATTAGGTAAAGTTAAGATGTATTTATAGTAGGTGTCATAAAGATTATTGCTTAATTTCCAGACGAAACGAATCAAATGAAAAACGAAATGAAAATTTTACAAGATAAAAATTCCGTATTCATGAATTGTGCTATCGATTTAGAAGAAGTGAGAAATAAAAAATCAAAATTACAGTAGAATTTCATTAAATTTCAACTTCTTTCCTTTTAGGAAAAAAGAAGAAACGCATCCTTTAAGACTCAGTTAGAAGCCTATAAACGTCAGTTGGACGAGTTGAACGAAAATAGCCAATCGGAACGTTTGGAGAAAGCGGAATCGGAATGCAGACAATTAAAAGAAGAATTGAACGCTTTGATTAATGAACGTCAGCGATCTTTGGACGAAAAACATACGATGCGAGATTTTAAGGATGAAATGAAATTTTTGGAAACGGCGCCGGGTAATAATGAATAAGAAAATTTAAGAGTAAAAATTTACAATACGAAAAGGTAGTCAGGTGCTGACTTGTTAAATTCATTAGTGAAATAGCGGCAAGATTTTGTTAATCTGATCCATTCGTGAACACCGATGTTTTGAATTTTCCAAGATTTGAATAGCTTTTGAGGATTTATTTGGCCTTAACGTATCCCATCAAAAAATGAGACGAAAAGCCTTATTCTACAAATTAGAGAAATTTCTACAATAAATTTTTTTCTAGAAAGTAAAATAGAATCGTTGGAATCGCGCTTAAAATCTAAAGATTTGGAATTATTGACGACGGAAGAAAAATTCAAGACCGCTCTACACGCGAAAGAAATAGAAATTAGATCCATAGACGATCGTTGTAAAGCCGCAATACAAACTAAAGATCAAGAAATAAAAAATTTGGAAGAAAAATATCGTTCTTATTTGGCTAAAGCTAAAACGGTAAAATAATTTTTTCGATCAGCAAAATTTAAAATGTAATTTTCCGTAATTTTCAGGTCATAACAGAATTGGAAAATAGCCAAAAGACGTCGAATAATAACGGGTTAAGTTTTTCGGTCGTCGAATTCGAAGGTTTACGGAGAGAATTGGACGAAAAAGATAAATTGATTCAAAAATTGCAGGTGAGAAATAAACTTTTTTAATCGTGTTTTTTGTAGAACTTGAAAATTTTTCGTATTGTTAAAGTTGAAGGAATAGTTAATGTTCAATGAATAATTGCGTATGCTTTTCAAAGTATCCCTTTAAGGTAGCCGGAAACTCTCAAAGTTTTGAAACTCATTTTAATTCGAATTTTCGGCTTTAAATTCAAATTTTAAAATTGCATTTCTAATATTGGCGAAAAGCTTTTGTTATACTTCTTCAATGTTTTACATTTCTAACTCATACTTCAGATTGTCTTTGTGTCTCTATTTGTAGTTTATTTTCTCCTGTCATTTTGCGCCTAGAACTTACCGAAAATTCTTGAAATAGCGTATTTTGGTTACTCTATTCCCGATATTTCTTTAATCTTAATCAAACTCGTTGAATACGTCAAATTGACGATAATTCAGTGGTGCAAAAAGAGATTTTTTCAATTCAAGTTCATATTTTTTACTTTCCGCAGAATAATTTGACATTTTTGTGTATAATTTTTAACTGACTTTTCGTTCTTCTGTCAGTTATCCTTATCATGAAAATTCGGGATCAAGTTTCCTTCAATTTGTCGCTGATTTGTTCTCATAAAATTCTGCGTCTTTAAAATATTCTGTATTGATTTGAAGAATTGATCAAATTTACATTTTTATGAAATTCGATCTTCATTGGTGATTTTCTGGTTTTTTATCGCCAGAAAAAGTTTTCTCTTATGCCTGTTCAAACATTTCTATGACTTGAGACAACGGGTTTACATTTTTAGGAGGAACAAGAAAGAATGCGAATAATGAAAGAACAAGAAGACCGCTTGATCACGACGGCATTTCATGGAATGGTAACGAAGAAAATAAAATGATTTATTGTTGTTCATTGTGAGAGTTACGTGACTACTTTTTGCAGGCCATGCAGCTACATCGAGACATGATGGAAAAACGTCTGAACAGCGCTTCTTGTCGTACGCCCGTTTCTTTTTTAGCTCGTCAAAGGCGTATCGTTAGCAGCCGAAATGAAAAAGAAGAATTGCAGTCTACAAACATTAAAATTCCGGCCAATAATCAACAAAAAGAGAGTTTTTCTATTTTTAACTTGCGTAAATTATCATTGAACAGGTGACATGAAAATTTAAAATATTTTACATTTCAATTTTATTCTTATCGCGGCCCCAAAAGTGTCTTATCAAATTATTTATTTTTAGCAGGACTAAATTTTTTTTATGAAAAGTGTTCGATATAGCAGTCAAAAAGTTTGCAAGGTTCCGCTATTGTAGTGTGGAAATGTGTTATGTAGCATGTTCCAAATTTCTTTGAAAAATTTGAATTTTGAAGAAATATTGGAAAATTTACTAAATCTTTTATAGATTTATCCTAACAATTTCTCCTTTCTAACCATTTGGCCTTTGTTTTGCGCACTTCTCTTGCTTTATTATTAACCTTTCACTTTTTCTAGCCATCCTCGAGCTTTATTATCGCTCTTAATTAGTTTTTCACTAATTGCTTTCCTAATCAGCTACGCACCGATTCTTTACGACAGTTTAACGCATTGGAAAGCAATTTTATTCTACAATTACGAAGAAAATTCACAAATTTTTCGAGAAGCATCCTCGTCGGCCACCGATTTTCTTGGAATTTGTTGCCCGAAACCTGCTACCTTTTGGCAAGATTTTCTGACAGCCTGTCGAGCTACGTTTTTGGGTTCGCACGATTAGGTGTTTTTTGTTGAATGTAGTTTTAGTTACAGGTTTTGGTTTTTTCGAGAGTGTTAAAAGCACTTTTTGACTGTTCCTCATGTTACGTTTTGTTGTAAATGAAATTTAGTTGTTTGTAACCATATGACATAGATTGTAAAATTTGTGGATAAATAAATATTATTTATTCATTTTTTTTTATTTTTCAAGTTTAGTTACTCCGGTATATTTTTTATCATGGATCTAAATTTACCATCCTGCGAAATTCGATTTCTTAATGCGGCTCTCCGACATCAGTTTGATTTCTACAGTGTGAGCACTCTTCTTTTTTCAAACTCCGTTTTTTTTGTTTCAGGTTAGTTATCAAATTTCAAGCCGAATTTTTGACTATTACAAAATGGAGGCCGTTAAGTTATTGTACAGAACGGTTTTTAAACGTTCATCTACGGCCGTTACGTTCATGGTAGTCGGCGTTTTTGCCTACGAATATACGGTCAATAAACTGATCGATTCGTACTGGGATTATAGGAACGATGGGGTGAGTGAAAATCTGGCTTTTTATTGTGAAAATTCACGGTGATTAGTTGATAAGGTCAGCAAGATCGATCGGATTACGAATAGAATCGTTCGTTTCAGAGTCTTCATTTCTCAGTATTCTTGCAGAGGTCACTTTGATTCTGTTTCAACACCGTGCATGAGTCTCAAATCTTTTTTTTTTCAGAAACAGTTCAAATCAATCAAAAAAGAACTATTGGCCAAATCGTCTTAGCCACTACCAGACATGATTGATTTTTGACGCACAATTTTTTCAAGTTTTAGATAACTAGCGGATTTGATTTTTTTGTTGGTTAGTTGTTTCAAGAGTTGAAATAAAAAAATTCTCTCAAGCCTTTCATTTTTCTATGATCGAAAATCGACGGTGATTCATATGATTTTTCGCTGAATGTCCATGCTTCTTTTACAATAAAGTTTTTTCTACCGACGTTAGAACTTTTGTCAATATTTTGAATGTAGATCAATATTTTCTGGTCCAAGAAAGAGATTTTTCACATCGGGGAGTAATAGCGCGAAATTTGAAGAGAAATGCCAAAATGATGGACTGTACCGTTGAATCAACAAACATAGAAAGAAAGTGTGAGCCACTCAACTAAGTCCTTCGAAAATTTTTGAGTAGGAAGATCTAAAATGTCATTTATATGAGTAAACATGAAAGAAACCATTTTTTTGCATTTTTGAATTCAGTTACTTTCAAAAATCAGACTCGTGAGTTTCAAATTTTTATAATCTCTCCCTTCAAATATTTTCTAAATTATATCTTAATGACGCATTTGTGTCCAAGTGCCTCAAGTTTTCCTGTTGGAAACTGATCAGATACAATTTTTTGTTTCATAGTGTTATCCTGAATTTTGGTAGATCACTTTGAAGTTTCTCCAAAATTAAATTGTAGGTTAGTACCGTGAATTGATTTTGTATTTCAGCAAACATCGAAATAATTTTGTCTGTATTGGATTCAATAATATTGCGACTCTTGAATTTTTGACCTTGTGTTTTGTCAGTTTTCCATTCGGATATGTACATTGAGCTATAGTCTGTTTTTTATAAAATGCTTCCAGATACAAAAGTGACACAAATCAGTACTGTTGTCGAAATTGTTTACATAAAGTTCTTACTGTAAAATTTTTCGCTCGAAAAATTGCTAAAGTTAGGTCAGTATGCTCACAAATTACCAGCCCTACATGATATTTTGTTTATCAGAAAATCGCAAAAATCTGAAATTATTCGGAAGCATTTCAAGAAAAACAGGCTATATACTTTAGCTTCTGCTTAGTCCACAACATTCGGATTCTTACCCTTCTGAGATAGTTCAGTGAGACTTGGATGATTTGACAGGTATCCGTGAAGTTGGTATACAAATTCAATAAATTACGTTCAATCTGTTTAATATCCATTCAATCACTGCCCAAGTCATAAAACTCACTTCTTCAAGCCAGTGGTCTTATTTCTTCCTTTTTCTACCCTTGCAATCGGTTTTAAAGTCTCAAGAGTCGATTCTCTCTGTTTAAATTGAATATTCTGATTTTGGCTTCAATGAATCAGTCTGACTTGCATCTCTTGAGACGCTGTCAACCTCTAAAGTTATACTGCTTTCACTACTTGTATCGTCTTTGCGTCTTAGCCAGTCTTGACACATAATAGTGTTATCCTGAATTTTGGTAGATTGGTAGATCTTAGCCAGTTTTGACACTTATAAGCATTCCAAGAAAAACAGACTCCAGGGTCAATGTACGTCAATTCTTCCACTTTTACAAAAAAAATCGGTCATTGGCACTTCCAGTCTATTTTCCACAACAAGACATGTGACGCAACGATTTTGACGTTTGTTTGTGACGTCACTCTCTTTCTGGTTTCATATTGTACATAGTCTAAATTCCGAAGTTCAAGATAGGGAAACCGAAACGCACGTATATAGTTTTTACTTTGGCCACGCCCTTGTCGCTTTGTTGTTCATTATATCCGGAAATTTCCATAGAAATTATGCAAATTTTTATCCGAAGCCTGCGTCGCGGCTACGCTAGCGCCGTCACCAAATGGACGACCACGCATTATACAGTCGTGCCCCGAGAAACGGATCCAAGATGGAAAGGTAGGTGATTAGTGCTGCGAATGGTTTTGGCGAGTAGCCAAGTGTAAATTCTTCTATTTTTCTAGATGTTGATATGGATAGGGCGGCCGACGAATGTGACGTGGTAATTGTGGGAGGCGGACCGTCCGGTTTGTCGACAGCCATACGTTTGAAACAGTTGGATTCGAATTTGAGAGTTTGTTTGGTGGAAAAGGCGGCCATGATTGGTAATGGATTTTTATCATGTTTTCTACATTTGCTTTTTTCTTTTTTCCTTCTCTGACTTTTTTCGCTTACTTCTCTTGATTCTGATGAAACGTCCTCTTTACTCTTGATTTCATGGTCAGTTTTTTGTGCTCTTTTGTTTTTGTTCAATTTTGTTTTTTTATCTTGCGTTTTTTCTCTTGTCCTTGCTATTCTATTTTATTTTATTTATCATCGTTGTTTTTTGTTTCCTTTGCTTGTTCTCACTCAGTCGTTATGTTTTGTATTTTAAATTTTACTCGGGATTTGCGTTCGGTTATCTTTACTTAATTTAATTTCAGGCTGTCTTGATCTATATGCTTTTGTATCTTTATTTTCTGCCCTATGGTTCGTCGTTTTTTCCTCTTCACTGTTCAACGAGTTTTTTCACATATAGTTTATTTTTCGTCTTTTAGCTGACAATTTATTTATATCACTCTTATTGTTTTGTATTTTTTTTATTTTATATCACTTTTTGAGCGCTTTGTTTCTTCTGTATTTTTGTTTTTTCATTAGTTTCTACTTCAGTTCATATTCGCTTTGCTAATTATACTTGTGTATATATCTCTCTTGTCTTCTATTCTCATTTTTTCTTGTTATGATTTCTTATATTCTGGTTTTTGCTGTATTTTGGTTTCCGGCTATTTTTTGTTCATTTCAACTTTTTCACTTGAGTCAATTTTATATTTTTTGATAGTCAATTTCTGAGTTCATGTTTTGTCTTTTTATCCAAAATACCAAAATCTTGCCCACAGCTCAATTTTCACCTTTGTTTCATGCAATAATTCATTGATGCATTACTTTTTCGGTCTTATTTGGTCTTTCTAGTTTTTTCTCCCTTGCATTCTTCCTGCTTATTCATGTTTTTACATATTTTTTGATAAATTTCTATATTTCCTGACTATTTTTCTATGTTTATATTTTACACTCTTCCTTTTCTAGGCGGTCATATCCTGTCAGGCGCAGTTATAGAAACCAAAGCCCTCGATGAACTCATTCCCGACTGGAAAGATAGAGGCGTAAGAACTTAGAATACTAAAATTTAACATGTTTATGTGCTCTAAAAGATGGGTATTTTACGCCAAATTATGCTTTTTCGAATATTCGAGCCTTTTCCGTCTTTCCAGGCACCCATTTACCAACACGTGCAGTCCGAAAGTTTAGCCTACCTCACGGAAAAGAGGCGAATTCCTATTCCATTGGTTCCAGGTTTGAAACTTATGTCATCGCCCAAGTTTTCAGAATCTTTTACCCTAGACTCATCCTTTATAGGTATGCCTATGAGAAACCACGGAAATTATATCGTTCGTTTAGGCAAAGTTGTGCAATGGTTAGGCTCCCAAGCCGAAGAACTGGGCGTCGAGCTATACCCAGGATACGCAGCTTCCGAAGTAAGAAAAAGTAAACAAATTTTAGGATATACGTGTTCGCCTTTTTAATTGTCTTCCTCATTTATCTCCTGCTTTTCTCTGCCTTTTTTGTTTTCTCTCCTTCATCTTTTTTCTTCAACTTTTAACACTTCTTTTCCTTTCCTCCTTACTTTCTGTTTCTGCATTTCAAGTGTCTTTCCACTTTTTTCTTACATACGTGTGTTTGTTTTCTGTTTTTCCTTTTTTCTCCTTGCTCCTTTTTTGTTTCCATCACCGTTTTTCTTCACATTTTATTTACCTTCGCCTTTTCGTTCATATTTTCTGTTTCTTTTCGTATAAATATTCTCTGGTTTTTCTCTTGTTAGTTTTAACCATTCGTTTTATTTTTTCTTTCTCTACTTTTCTTTCTTGTTTCACGTTTATCGCGAGCTATTATTTTTCTTTTCTTAGTTTTAAATATCATATCGCGTCTTCTGTCGTTATTTTTATCTTATCAGTTTTCTTTTCTCACATTCCTGTACTTTGATTTCCTGCTTTTTAGCTTTCACGTTTGGTTCTTCGTTTTTTATTTTCCTTTTTCATATATTTGTTTCATTTTCCTAAAATCTTCGCCTATCCTCTTACCTTCTGTATTTTTCCATCCTATTTACTTTTTGCATCTTTTATAGATCCCTATAATCTTTTTTTCCCAAAATTAGTTCTTTCTGATTTTCTCCTCTGCAGTTTCCTTTCCCTGTTTATTTTTTTATTCCTTCTGTTTTTCCATTTTATCCTTTCATGTGAGGGGGCCCCAAGGTCAGGGTAGAGGGTCGGGCAACCTTTTTAGGCTGGGGATCAGTGATTCCACAAAATTTTTTGGGGCAGGGTTTTCTGAAGGAAGAAAATTCAATTTTTTCACAAAGAAAATTCTGAAAAACGGTTTTAAAAAATAGTCATTTATGTCTAACAACCATACAAAATGTGTTCATATCATACATGTAATTGGGGGGAAGTGCTATGGGAACCCCCCCCCCCCAGAAATCGTCGACCATATGGCTAGCCATTGGGCCCCCCCTCCCACCAGGATTTTCCAATCCTATGGCTAGCCATATGGTAGCCCTAGGGACCCCCATAGTTTTAGTCAGAAAAATACTGAAAAATGTCATTTTTTTCATGAAAAATGTCAATTTTTGAACAAAAAATGGTCAAAAACGTCAATTTTTTCGGCGCTTCGCGCCATAAGTACATATTTTATCATTTTTTAGACAAAAATTATTACTTTTTGAACCGTTTTTCGGACATTTTTCATGAAAAAATCGAATTTTTTTTCCTTCAGGGACCCCTCCCCCCAAAATTTTGGGAATTACTGACCCCCGGCCCGAAAAAAGTGCTCCAACCCCCCCCCCCCCCAGACCTCGGAGCTCCGTTACATGTATGGTTCATATCGCGAGCTGCCGACAAAACGGACGTTTTTGGCGATTTTTGTTCAAAACGACATTTTTCAGGTTTTTCCGAGAAAAAGTAATCGGGTCCCTTCCCAGTTACTACAATATGGCTAGCCATAGGATTGGAAAATCTGGGGGTGGGGATCGCCGAATATCTAGCCACTAGTTTATTAGAAAATGTCCCGATGGGGCAGAGAAAAGAAGAATAAACTTGCTTGGATAGTTGCCAAGCTAGAAAAAGAAGTGAACTAGATTTTTGATAATTTGGGTTAAAGTTGGAAAAAATTCACCTTCGTTATATTGGATTTTCATTCTTTCTCAAAAACAAAATTTCCGTATCTGTGAAAAAGTACATTCTGCAGCATCGTGCATTTTGTCCTTCCCACGTCAAATGTAAAGAAATGGTAAACCAATAGCATTCTAACTCTCGACCGATTCAAAACTTATGCCTCTCACACTAGCTGAAAAATGGTGAGGGAGGCATATTGTAGTCATCTTCAGAACTTTAAAGGAACCTGAGATTGGTTGCACTAACCCAACATGAAGATAATCTCAACTTCGGGATTAAATTGATGATTATGTGTTTGAGCTAATCGCAATGTCCAATTTATTTTCCTCCAGTGCACAAACAATACTCACTTCAGGATTAACTAATACTGAGGTTTAAGTTCGAGTTTGGGAGTTGTACAAATTTTATATTTATTTGCTTTCGGGATAATAAAATTATGCGAAAATGTTAGTGCAACCCGACAGCTCGAGCTGGGGATAATCTCGACATCGAGCTCGTTATAGTCCTGATGGCAGTCAAATTATACCGAACTTGAGATCAAACCGAGTCGCCTTTTTGTTCGAGATAATCATGAGCTCGATCTTAGACCCCTTTGGTGCAACTGGGTCTTGGTTACGGTCATTGGGCACCGATTTGCAAATGGGAGAACAGGGTAAAGCATACAAATATGCTCCTGGTTTAGCCATGCCTATATCACGGGTGTGCACCAAATCCCGTACCCGGTTCTCCCCCACTATACTCGCACTCCCACGGCAACAGTACGACTTTTTTGAAAGCAGGACGGGAGCGACAGGAATGGGCGAAATTGCTTCCCGTCTGCCATCCCGCAAAAAGCTTGCGCTCTTTCTGCAAATTTCAGTTCAAATCCAGAAACTGTGAATGATGCTATTTTGTTGAATAGTTAGAGGAGAATAAATTTGTTTATAGCTTGTAATCAGTAGAACTTACAGAATGACTTCTGTAGGATATGTTATATAAAATGAGTGAATTAAATATTATATCTTGCACAATCGATTTAGTTCTGAGAATGCTTTGTGCTGTAGCCTTTTCTAAAAAAACTGACTTGGATTTCATGTGTCACTTTCCCAGAGTTGATTCCTGTTATTGACACTAAAAATAGCAAAAAAGTTCAACGCAGTTAGTAGCACACATGTGTGAGGGAGGACATGTGAGGTACAAATTACGCCAAGAGTTTTGAAACTGGAAAATTTGTTATGAAAAAAATTTTTTCGGTCAACTTTTTTTGAATTTTTTGTCTCAAAAAACGCCAAAAAACCAAGGCCCGCCCCTGTACCCTCCTCAAAATTTTGGAGATGCACATGTTTGGTTGGAAAGAGTGTTGATGCACTAAGCTGCGGAATATACTTTTTCAAAGACATGAAAAATTTTTTTGAGAAAGAATGAAAATCCAATATAACGATGGTGAATTTTTTCCAACTTTAACCCAAGTTCTCAAAAATCTAGTCCACTTCTTTTCCTAGCTTGGCAACTATCCATGCAAGTATATTCTTCTTTTTTTCTGCCCCATCGTTACATTTTTTAATAAACTACTCCACCTCTTTTTGGTGGGCCTCAGCCATGCATGAAAACCTTCGTAAAAGCACATTGAATTTTTAAATTTGGTCATCTTCACATCAAAAAACAGTAAAAAGCAATCTTAAAGCTACGAATTCTCATTTTCGATAAAAGTAAAAGATGTGTAAACTACATAGAACTTAAAACACGTTGTAAACATAGTGTAAACTGGCCGTTTCCACTGAATTCCCGTGATCAAGAACCCTTCAACCCAAAAAACCGTAGAAATACCTCGATTAACACACTGAAATTTTGTTTGTATGAGGTGACTGTGTATATTGAATTTCCCATGGTCAGAAACCTCTTCCCCAAAAATCGCAGAAATACATTTGTATACACTCAATATAATCTTGTGTTTAAAATGATCACATTCATTAAAATCCCCGCAAACCCCTTCCACAAAAAATCACGAAAATACGCTTGTTTACACCCGAGATAATTTTTCGTGTAGAATGACCGCGACTATGGAATTCTCAATGGTCAAAAACCCTTTCCTCCAAAAAGTCATGGGAGTACTTCCATGTACATTAATGATGTTTTTGTGTAAAGTGACTGCATCCATTAAATCCGCTTCAGTCGAAAACCCCTTCCACCAAAAAATCACGAAAATACTCTTGGTTACACTCGGGATAATTTTTTGTGTAAAGTGATCACGTTCATTAAATTCCTAGTGGTCGAAAATCCCTTCCACCAAAAAATCACACAAATACGCTTATTTACACCCACAATAACTTTTTTGTGTAAAGTTACCGCATTTATTGAATTCTCCATGGTCAAAAACCCCTGCCATCAAAAAATTTCAAAAATACGCATGTTTACACCCAGAATAGCTTTTCGTGTAAAGTGACTGCGTCAATCGAATTCCCAATGGTCAAAAACCCCTTCCTTCAAAAATTCACAGGAGTATCCTCATTTACATCAATGATGATTTTTTAGTGTAAAGTGACCGCATCCATTGAATTCCTAGCGGTTAAAAATCCCTTCACCTCTTAATACGCTGGTTTACACTCTGGATAATTTTTTTGTGTAAAGTGACCGCATCCATTGAATAACCCACCCCTTCCAAAAGAAAAATGACGAAAATACGCTTGTTTACACTCTGAATAAAATTTTGTGTAAAGTGACCACGTCCATTGAATTCCCCATGATCGAAAACCCTAGCACCCCTAAAATCCCAATAAGGCTACCGGTTCAATTGAAACTGCGAAAAATTCGGGCACCGTAGTGCATAATGCTGCAAAAAATTATTTTTTGAAGCCGTTAAGTTTATGTAGCAAAATTGCCAAATTTCGCGATTTTCAGGACTTTGGACAACCATATAACTGAATTGAGGCCATATTTCAAAAAAATTCGCATTTGAGATTGCACCCTCAAGATGCATAGGCCGAAGTATGGATGTGGATATGACACCCATTGCTGGGCATGGTGGAACTGGAGGGGGGCCTCGAAAAGTGCGTTTTTTGCATGTTTTTGGGGCCCCACCGAGCACCACTTGCAGATAGAGGCGAAATGAGAAAAGGCACCCCATAGGTTGCCCTTTACCCGAAATTATGAAAAAAACCGAAGGTTCTAGCTCTTCCGGTTTTGGCTCTAGAGGGGGGGACATGAAATTTGGAGGCCAAGTATATTATAGGATGACGCTATCACGCCACCTATGATATGGCCGACGATTTCGAGGGAGGGATTGTTCCTATAGCACTCCCCCCCCCGCCAATTTTTCTCAGTGTTTCTTATATTTTTATGTTTTGTTCACTGTTTCTTATGTTTTGAGGATTCCGTTTAGAGTTTTTATTTAATGTCTTCACTTTTCTGTCTTTCTGATAGTTTTTAACATATTTTCTTCTACTTTCGGTGTCAATTTCCAAATTTTCTATAGTTTTACGTGTTCGCTTGTCTAAACTTCACCCTTTTTCTCTCAGTCTCTTCACTTTTTGTTTCTTTATGTTTCGTCTTTTCTTCTCATTATCTTTTTCAGATTTATATTGTTTTCCCTTTAATTTTTCCTCTCTTATTTTATCTTTCTCTTTGCTCTCCTCTTGAGTTTTTCTTTCCTTCTATTTGCATCTTTTTTCCGTTTCTATTTTTGTTTTTATCATCTTTTTCTCTTTTTTATATTTTTTTCTCTTTTTTTTACTATCCCGATTTCTATTCTTTCTTCTGTGTTTCTTTTCTTAATTTTCATTTATCTTTTGCATGTTTTTCTTCCAATTCGCTTTTTGTCTGTCGCATCTTTGCTTTTCGCTTTCTGTCTTCGTTCTTTTCTTTTTTATTGCAATTTCTCAATTTGTTATTTTTTCACTCATTCAGATTTGTCTTCTTTATGCTCTCTGTTTGTTTATTTTTTAAATTTGCCCATCTCTTGTTCTTATGCCTCCATGTTTGTCTAGTCAAAGTAATTTCATCTGGTTTTGCCTTTTTGTATCATTTTTTCTCGAGTCTTCTCCCGTGTATTTCTTCTTTTTTCATATCTATCTGTTCAGTTTTATTGCATATTTATCAGCTTGACAATGTGTATAGTTTGTGTGTTTTGCTTTGCCTCTTCTTTCTATATTTTTTCATCTAATTTGTGTGCTCTAATTATTTTTGATTTTTTTGTATCTCGACTTCGTGCGCACTTTATATCTGTTCTATTAAATGATTTAGCCTAAATTTTTTAGATTCTATTCCACGAAGACGGTAGTGTCAAAGGAATTGCCACCAACGACGTCGGTATAGCTAAAGATGGTTCACCTAAAGTTCGTGGAAAATTATTTTTTCTCCTTTTTTCTTTTCCCTCTTTTTCCTTTCTGTACACTTTTTCTCTTTTCTTTTTTCTCTTATTTCTTTGTTTTCTTTCAATTTGTATCTTAGTCAAATTTTCAACGCGGTATGGAATTACATGCCAAAGTGACAATTTTGGCAGAAGGTTGTCGCGGTCATTTGACCAAATTTTTGTCTCGAAAATTAGATCTGCGACGAAATTGTCAACCAATGTCATTCGGTATCGGTTTAAAAGAATTGTGGCTCCTTGATCCGCAGAAGCATAAACCGGGATATGTGGAACATACAATGGGCTGGCCTATGGTGAGGAAAAGCCATTTAAAAATTTGTGGTTTAAAATCTTCAAATTATGTAGTTTTTCGAAAATTTTATGGTTTTGAAGACACTTTCCGTAAAAATGTTTTAAATTATCAACTTTTGTGGTTTTGCATAGTTTGATGTAGAAATTTTTTTTTAATTTCAAAATGTATTATTCTTCGTGAATAAATTCCTCTCAGGAAAATGCGGAATTTTTTCAGTCCCGATGTTTTTAAGTCTAAAAATTCCAGTTTAAATAAATTTTTCATCTAAACTTTTTCCGATACGAAAAACTGTTTTTTTCAAGCTCCGATTTTGTTTTCTATTGTATGGAATTCTTGTTGTTTATGTAAAGTTGACTAATAATTTTTGAATCTGAAAGTTTCATTTTGTGGCGAGAATAATTGACGAATTACCCGGATTCGAATGTTTTTTTTTTCTGGTAAAGTTATCCTCATGTTCCCGAAGTTTCAGCGTTTCAAAAAATATTTTTTTACATAGCTTTGACGGAAAAATTTTAGATTTTTTTAAATTTTAAAGTTCTTGAAAATACATCAAAATTTTCAAAAAATATACAATTTGGCTTATGAAAGACTTATTATAAAGATTTTTTATGAATAAACACGTACATTTTTGGGAAAAGTTGAAAATTAAAAAAAAAATTAGAAAGACTTCAAAGTCCGTTTATTCACGTACTAAGCTATTCATTAATTTTTTAATTTTCTGATGTAATCTTAGTTCTTTGTGCATTAAGGTGAAGATTTACTCCTCCAATAAATAAAAATTGTATCTTTGTAAAAAGTTGAAAGTGAGGGGAAATTTTAACAACTTTCAAATACCCTGTTTTTAATAATTTTTTATAGCCTTACGATACTTACGGTGGTTCCTTCATGTACCACATCGTCGATGAAGGTCAGCCGTTGTGTTCCTTGGGTTTCGTTGTAGCTTTGGATTACAAAAATACAAATATTAACCCTTTCAAAGAACTTCAAAGGTATAAAACGCATCCTTCGATAAACAAAGTTTTGGAAGGCGGAAAAAGAATAGGCTACGGCGCCAGGGCTCTGAACGAAGGCGGTTTTCAAGTAAGGAGAAAAGAAAAGACTTTTTTTTATTCTACACACACCATAAAATTTGAATTTTAAAATTATAATTTTTTGAATCGAAAATATTTTCAATTGAGGGCGAATGAAATTCATTTTTTGCGTCTTCAATTATGCTTATTATTAGTGTTATTGACATTTTTCATTATAAATTTGATTTTCATTACAACCTATCAGTCTGTTTTTGAATATTTTAATAGTTTTTATTATTTTCATCTCGCAATAACTACGGAGAAGTTCAGGACAATTCTAAAATTCGTGAGCATATATATTGGAAGTTCGCTCGAAGAATTTTTTATTATTTGCCTTGTTGATCTGAAAATTTGTAGAAAAATTGAAAACATTCTTTTTTTTCATCTACAAATAAAATTGAATTTTCAAGAAGAAATTTTAACGATGACAATCACACGAATCAAAATTTTTCTCAAATTTCAAGAAAAGAAAAATGTGAACAACAAATTCTTGCTACTGGTTGATTTAAATTTTTTTGTACATGCAATAAAATTTGTATTCTGGAAAGGAGATTCAATAGAATTCATGTGACAAATGAATGCTAATCATTTTCAAAATATAACAAAAATTCATTTGTTTTTCAGTGTATCCCAAAATTGACATTCGCCGGTGGTTGTTTAATCGGTTGTACGGCTGGATTTCTGAACGTCACGAAACTGAAAGGCACTCATAACGCAATGAAAAGTGGTATCCTGGCGGCCGAAGCGACAGTAGAAGCTCTTGCCAAAAGTGCCGAATCGAAAACTATAGGTAAAAACGTTCGGATTCAAAGAATTTTCCTTAAATTTGACTATATTCCTCCTAATCTTTATTTAAAATTTTGAAAAAAGTTCATTTTCAATTTTTCAGATTTTTCGCAAATTTCTACCATGTTCGAAAAATTTAGAATGGAAAAGTTTAAATCGTAATGATATGAATTTTTCAGATTTTCCGTTTTGCGATTTAAAATTTTCACATTCGAGGAGTCGGTTCAGAAAACAAATTTGGGTGAATTTTTCTGTATATTCGATTCCGATTTTCATTTTTCTAGGCATAGAACCGGTAACGTTCGAGGATAAATTGAAAAATAGTTGGATTTGGAAAGAATTGAAAGATTCTCGAAACGTTCGTCCGTCGTTTAACACCAAATTGGGGTTTTGGGGTGGTTTGGCTTATACCGGCGCGTTTTACATTGTTGGACGGGGCAGAGAACCTTGGACTTTGTCGCACGGCGGTGAGAAGTGTTGAATTTTGTGGCACCATGTTTACGTAGTGTTGGTTGCATTTTGAAAAAATTATATTTATTTTCACTAAATTTTGATTATTTCTGGAATTTTGTTTAATTTTGGTTGTATCCATTTTGACTAAAAATTTTATGATTTCCTCGAACTTTGTTCAATTTTGATTTAATTTTGAGGAAATTGCATATATTCTGGCGAAAAAATAAGATTTCCTAGAAATTTAGATAATTTTAGTTGAGTTTTGAGGAAAGTATTTATGTTTTGCCCTGAATCCGCATAATTTAATGAAAATTTGTATAATTTTGATGGTTTACGCAATTGGCAGGATAATTTTTTTAAGATGTTCCAATTATTTTTCAACGGTTTGCGAAAGTTTTTAGAAAATTTTTGAAATGTTTTTCAAAACCTGCAGTAATTTTTCTAAAATTGAGATTTCTGAAACTAGGACAGTGGCTTTATCCTAAAGGAACTTTATTTTCTCATAAGAAGTTAGCTGTTGAGGTTTTTCTGGAGACAAGTCAGCCGTGTTGCACTAAAGTTTTTTGTCAATTCGCTCGAGTGATATAAAAAATCTTAATGCAGAAGGGCGCCTAGCTTTGCCAGTTCGATCCAATTTCCATAAATTTTCGAAAAAAAATATTTCGAAGTAATTAGCATCGGAAAAAAATTTTTCGATCCCTTGAAACAGATTGACAATGTGCAATAAAAGTTTTTGACAATGGACTAGACTTGTCATGTTTCGAATGTCGAAGATCTAGAAGAAGTTACAGTTCATGCGAACGTTATTTCTCTGAGAAAGGTTTACTCATTCCTCAACATCGCTCTCATAGAGTAATTTCGATTCAAAAGAAAAGATATTCACAGAATTTTGAAGGTTCAAGGGAAAAATTAGTTTCGATGTAAATCACTGTTGTCCAGCGGTATACCCATTGGCATCCGTTAATTATCCTTGATTTTTATTTTTTCCCTAGCGCGGCTAAAATTTTCAATCGTATAGACCGAACTTTATTAACGCCGCGTTGAAAAGAACAGTTGACTCGAAACTCTAATTGCATAATTCAATATAAATTTGCAATATCTTAATTATCTGCGAGATATTCTGTAACTTCATATTTTCTGTTTTTTCTCAGATAGATGCCGTTTTTCTTCAAAATTTGCATAATTCACGTTTATAGTAGATATAGATGAGAATATTGTGTCAAAATCCGGAAGTATATCAGAAAACTACAAATTTATTGGTGGAATTACTGATTAAAGGAGGAAAAATTGTTCTTCTTGAAACTCGTGATCGTGAACAATAAATTCGTGCATTCTTGAATTTTTTCAAAATGTCACGGTGATTCGAATGAAATTTTTCAAAATTTCTGGTAAAATTTATGCTATTGCTGGCAGAATCAATAAAAAGTACGGATCCAAGTCATATTTGCGTGACTTTCGAACTAATTTGCAAAATTAGCCATGTCAAATGTTGAAACTTACAAAATTTTAAGGCAAATTACGTGCTCTACGGGAAGCAATTTTGCAAAACTTTCACACGAAACACGGGCAAAAAAATATTTTCTTCCCTCTTTTCGTGCAGGACCAGATAACATAAAATTAAAACCTAAAATGGAATGTCCGGCGCCGATCGATTACCCTAAACCGGACAATAAATTGACTTTTGATCTTTTGTCTTCCGTCTCTTTGACCGGAACGAATCACGAAGAAGATCAACCGGCTCATTTAACTTTGTTGAATGACGACGTGCCGCAAAATGTAAATTTGAAAATTTACGACGGACCAGAAGGTCGATATTGCCCGGCTGGTGAGTGTTTCTCCATCTGAATGCTTGAAATTTCATATTGACTTATTTTTCCTCATTTTTTCCCCTATTATTCGTTCACTTATTATTCCATTTTTATTCGCTTATTTTTTGGTTTTTCAAACTTGCTTTTCAACAAGCTTTAAATTTCATTAATCATTAATTTTTTTATTTTTCAAGTTCTTTTTTGTGCATTTGTTAATTTATTCTGTCCTCCTCTTCTGTTTTTCTGCTTGTAGCGCGAATTTCATATTCTTAAATTGTCGTCGTTTTTTCACTTATTTTGTATTTTATTCCTAATTTTTCCCTTATTATTTGTTTACGTATTATTCCTTTTGTTCTCTTCATTCATTTATTTTTCGACTTTTATTTTATTTTCAATATTCGTTGATCACGAGTTTCTTTGCTTTTATTATTGTCTTTTTAACTTAGTTTTTGTTTCTCGATTTAACTTCTGTTTCGTTATTCATTTACTATGTTTCGTCAGTTGTTTTCTCAAATTTGTATTTTATTTTGGTTCGTTATTAACCAATATAATTGTGCTTTCGTTGCTGGCTAACTTAATCGTTATTTGTTATTCTTTAATCTCTTACAAGTTCGAATTCTATTTCAGTTTTATTATTCATTGATTTTGAAGTTTTTTACTAGTTTTTATGTCTCGTATCAATATTGACTATTCTTCAATTCTTTTTTCGTTTTCAGTGAGATTGTTTGTTTATAGCATTTTTCCTTGCTTTTCTTTCTATTCTCGCTTTTTATTTGTATTCTGCACTTTTATCCTCTCTGTGAATTTTTTTAAATTTTTGTTTCTTCTCTCATCTCATTTCATTCTATGTTATCATTTCTAAAGCGTGTTTTCCAGTCTCTTTTTTCTCAGTTTTACTTCATCAATTTTTTATGTACATTTTGTCAATTATCTGCATTTTGCTTCTATTTTCTGTCCTTATTTTAATGTATTATTACATGTTGTTATCGTTTTGCTATTTTTCGTCAAATTTTTCATTTTTCGAATTTAGTTTGAATCAAGATTTTTCTGTTTAGCCAAATGGCTCCTAAGCCTAAATTTGTAGGGTTCAGATTTAAATTTTGGGAGCCCATATTTTCGATTGAAGAATATCGAAAAATAGGCTTGTAACACTGTTAAAATTGAATTATATATTCAATCAGTTGATGCGTGTTCGAAAAAATTAGTATTCGAAATTTTATTTCCAATCAGGCTTTTTCGGTTACAGGCCTTTTTCTACAAAGATTGGCCCAGAAATCTTTGTGCGAAGAAAACTTTTTTATGCAAAAAACACAATATTTCGTGTATTTTTGCACAAACATTCTCTCAAGATCGCACCTGGTACAAAAGTATAGTGTATTGAAAACGCAGCTTGTGCCCTTATTAGTTTCTGATGTAGTTTCCTATGTTTTCGGCGCGTAGCGTAAAAAAATTATAGTTACAAAAACGTTGGAAAAAATTGAGATTTTGAGAAAAAGAAGTGGATAGACCAATTCAGAATTATAAAATGAAATCCGGCACGAAGCGCCGGAAAATTTTTGGTTTTCTGATTTTAGAGCCTGCAAAACACGTCCTTTAAATCTAAAATTGAATGAAAAATAACTATAATTCACTAAAATATAAATATATAAATCAAAATTTTTGGAGCCAAAATGGCTCGAAGACCTAAAATTTTTGGAGCCATCTACAAATTTTTAGGGGCGCATTCCCGTAAAATGACTAAAAAAGCCTACTTTGAATACTTTAAAATTTCTCATTTTTATATCAAAACTTTAAAATTTGGAATTTCGTTAGCAGGAACTGAAATCATTTCCGCGAATATGCTTTGCGAAAAATTTGAACAAGCAAAACTGGGGAAAATAGCATACCTAATTGAAAGGATGATTCTAGTTTAAAATTTGTTTAAAAGCTTTTTAATTAATTTGATTATTTTTCGATTTTATTGCATATTTTTCATACATTTTTTATAGTGTCAATTCTGTGTTTCAGCCAATAGAATATGATTCAAATTTTTCTCGTCTTTTTGTTTCATAATGGCTGATCTTTCACGATTCAAGTGTTTTTTCTCATTTTCCTGCTCTGCTCCCGTTGCCTCACTGTTCCAAACAACGCATTTTCTTGCGGTTTTCTGCATTCTCATTGTATTTTGTTTTCCTCTTAATTAACTTTTTTTGTATTTTTCGTCCTATTTCTTACAGCTGTTTTCTTATTTTGACTTTGCTTTTTATTTTTTCATTCATTTCCAACCTTTTAGGTAAACATGCAGCATTCGAAAAGTAGTTTTCGATAAAAAAAATATTGGATGTGTGCTCAAAAAAAAGCATTCTATCCCTATTCCAAAATTTGAATTTTTAGTCACAAAAGTATTGCAAAAAATTGACTATCAACAAAATTCGATTTTTTTTTAAATTCGAAGTTCAAATTTTATTTTCTTATTTTATGCCAAATTTTCGGTATTGAAATTTTTCCGCTTTTTTTAGGTGTTTACGAATACGTGCCCATCGAAGGCGACGAAAATCGATTACGTTTGCAAATCAACGCTCAAAATTGCATCCATTGCAAAACGTGTGATATCAAAGATCCGACGCAAAATATCAATTGGGTGGTGCCAGAAGGGGGCGGCGGCCCGGCATATACAGGGATGTGAATTTTAAACCGTTAGATTTTGTAAAGTTTAAAATATTCCTTGCTGACGTCGGATTGCCGGGTCTTAATTAATCAACATATTATTTATGCTCATTTTTGTAATCAATTCGAGCATTTATGAAATGCATTTATGGTGCGATATCTATTTTCTGGAATAAAATTCCATCCGGCCATTCTGTGTAAATTTGCAGCTTGTTTTTTTACAAATGCTTGTCGAAAATAGCAAGTGAGTGCCGCAGTCGAAATACGATTTGGCGTGTATTTCAACAAGGAACCGTAAAAATATGAAATATTACCTACTTTCCACCTTTGTTATTTACACACACTTCAAGAAATACGAACTATAGTTCATTTTGTGTGAAAGATATATTTTTTGCAGCATAAGAAAATTTAATTTGACATCAACTGTTCAGTGAAAATCCACGAGTTTCCGTCAGTATCAGCAACTGAATGGACTCAGCCACCGTACATCGAGTACCGATTTGGTCAGTGTGTTGAGCTAAATGTATCGCTTCAGCCATCAAGTTGATTAAACCAACATAGGAAGTAAAATCGTTGGATTCCTGATGCGATAATTGTACGATCCATACATCTCAAGGATTCTAGGACATATCAAAGGAATCCTCCCACAATAAAATCGCAGACTCATATTCGGTTATTGTAGGATTTTCATGTACGAACTGTTGCCATATGAAAAGTTTTATTTATATGCTGGACCAAAAAATGGCCTGCCCTGAAGTCCTACAATAACTAGAACAGATCTAAAGTTCCTTTCTTTTCCATTCAATAGCAAAAATTACTGTACCATACTAATTTCATGCGTGTTCGAAAATCACAGACTGTCAGAATTTGTTCAAGTGGCAAAGTCACTTTTTATCGGTAAAGGATTATTTTTTAACAGATCTTAGAAAAATAAACAAACTGTTACACCCTCACTAGCTATGAGACAGCTAAGTGTAGGATATAACTGGGAACTGTATCAGTACTATGAATCGGACTATCTGGGGGAACAGTGATGCCTCAGTTGATGATGTGAAATAATCAGTTGGAGCTTACCAAATAGTTTTACTGGTTGGTGAACTTGACAACAAACGCCTATAGACGATTTAGGAGATGACGGCAAATGAGTACAACAAATAGGATACGACGAGAACAAGTGAGGAATAAAATATTGATGGAAAAAGAAGCTACCAGCTAATGACTGGCAAACGATAACCAACAACTGACGACAACTACAAGAACTACAACGACTCCAACAACTGAAAAAGTGACTCCTGACTTTTTCCCCCCAGGATATATACTACTCTTTAAAGTAGGATACAGAAGGCTACAGTAGATTACAGTAGTCTGTGAAACGTGCCGTTTAGGCACTGGGGTTATTTTTATGCATCTTGAATTTCATGCATTCCATGGTGCCACACCTGTGCACCACACCCTCATGCTTTTCCAACAATAGCACGAGATAAAATTTATCGAGCAAAAGCACAGCTGACTTTTGTTAAAGCTAAAATATAATAAAACAAAAAGGCACTGTGATGACCGACGTCATCATTTCATAGCTCTTCCTCAGCTTCGCTGCTGGACTCCTTGACAAAACTCATCAAAAAATACTCGGCTGAAAAGTTCAGTTGCGAAAGAATTTTTCTGACTTCAATTCGAAATCAATTTTGGATCAACTTGGAAAAAAATTCGACGTTCAAAAGCAAAAAGGTACATCTTGTCGTTTTGTAATTTCGAAATCTTGTCGAAAAGTAAACCTTACCCTCCAAGCTTCGCTGAAAACAGTGAAAAACACAACAAAAGACCGAAACACTAATTAGGCTATGTAGCTCCTCCACAAGACCAATATATAACAATGGTGTCCCATTACCTCGAACGTCTCATTACCTCGAACCTCCCAATACCTCGAATGTCCAGTTAACTCGAACAATGTTATTTTTGTTCAAAAACATTTTAATGCCAAGCATCCCATCAGCTTTAATGCACACCTAAGCAGCCTAAAGGCCCTGCTATACTTCGTCAGATAGCGTCTTCCGACACTGGCCAGTCGGCCGACTCGGCCAATGTCAGAGACCGACACCGGCCGAAGTTGGCCGACAGTCGGACAGAGCTGCTATACTTCTGCAATCCGGTCGACACCAGATTGCAATTTCGATCGAGTCGAAATTTTTTGTCCTACGCTGTCCAACATTCAAGAAAATCCTTCAGTTTTCTGCGTTTAAGCCCCGCCCCGTTAATCCACACATACAATGACGCCGGATAGTGTCAGATTACCTGCTATACCTCGTCGGACAGCGTCGGCCGACACTATCCGACGAAGTATGGCAGGGCCCTTAAGAAAGGGGGAAAAAAATTTGCACATTTACCTTTTGCTATACTATTCATTTTTTAATCATATCGATGCAGCGGTCGGAGCTTCGCCAAACGCAGCCTTATTAGAGATAAGGAAATCAATTTCGATAATCTTGAATGGTTGAAAAGGGTGATAATCAAGGAAATAAGGAAAATTTTATTGAATAGAGTCGACGAGCTTTGCGTAATTTTGAATGAAAGTTTGGCTGCAACCTGGCAGCATCGATCATTTCAAAATAAATGAAATATCGGAGTTTTATAATTGCACATAAAATCATTATTCAGGGTTGCGGGACGTTCGAGGTAAGATGATTCATTGGAATTATTCATAATGTTCCATCTTGCATATTCCTTTTATTCACATTAATATCAGTATAATTTGCATTCAGCGAATTTGGATAAATCAAGAGTTAATTTGCATAATTTTCTAACCAATTTATGTGTAGCATTTAGAAATTTACGTATCATTACATTACTGATGAAGTAAGAATACGTTGATATTATGGAATTCCTGAACAGCAAAGAAAAATATGCACCGTCGCGGTCTGCTGCCGTCTTGTTTCACGTTTGGCACATCCTCGATCCTTAAAATTGGCAAAAAATTTGGGATGAAAGACTCAATAAGTTGGTTTTTTGGCCGGCATTACCAAATTTAGGTGATTAGCCCTCGCATGATGCACAGCCTTAGAATATTCTATTTTCCTAAACTACGTCATGTCACGAGTAATCAAAAAATTTAAAAACAGACTAACGGCTGAATGTATCCGATAGCTAATGAACATACATTGTCAATTATAATGTGCAATGTTAGTTCTCCAGCTCTTATTTCAAAGAAGTGCTGACGATTTTCGAAGGGAATGCAGACTTCTCTGGAAACAAAAACTATCCGCAGAATTACGATAACTAATGCATTGTAGCTCAGAAATTTCCACTGCTTCGTTTGGTCAGTCCTAATATGGAATTATCCTAGTGCTTTCACATTGAGCTTATATAAGTAAAAATAGATAAAAACAGTGGTTTACTATATGTGTGAAACAGCTAAGTATACTGTAATGCACAGCTATGAAATTTTTAGTTAAGTAGGAACTACAGAATATATGAGCTATATTATGAACAAGGCTCCAATCCTCTATCTTGATTGACTGAGGTATAATAGGCGTTTTAGATGCACTTTTTTCTCGACCGCCTTGCATTGATAAAAAATTATCGTAAAAAGTTATTATGCAGAAGAAAGTTGAATAAGATCAACTATACTGTGACATTTATATGCCCTGAAATTTAATAAATACGGAAAGTTCCTGTGTTCAAGGAAATGTAGAAGAATCCACTGAATTCGACTGAAGAAACTAAAAATTGTAAAAGATTGACAGTGCTACGATTTCACCAAGTTTCTCTTCTACACGAAGGTAAAGGTTCTTCATTCGTAATGGAATCTTAAGCGCAAGATCAATTCCTTGGAGTAACATACTCTATTCACTTTGAAATGATCAGTACAGCGGTCGGCGTTTCCGCAAACGCAGTATTATTAGAGACCAGGGAATCAATTTGATAATTTTGAAATGATTGAAAAGAGTAGGGCTCTGTATCATGAAAAAAATTCATCGAATAGAATCAGCGAGCCTTCCATAATTTGAATACACATTTTGCTGCGACCTTGCTGCATCGATCACTTCAAAATGAATGGAGTATTGTAACCTAAATTAATATCATGGCACAATAGAGCCTTTATATTGGAAAAAATTGAGCCACTTCCAACCTGCTCTAACGACATGAATCCTAAAGCATAATTCAGAACGACATGAATCCTAAAGCATAATTCAGAAATTCGAAAGAAATTCCTAGAAAGTCGACCATATTTTAACCTCCTCTAACTCCATCAGAAATGAAAAATCATCGTTGGGTGATTTCGAATCCCTTTCTGGGTTAGGTCAAAACTAAAATTCGCTCACTCTGATGCATGGCCACGAGGAGTACAGACGGGTCCTTGGAATCTAGCAAAACGAACAAATCAACTTTCCCAACTCACCCGACATGAAAGCTTTGCAGGTGGCTCTGGGCGGACACTGTTCGTTATATGCGCACACGAAACCTAGAGGCACCCTCGCCGCGCATTGGTTGATCTGCTGGATATACACTTGATTCGATGGGCACCATACGGCGGTGGTCAACGCGAAACAGGCGATTGTCAAAGCGATGAGCAATCCAAACGTACAATTTTTCATTTTTTGCGAATTTTTTTCTGTCAACCGGCCATAAACTACCTTTTATTTAGAAAAATTTCTTATCAGTCAAAATAATAACAGCACCGCATTTTCACTGATTATGCTTGTTTGTGCATAGTCATATGATTAGAAAGAAACAACAACTATGATCAACATTGAATAGAAACACGTTTTTTGAACGAGTCAGTTTTTTATAAAATGTCTGTAATTCAAAAATGAGGAGAAAGCATATTTCAGGTTGTTGATGTTGTAACTCAAGTGCATAATCTAGTCTATTTTGAAATAGAAAAATAAACGACAAAAGTTCTGTTCAAAACAGCGGAGCACTTACAATATTTGAGAATTGGGTGTCCTCGATAATGATTCCTTTACATCACGGCTCGAAGATTTAAATTATGTCAAGCACTTTTGGCAAGTTGTGGGACTGCATGATAATCGAATTTTAATGAAGAAAATAGATGATATTTAAACTAATAGATCATTTATTTTAGGATCATTTTTAAAGAAATACGGACCAATCGGGACACAGCACTTTCCACAGGATGGAGAAAACGTGTTACGTTCTCAAATTCATTCAACGACTCTTCTGACTTCGTATAAGTGCTAAAAAAGTAACACAATAATATTACAGATGGATAATTAACCATTGTATGATCCATCTAAGTGAGACTTGGAATGCGAAAAGATGCTAAGGAAGGGAAAACAACTTGCTGTCTGTTCTAAATTGCTTCTAAATCGAAACATGACAAAAAATTGATTGTTAAAAGTTACTTGGATGCAAGGTTCCATAAAGTTCAAGTCCTATGTGACAGATAAAAAGTAAATAGAAATAACTTTTCACTTTAACTATTTGCAGTCCGTTTTTTATAAAATGCTTCCAATTGAAAAATCTGAAAAATATGACCTGAGTCAAAAATCCCGATGAGTTTTAAAAAATGTTTTATTTGTTTGAAAACAGAAGTTCGCACTTTCCTCAAATTGCTGTTTCCATTGGTTTGAATTTCTCGTCACGTGACGACACTGCAATTGGTTCAAAACCAAAAGCAGACGTTTCTACAAGTTCTCCTGATTTTCTAAATTCGTTACGCAGATTTCAGGCTACAGTATCATGAGTCAAGAGGATTCAAGGGGATCCTCATGTCATTTCATCCAATGTTTTTCGCGTGGGATGTCAATTTAGCCACCGTTTTTTCAGTCAAATTTTCATGCCAAATGTTTAGAAAATACAGATTGAAGAAAACTAATTATTTGAGAGACAAAAAAATTGTGGCTAAATTTGATTACTCGCGAATTTCGCAAGTTTATCCATTTGGCCACATCCTTAGAATTTTTATTTTGTGCATCACGACATATTACATATGTCGTAACTATATATACGTCATTCATTTTGAAATGATCGATGCAACAATCCTGGAAAGTAAGTTCAATATGGAAAAAGATAATAAGCTCATTACTGTAATCAATGGAAGATTTTTTCGCCAGTGAGCGGCAAACAGAAGAGCTGAAAATTTCTTTCGATAACCCGATTTTAATAATTTTAATAACTTAAACGTGGTCCAAATTTCACGAGTTGCACTCATGTATCGACAAAGTGTTGTTCAAATCGACAAGCATGATATTCTTTTCCATTACTTTCGCCTTTTCCATTCTCTTGAAGAAATTTAGCGTTTTTCTACAGAACAAAGTTTTCCGCTCTATCATTCTAAACTAAATGATCTATAGTTCGAATCTTTCGGCTGGTTTATATTCGCCTTCTTCAGTGAAGTTATCACCATCAAACATCGATGTGAGCCATAGGCTGATCGAGGAATGGAAAAGAATTTTTGGATTTCGTGAGCTTTCATGGACTACTTTTCGACAAATTTCACAACAGCCAACAATCCTAAATTGGCGTCCAATGTTATATTAGAGGCTAAATATAGAAATCTCAACTTGGCGTCCAGTGTTTAAGGAAAAGATCCTAACTTGGCGTCTGTCCTAATTTAGCGTCCATTTCCAACTTGGCGTATAATGGATCATAAAATCAAAGTTAAATTGATTCTCGCATTTTTTCATATTTTTGGTCTTCGAATTTATTTTTATTTGTTCTTTTTCTTTACTTTATTACATTTTATCTTTCTTTCTCTCCTCTAAGACTCTTTCTGTAGGTATCCATATCTACAATTCGTATACTAACCGCATTAATACAATTTAATACATCAACATTATATTACGCTACTAACCAAATGCAAAATGAATAAAAGAGAGTAATAGAGAAAATGGAGGGGAAAATAGAAAGAGGAAAAAAGGAGGAACGGAACACAGACAAAAAAATTGAGCAGAAAAAGAATACAAAGAAAAATAAACAAAAAAGATGAAGATAAGATGAAGAGGAAAAACCAAGCTACCATACTGGAGAATCGAGTGGGGCCGCGGACCTCTTGAACCCTCAACCAAGTACCATGAGAATAACCTGAGAATTAAGTATCAAGACTGGAGTCAAAAAATCAATCATAAATAACCCAATAACTTATTTGTCGCATTTCTTTCAGCTATGTGAACTACAGTAAACAAACCGACAAAAATGTACGGAGCTCCAGATCACCTTTATCTACAGCTGCTCTGCCAGAGCAACGGAGCAGCAAAGCAGCTCAGAACTCTGGGATTATGGAGCTGAGTCCTAGTTTATCACGAAATTATTTTGAATTTGTTGTTTAGTCATGTTCCTCCCTTCCTTCATTCTGTCCTCCATTCAGTCTTGTTTGCGTCCTCCCACTTTACATCCTCGCTCAAAGAAAAAAGTTTAAACGAATAAATAGAAAATAAATGAAAAATACATTATGAGAAATGAGGTAAAGAAAGAAAGGAGTAAGAAGAAAATGTGAATGGATTGCAACATTTATAGGGCGATCTCTTTGCTTCTCCAATATTACCTGTATTTTAGAGAACCGAGCAATGGATTAACTGTATTTAAAAACTCAAATTCAAATGGACATTCTTACGGGAAGTCTGTTAGAATTTGAGAACCCATATAACTTATTCAGTTTTCGAAATTCTGGGAACCTAAGGGTTTGCATGCAAAAATGCAATGTTTTTTTGTGAAACTATGTGCTTTTTTCATTGGAAAACTGTTTCTGTATATAGAAAAATATCAGTAAAATTTACGCATAATGAATAACTCCTACAGCTGTAATGATATATGTGTATTACTCGCAAATGCATATTTTTCAATAACCAATAAAAGTGAATTTAGGTTAATCTTGATCCAAAGCATATAATACACCAAGTTAAGACGGACGCCAAGTTAAAATGGACGCCAAGTTAGGGCATAAAACGGACGCCAACATATGAGACTAATACTCCAGGTTAGGAGCAGGCCAAGTTAAGACAGAAGCCAAGTAGGACATAAAATGGACGCCAACATATGAGACTAATACGCCAGGTTAGGAGGAGGCCAAGTTAAGACAGAAGCCAAGTTAGGACATAAAATGGACGCTAACATATGGGACTAATACGCCAACTTAGGACGGACGCCAAGTTAAGACGGACGCCAAGCTAGGACGGACGCCAAGTTAGGATGGACGCCGAGTTCGGACACAATCGATTCAGTTGTCTTCAACACTTCTAAATAAATGTGCATAGTCTTCAAGGATTAAAAAATTAAAAATTCGTAAGTCACGTCAATTTTTTAGACGATATGAGTTATTGCGCATACTTTGAAACCATAAATGCAACTATAGTCTCTTTTTTCCAAAATGCTTCTAAATTGAAAAATGATACACATTAGTACTGTAGTCAAAAACGTTTAATCACAGCTTTTACCGTTGAATTTTTCAACCAAAAAAGTTATTGGGGGGTATGCTCACAAAAATGTAGACCCATGTTACATATGATTTAGCAGAAAATCGAAAAAATATGAAATGGTACTTGCTTTCCACTCTTATTATTTAGTAGCTTGTCAAGAAAAACAGACTATATAACCAGAAAAGGTCCAAGTCGGCACGCAATCTTCAATTAATGAAGAAATTAAAGTGAAGAAAACGCTGAAAAAAATATTGCTTATCCGCATTTGACTTGCATGGAACATCAGCACCTGAGTTTCAACCTCCAAAAGCGAAAAGGTACAGAGAAACGTGTAGGCAGGTGATGACCGTGTAGTATATGTGAGGAAAAAGGAGATATGAGCAGTTTTTTTTCCACGGCTCATTTGGAAAAAGTTGATATTGTCACGTTTTACGCCATGTCACGTGTATGACATGTTTAATTGGGAGAGCTGGGGAGGTTTGGGTATCACATCAGGTAGTACCGTGTTTTAGACGTCACATTGATGGTGAACCATATCAGATTGATCCTATTACAGTGAGTAATAGGCTGTGACTCCTGATGGATACTGGCATTTTCCCCAGGCTCCCCTGGTTGGCGTTGGGGCCTAACCTGGCGAATGGTGGCTATAGAGAGGTCTATAGTTGGTTCTCTGGTGTTGTCCTGGGGTCTTACTGTAGGGTAATGGACAACGCCACCAGGCTAGGTGCGACAATCCCCGAGTCCTACTCAGTGAGAGTGGGGACAGGGTCACCCGTAAAATGACCTAATTTGTGGGACCCGATTATGAACCGGACAGCCCCTTTTTTAGCCCGAACCTGAGAGGTGGAGGCCCTACTTATCTGTGGAAGACCTGGGAAACCGACTTAAGAAGGGTTCCCCAACAAATACCCCACAAATAACAATAATCCCCTGAGAAGACTCACCTAGTCCTGCTTCTCAAGCGATTCGATGAATCGGGCGGCAAGTCCCTGGATACTTTCAGTCTTCTGGCACTGGAGCGGGGGGATGCGATCCACACGAGTCCTAGCGACGAGTTTCGGCTATCGGGAGGCGATTCTCCAACGTTTCTCTGCGAACCGGGGCGGTCGGACACCTGGCACTGATGGGCAGCGGGTACTCTAGACGGGTAAGCGGCGGACACAGTAGAAAGGTATAAATTTATGCAAATTTATTTGGAAATAAGGGGGCGGACGCACAGGTGTATATAAAATTATGCAAATTTAGAATAAGGCGGTGGACATGGAGTTACAACCCGACGGAAGCTTGGTGAACCCAAGAATGAGCGAAAAATTAAAGAAACATGTCCTTAAAAGTTTGGCTACAGCTGCAGCTTGGGCGGAGTTTCTCGGCGTCCAAGCTAACTTCTGCAGCTAGACGTGATGCAGAAGATGCCTATGAGCACATAGACATTTTTTCGTTCACATGCGTTTAGCACTGAGGCTGACTGCAGTGCCTATGCTAAGCATATGAACGTCTTTAGCTAAACTTCTTAGCTAGTCGTTTTTGCGTAACAAAAACAACGCTAATTTTTGGTGATAAGAGGTGCATGGAATGCACCAAAAATAGCCATGTGCTCGTGGAGCACGACTGGCGGAAGTTTTTAGCTAAAGGGCCTACTGTAGCCCGGGTTCATAAATACAACAAAACGAAACATATAAATGCATGAAAATATAAAAACGAACACAAAATGCATGTGTAAAAATCAAATAAACGAAAACATGAATGAGTAATAAACAAATTATGAAGAAAAACAAAATATTGACATGATCGGAATCACGTGACGTTGGGGAATTGAGCAGCACGTGACATGGCGGTCCTTCAAAAAAGGGCGTCCTCGTCCTTGTGGTGGTTAGTAGTGAGGTTTGTGCGGCGTGTCCGTGGTCGTAGGTTGTTCCGAGGTGTGACGGCGAGTGGTCGAATAGGTCCGTTGGGTTGTTGGCGGATGGAGCCTCCTTTGATTGTAATTCGTTCGACAGTATGGTAACTGGAAATTGTTGATGCGTGAAGTTGCAGACATTGAATATCCTGTGCGAGAGTCTAGAGCACAGAAAAGAAAAATTTTCAGGGCAAGATGTAGGCTATCGCAGAGGATGCACCCAGTGAGGTGTAGGATATCGGGTTATCGCAGGGGATGCACCCAGTGAAGTGTAGGCTATCCCGTGGGGATGCACCTAAGATGTGACGCTTTGGCTGCTGCACATTCTCTTCTATCCACTAGGATCCAGCATGGACAAGAGTGGATACTTCGTGAGGGGCACGGCGGTCCTTCGAAAAAAGACGTCCTCGTCCGTAAGTGGGGACAATGAAGAGAATGCATCTTGAATTAAGGGTCGGGGACCTCTGCATCAAGATGTGGGTCAATCAAATTCGGTGTAAAGTCCCGGCTTGTTGAAGGAAACAACAAGGGTGCCGAATCCGTTGCCTGTGAAGTGGGAGGTGTATCCTCTGCTTCACTCGGTGGTTCAGGGGACACGTAAAGTCGAAGCTGGTTGACATGTACAGTGTCTTCCTGATCTGTCTCGAGACGAAGTGTGACATTGGGATATGCCACACTTGTTACAAGATAGGGCCCATTGTAGATGGGCAGCAATTTAGGAGTGAGTCCACGTTTGCTGGAGGTGCGCAGTTTGAGCACCTGATCCCCTACTTTGTACGAGACATCTTGTGCCCTCCGGTCATAAGACCATGCATAGGCCTCCTGTGCTTTCTCAATCCGACTCTGGATTAAGGTTAACGCATTCGTGAAATGACGTTTGACCTCCATATCGTATGAGGAAACATTAATGATATGGGCCGGAGGGTTGAATGAGAGCGCGGCATCAACAGGGAGCATGGGTGTGCAACCGTACATTAGTTCAAAGGGCGAGTACCCTGTTGACTCATTCATGCTGATATTGACGGCAAACACAGCATATGGTAGGTGTTCATCCCAATCAGTATGTCCGTGATGAACATACATACGTAGCCGTGTGGCTAGCGTCTGATTAGCTCTTTCCACCTCGCCGTT
Organism: Romanomermis culicivorax; assembly: GCA_963922205.1. Taxonomy (NCBI): domain Eukaryota; kingdom Metazoa; phylum Nematoda; class Enoplea; order Mermithida; family Mermithidae; genus Romanomermis; species Romanomermis culicivorax. Next base: position 232,852 of record CAWUHX010000255.1, on the reverse strand, counting down.
GGTCATCGGATGATAGGCGGTAGAGTGGATCTTCTTCGTTGCGCAGATCACAGTGATCTCAGTCATCAGTTTTGATGTGAAATCAGTGCCACGATCTGACTGAAGAATCTGCGGTGCCCCGTGCCGGCAGACAATTTGCGTTACAAACAGTCGGGCTATGGTGTGCGCAGTGATGTCCGGAGTAGCAAAAGCCTCGACCCATTTCGTAAAGTAGTCGATGAAGACTACGATGAAACGGTTGCCAGCTTCGCTAGTGGTCATTGGTCCCATACAGTCGACACCTACCCCATGAGACGGTCCCGTGATGGTGATGGGTTTCAGGGTCGCAGTGGTTTTCAGTCGAGCGGGCTTATTCCGTTGGCAAAGATCACACCACTGACAGGAGGACTTAACATCCCGACTGAGGGAAGGCCAGTGGTATCTGCGAGCAATGAGCCGCGCAGTACATTTAGCACCAAAGTGTCCAGCTAAGATGTCATCATGATGAGCTCGGATAATGGTAGTAACCATGGATCTGGGTATGACAATCTTATTGGATTCGCCTGTCCATTTCTGAAGAACGTTATCCAACAGATGGTAGCCTCGCACATCATTCTGGTCGCCCAGAGGCTTAAGAGAGCAAATGATGTCGGCTAACTCCGGATCCTCCAGCTGAGCAGCGAAAAGGTCGGGGTGCTGCGCACCAACCCATATCTCGGCATAAGACTCTGATCGTATACTCCGCGCCAGCAGTGATCGGTGCTGAAATACTTGATCGCGCCAGGTGCTGCACACCATCGGTCAAGGTTCTTGATCTCGCCAGGTGCTGCACACCATCGGTGATCATCATAACATGCCCCTCAGGTCTGTAAAGGGGAGTTTCATCAATACTTTGACCAGTGAGGGAGTTAGGATCCGGCAGGCATGATAATGCATCAGCATTACCATTAGACTGACCTTTTCACGGCCGAATTGTCAGTTTGAATTCGGCGAGCGCGAGTCCCCATCGAGCGATCCGAGCAGAGGGGTTAGGCTTCTCCAACACTGCTTTGACCGCTGTATGGTCAGTCTGAACGACCACCTCGTGCTGGAAGAGGTAGGGCCGAAAGTGCTTGACGAAATGGACAACGGCGAGAGTTTCCAGTTCTGTAATGGAATAGTTTTTCTCGGCCGCTGTTAACCCTCGGCTGGCGTACGTGACAGGATGGTCGTATCCAAATTCGTCTAACTGGCTTAGAACCGCTCCTATCCCCGAAATACTTGCATCAGTTTGAAGGATAAAGGATTTCGAGAAGTCCGGATGGCGCAGGATAGGAGGGTTGGTCAGCAGGCGGCGGAGTTCGTCGAACACCTCCTGCTGAGGTTTTGACCACTGGAAAGTAGTTTCCTTCCGTAAGAGCTAGGTGAGTGGCTCGCTGAGCCGGGCACAACCAGGGATGAAACGCCTGTAGTAAGACACGAGGCCTAGGAAGGACTTGATGTCTTTGGCATTTTGTGGAATGGGTAGGTTTTAGACGGCGGCCAGCTTGGCTTGGTCAGGTTCTAGGCCGCTCTGTGAGATGCGATAGCCTAGGTACTCTACCTCTGAGTGTGAGAATTTGCACTTGCTCAGTCTGAGCTTCATTCCACCCCGGCGAAGACGGGGGAACACATCTGCCAGGCGCTCAAGCATTTGGGTGTGAGAGTTCCCGAACACCAAAATGTCGCCGAGATAGGTCAGAACCGTGCGCCATTGGATTCCAGTAAGGAGGAGGTCCATGAGGCGTTGAAATGTCCCTCGTGCATTGCACAGACCGAAAGGCAAATAATTGAATTCGTAAAGTCCAATGGGCGTATTGAATGCTGTCTTTGCTTTATCCGCCTCGGCAATCGGGATTGACCAATAAGCATTAGCCTGATCAAGAGTAGTGAAATACTTCATACCCTTGAGTGTGTCAAGGATGTCATCTATCCATGGGAGAGGGTAGACATCCTTTTTCGTGACCTCGTTAAGACCACGAAAGTCAACACACATACGGTGAGAACCATTTTTCTTGCGCACCAGGACAGTATTAGTAGCCCATGGTGACTTGCTCAGCCGGATAATACCTTTCTCCTGGAGCGCCTTGACCTCCTGCATGATGAGATCCTTTTCCTTAGGTGAGGACCGGTAAGGGAAACGGCGGACTGGGCGGGCATCGCCTGTGCTGATTTCGTGCTGGACAAGATCAGTGGAACCTGTGTCCTTTTCATCAAGAGCATAAAGGTTGGTGTATGCAACCAGCAGATCGAGTAAGGCTGCCCGGTCCCGAGGGGAGATATCCGGTGAGATTACAGCATTGGCCTCGACCCACTGATGATCGAGGATGGTGTCTGAGTCGACCGGTGATCCCCGTGAGGGCTCACTATGCATTTGCACATGACCGATGGTCATGTGCGGGTAGAGAACCACGGAATGAGTATTTCGGGTTGACTACTTGAAGTGGTATGTGACTGTTGGTCACGCTACTCACACTCCCGGCAAAATATACGTTTCTTTGAGATCCCGTGAGGTGCTTTGGGAAGAAGGCCACCTCAGGTACGTTCGTATAGATTGGCGGTACGGGTACAGTGAATCGTGTCAGGGAGCGAGGCTCCAGGATTACCAAGTCCTTCAGGGGCAAGGCGCCGCGGGCAGAAGGTGGGCTGTGGATGAGACCGTCACAGGGGATTTTATTTTCCTTGAACTGGAGGAAGGATTTCTTCCAGTTCAAGCTGACACAATTGTACCGTCCGAGGAAGTTTGTTCCGAGGACCAGTTCAGCTGAACAGTTCTCCTGTATTTGGACATGAATCCGTTCAGAGACATCAGCTACTGTTACCGTGATGTAGGCTGCTCCTAGCAGTGGGATCGGGGACCCGTTGGCTGTGATAGGACGAGCCCTGGTTTGTGTAAGTGTCAAGTTGGGCAGCTGGGCCGCTAACTTGTGGTCCAGGAGTGAGAAAACAGCTCCTGTGTCGACCAGTGCCTTTGCTTCTACCCAGTTGTTGAGGAGAACTTTGATATGGGGTGTCCGAATATCATTTGAGTAGAAAGCAGAGACCACATGACCGGAATCAGGTGTGGTGGCACCACTAGTGTTTTTAGTCTTACTGGACCGCTTTGGAATCGGCAGTCCCATACGATGTAGCAGACCTACTAGAGCGTATCCGACGGAGGGTTCCGGGTCATTTAGAAGGGTGGACTCATCCTGTACCCTGAGTATGTGGTCTGAGTGGTCCCTTGGGCTCTGAGTAGCTCCTAGTGATTCAATCTCGGTGTCTGATAGCGGTGGCGCGGTTGGCACGGGTGATGCCGGAGCATCTGAATCACTTGGCTCACGGAATCGGCCTTTCTCTAGCGTAACTGGAGAGTTTCCAGGCGGAGGTCGAGGGCAAGGTCGACGAATGACGACTTGCCCGTCTGGAGGAAGTCCGGTATCCCCTGGTTGACCCACGTGATGAGGCAACTGAGGAAGCCCGTGAGTGTGGCCGAGAGATGGACAAAGCCCTGGACCGCGATCGTGATCCTGACCTGTGTGAGTTTCTTGAGAGAGCATGGGTGTTCTCCCACCAGGGGTCGATCTGGTCAATCTCTGGCGTGGTCAGCAGGAGGGGTAATTCTACCGCGTCCAGCCGACAAACATTACGTTGGTAGTCAAACATAATGTTCTTGAACTGTTCTAAGAAGTCCAGTCTGAGTATAAGGTCAACAGGTGCCCAGAAGGGAGACGTAGTCTTGCACACATGGAGATGTATATGGATCCGTGTGTTCGGCTGGCGGTTTCCGGGCAACATGATTTCATATGGTCCGGAAAGGATGGTATGAACGGCTTTACCATTGATGCTCATCAATGGGTTAAAGTCGTGATGTTGCTGGAACGCCATGACCGCCTTCGGACTTTCTTTAGCCAAGGCCTTATGAAGATGTTGGCTAATGATAGTGCGGGGGCAACCCGTATCAAGGAAAGCAGGAGTTTCCTTGGCATCCAGCAGCACGACGAAACACGGTGTGATTCGGTCAAGCTGGGAGGGCACATCGTTTTGCACGTAGTGAAAACCAATCCAGCGTTGGACTTTGCGGTAAAGACCCAACGGGGAGAAACGGCGAACAAACCGGACCTGTTTGTTCCGCAGACGGTAGCTGAGATAATAAGATACACCAAGATAGGCAAGGTATCCGACACCGATCAGCACCGTCAGGGTAATTAGGATGTTAAAGATCAACTGGACCGGCCCGCTCAGGACAGCATGCAAGCCCTGGGCGAGGGTGTGTTGTTGACCTGTAATAACATGGTTTGCTGCCAGACCGACACCTTCCAGAGAGGCCTTGATGTCGGTTTCTACCCCTGCAAAAGCCTGGTAGATGGCGTCTGGTTGCAGGGATAGACCAGCGGTAAAGTTTACCAGCTGGTTGAGTACCGCTTCAATTTGCTCAGTCTTGTAAACGTACTGTTTAAAGAAGGCAAAGTTTGAAGGGGTCATCGCCAACTGGTCATGGAAGAGCGCCGGTGCCTCAAAGTGAGTGATGTTGAAATGCTGCTTCCAGAAGAGTTCCAGTGGGATGTGGCTCACATGGACCGCGCCAGACTCAGTAAACCAGCCCGAGCGATTTCGGAAAATCCCTGTAAAGTGGTGATGACACGGCACGATTGGGCTAGATTTAATGAGATCTGGACCACCGGGGGTGGCAAAATAGATGGTGCCGCTGACCTGTACAGGTAAGTACTTGTAGCAAACGTTTCTCACCCGGTACGAGTGGTAAACGTAGGTGGCGTTGACCTTCTGACACGGCCATATTGTCAGTGCATCGCCTGTGAATTCCGCTGTCAGGTCATTCCTCTGGAGGAATGCCCGGGCACCCAAGGTAGGGTCGAAGCGAAGCAACTGCCAAGTCAGATCAAGATAGCGTTGAGCGTGAGGGCAGAGCTCAAGCCATGTGAACCGGAAACCGTTAATTTCCGACTCCTTGATCTGCTGAGCCAGGTTGTTCAATTTGGCATTGACAGGATCGGGACGTGTGTCCTTTGCCATCTTGAACAAGTTTTGGGTCAAATTGTATCTCCCGTGGATGCGTAGGAGAAGACCCTGATCCGTCCGGACTGTGGTGGAACGTAGTTCTGGGCACAGTTGGAAGACGCGGGAGTTTCCCGGGATCTTGAGGGCAACCTGTAGATCATCGATGATGACGTGGTTCCCTGACATGGACGCAGTGTAATTTCCCTTGGGGTGATAATGACACCACGCCGTGAAGTTTTGTGCAGGCCAGACAATGACCCCGTCTAGAGTAGTGCACTGACCTGCAGTGGGACTGCATCCACCTACATCGCCTAAGGTGCTTAGGGCCGTAGTGCCGTCCCACGAAGCGACTTGTCCCTCCTCGATGAAGAGGTTAGTCACTGTCTTGCAGACGTCGCTGCAGCACCATTCGTACATCACTTCCAATGTTTGGTTTGTGCTATAAAAGCCAGGGTGAATGCCGACAAGTTTTTGTGAGCCAAACATCTTAGTGCGATGTGCTAGCGTGCAGGCCGCAGGCGCTAAGTGCTGAGTGGTTATGACGTCTGCAGTAATGCCCCTAGAGCCGAAGAAACCAGTGTTGGTGCAGACTTTGCGGGTGCGCAATGTGCATTTCCACGCTGTGGTTGTAATCGGGTCTGAGCTAGGGACATACATCGTAACATTCATGCGCTGCGGGCTCCATGAAGATTGCGGTGGTTTACACTCTACACGTTGGGGTAACTCAAGTGGATGTCCGCTTCTTGAGAGACCACAAAATTGATACTGAGACGCCGGTGCTGACAAACTCACCCCTAGAAACAGTGATGTTACTATGGTCAATTTTATTATCAAAGACAACTGTACAAACGTGGTTTGTAAGTGTTCACACATTTTCACAAATCTGGCCTGAGGGGCAGTGTCAGATTTCTTCTTCGTCGCTGTCAGACGAGATGGGTTCCTGACCGGGGAAATCAAGGACCAACCCACCACACGGGTGGATTTCCCGGAGGATACCGACTTTTGGCGACTGTGGGGCGACTGCCATTGGGAACGGTGATTCCTCAACAATGCTGACATCTTCGTTAACCAGACGTAAGATCTCGTCGACGGCCATGTGTTCGACGACCGGCGACTTGGTCGCAGTGGTCGGAGATGTCTCTTTGGCTGGCGCCGGCGATTTGGTTTGGGCTGCTGCCGACGATGTATTTTGGGCTGGTGCCGATGGTGTGGTTTGGGCTGTTGCCGGCGGTGTAGGATCATTTGCGGGTTCCTTGGCCGGAGGCGAGGAAGCAGTAATGTCCATTTCTGTTGGCGGTGTAGCGGCAACAGGTGGCGCTGCTGTCGGTGATGTAGCGGCTACAGCAGGCAGGAGGATCCGACTGGCCTGTTGGACTGCTCGGCGAACGGCATCGACCGAAGGCGAGGATGGCTCCCCATCCAATAAGAACTTCTCGACGGGCGAGATTGTGATAGTCCCATTGGCAATGAACTCGAGTGCCCGTCGGGCGACGTCGGGTCGTAAGAGTCGCATTGATACAGGTGCCGCGAGCACCACGTTGGCGGCCGTGAGCGCTTCGACATGCGACGGCTCGTTGAGCAGAGTCCACGGCAAATGCGGGTATTTCTTGGCCAGGTCAACTGACCAGATGGCCAACATCGCGTCTTGGACGGGCGATGGTGCTGTGAACAAGAAATCGATAGAGTCGTAGACTGAGATAGATTTCTGGTTCCTACTCTAGGATCACCTGAAGAAGAAGGTAGTATACCTGACAAATTCATGGGCTCGACCTGGTCGAGGACTTCCATGGCCGAATCCGTGGGGATCGAAGGCGGTGGTCCTGGAGGGACCATGCGGGCCGGTGGCACCGGAGATGTCGTATTCGTGGCTGGAGCTGACTCGACAGTCGTGGTTTTGGGGATGCAATACGATGCTAGGATGTTAGCGTGGCCAACAAACTGCGGTGTCGTCGAGGGGTCCATGGTGACCGGCATTGCATACCTTGGTGGTGGTGGCAGCGGTATGTCCGATACATTTATCGGTACGGGTACCTGAGCTGCTTGGACCACTGAAAATCCAATACTGATTACCCAGACAGGATGACACTGTTGTGAAGGATCTGTCAGGTGTTCAGCAAGTGCCTCATCATCCAGATCAAGAGGATCTGGATGAGGAGGGCCATCGGTAGCCCCAACGGCGTTATTGCGACGTATGGGCTGCCGATATTGGTTCCCCATCCCGTTAGGAGGGTGATAACCATTTCTCTGATGATACACATTTGTCCCCTGGGAAGAATAACCAGTATTTTGGTAGTCATTCTCACCCGTGTTTGCCGGATTGCGCTGCGGACAGGCAGTTGATCGGTGCACTCGCACTTGACGACAATGAGGGCATGGCCTATCACATCGGTCCGTGGGGTGGGCACGTGTACCGCAAAAATAACAGCAACCACCGTTAGCGGTGTTGTTACCGGGAGCGGCACCGGTGGGACGCTGGGCCCGGCAGTCGGCTTCGCTATGTGTACACAGTCCGTGGAAGGAGCACATTTGAAGGTGTGCTCCGGACGAGCATCGCCCGGCAGACTGATTTGGTGTCGACGGCTGTGGAGGCGGCGTCTGTTGGATTGGCGCTGGTGCACGTTGCTGGGCCGTAAGCTACGTGGGCCGTTAGCCTGGCCATTTCCTGTTTCAAGCGGCGAACCTCATCGGCGGACGATGACGACGTTTGAGCGTTGCTCTGACGACCGTTAGCGCTTCTGTTAGGCATTTCGGGATTATATCTGGCGTGTTTAGGTTCTGAAGAGAAAATGGCGTTAGATGGTGCAGTGTACCGAATCTCGTCCCGAAAGATTTGGGATTCTGCGTAACAGGCTGTCTTGAGTGTCTCTTCAAGAATCGTAAACTCCCTAAACTTGATACTATCTCGGAGGACCGGTTTCAATCCTCGCAGAAAGATAGGTTTGATGATAGAATCTCTGACATCCGTTGCGAGATCTGGATATGCTACCCTGGATAGTCTCTTGAGGTGCTCAAGGTAGACTATTGCGGACTCTGTCGGCTTCTGCAGGCGATCTTGGATCAGCTGCTGATGCAGATCAGAGTTGTGCCCTACCGGAAAATCTCTCGGTAGAAAAGCCGTAAACTCTTCGTAGCGGGTAGGTATTGGAGTGCTGCTGCTAAAGTCCCGGTAGGAGGCAAGAGCAGGACCCGTAAGGCATGACTCCAGAAAGGCGATTTTATACGCATGATCCATTTCGCTTACACCCTGGAGTGTAAAGAAACGAGCAAGATGCGACATAAAATCTGTGATAGGCTCACCAAAAGCACCGGAGAAGGTTGGAGGGGCCATAAAGCTGGGCATGGGAGGGTGCCTCCGACCATTCATGGCCTCTAACTTTTGGTTGAGTGGCCCAAGAGCATTCTCGAATGCTGCCTGGACCTTGTTCTCGATCTGTGAAGGGAGATCAGTTTCCGACTTCATGTCCGAGGGTTCGTTCTCCCATAAGGTGGTTAGAACAGATGTTCTTGCCCATGAAGCAATCAAGTCAAATTGAATAGAGAGCGGCTCACTGGTCTGTACAGGCTGGGTACTGAGACGGCAGGAACGACGAGGTGTCTCTATTGTGTAAAGTGGAAGTGAGTACTACTTTTGAATTCGCGGCGAAAGAGCGCGTGAATTCGAAAAACGCCTGCGCGATGGCGTTTGTGACGTAAACTTGATTTAGTTTAAGACTAGCGACCACGAAAATGGAGCTAGAATGGGAATAGGATTGTAAGATGCAAGATCAGGGTACACCAGGGTGATGCAGAAGGGAATTTATCTGGTCGCCCGTGATGGATATAGGCATGGCCTTGAGATATGGGGGAATCGATCCCGACCAAAAGGATGTAGAGTTGGGGCCTGGACCCAGCAATTAGAATAGCCGAAAAGGACCGAAGAATAGATATAAGAGGAGAGAAAAGGCGGTTTTCCTGCCGAGAAATAAGATGACGGATGAACCCGCTCAGGAGGGGTTTTTCCTGGAGGTTCGACCGTTTGTACTAGTTTACAAACCTTGGGGCGAGGCGGACTCGTAGCCGGCAAGATCCTACTCACCAGGAGTAGCACATAAAGTGGCATAAAGTGAAAAGGATGTGGGCAACTGAAAGTGAACTTAAAAGGGAGCAATAAATAGGGACAAAACTAATTTACAAACCCAGTTACGCAAAGGGGTCGCGCAGTTATGCAACAGGCCTCACTCGCCAGGAGTGATTGCGATCTCTGTACAGTGTGATGGACTATACAGAGGTTCCATGTTGGACGACATTCGCAAGTAACTTACAGCCGTGTCCGAAATGGGAGCCTGCATCCCGAACAGAACGGACACTCTCCAGGAGTATTATATACAGCTGGTGGCCGGGTTGCTGATCACTGAGATGTAATGAGGCTCGCAGGTCACACAGTGGAAGAGAGAGAGAGAGCACGGGTACCAAGGGTGCTATTCTGACACACTCAGTCAGTTACGATGAATTACTCTGGATGTTTTGAGGGCACACCCGAAAACATCTAAGGGATCACGGGTACAAAGTGTCCCTGGGTGAATTATTGAGTGTAAATAACTGAGGCGGACCCAGTTATGTATTGAGGCGTACTCAATACCTTCGCTGAGGCGGACTCAATAATGCCTATTACATTACATGACTAACAGGGGTGGACCGCGGAGGCGGACTCTGGGTCAGTGGTGACTCTAGCGCGGGCATCGTTAAGCCAGTTAACGAAGGCGTTCAACTGAATGAAATATGACAGGGGCTCCTATACACTCTAGGCCCAACCAGAGGCTGTGCCGTGGTCCCTTGGGAACCACTAGGGCGGGGACACTAAAGAAGATCTATGTATGACAGCTCGATAAGATGAAAGAGAATGAGTGAATATAGATAAGAAATTTACAAGAAGGCTGCTGAACCCTTGCAGACGTCAGACACAGGCAGTACCGATTGCAAATGCCTGCTGCTTACATGAGTCAAACAACCAACCCAGCTGAGGCCGAGTGTAACTCGTTCAAACCTGCAGTTAAAGCTTGGAAGCAGCCACGTACTGATCAACAGTGCCACTACCCGGGCGGACAACCTGATCAGTACACGGACTAGAGAGCATCTCAGGTAGTGCATGTATGTGGACTGATGTTTCCCAGGCATCAGTCCCAGACACACACGAACCCTTTGACAAGAGAGGTAGGTGATAGGACCATGCGCCAGCAACCACCTACAACTCAAGTGGAATACTCATAGGACCGACAGTAACCTGGTGCTGACGTCAAAAAGTAGGGGGTATGAACCAACACAAGACCTTGGTGCTGACTGCAGGTGCCTGGGATAAGAGTATTCAAGTATCATGTCGCAGTTGCAGACGCCAGGGGTGAGTGCCTAAGGCCAGCAAAACCCCTGCAGTAGCATGTAATGTTACCGTTGCGGACGTCAGAAATAGGATCATGTAACCTCAATTCCTGCTGCAAGAACATGATACATTGTCATTGCTGACGTCAGCAATAGCGCCCTGAAGCCAACTATTGGTATACAGCAACACATGATGGTGCCATTGCTGAGGTCAAAAGGTGGAACTGAGGGTCTAATACCTTAAGTCAATGATATGAGATGCAGTTGTTGCAGACGTCAGATGTGGCACCCGTAAGACCTGCACATCTTTGAATAGTGACACGGTGCGTCACCATTGCTGACGTCACAGATGGGGTGCAGGGAACCAGTGGAACCTGTTGCAACAACGTTAGCTTCAGTTGTTGCAGACGTCAGGAGTCAGTACTGCAGGAGTATTAACTTAGACGACAACACATAATGTCACCATTGCTGACGTCAGAAGTAGAACCCGGAGGGCTACCCACTCCTTAAAGCAACAGCAAGTGAAGCGGCTGTTGCAGACGTCAGTGGTTGCATCCGTGAGGCTGAACCACACAACAACAACCCGCAACGTTGTTGTTGCTGACGTCAAAGAGCATGACCCGTAAAGTCTATGGTCTAGATGCAACAACCCGAAAGTAAAAGAGAACAGACCTTACAGTAAGTAGAAATGAGGAAGAGAGAGAAACTTACGTAAGGGTGTCATACTGTAGTGGTGGCGAAAAACAGAAATTTTTTTTTTTTCTTTTTTTTCAAGCAGAAGATACGAGATTTGGACATATGTGTGTTAAATGTGTAAACAGTAAGTGGAAAATTTTGGGGGCCGGAAAAGTGAGTAATTCCGACAGTTTCCGCCAAAATACAAAAATACTGTACACAATTAACAGATCACAGCCACGTATGACGTCCAGAATCATACCTGAAGGGTGTACGGTATCATGACGTCATGGATCACCGACAGTCAGGAGAGGCCGTCAACCCCTACACCTGTGATACCAGTACCCGCGTATGGGTATACTGTAGTTACAGTACGCGAATGGACACAGGCGTACTGTAACGGCACCCACCCTGAGGGTTACAGTATACCACCCAAAAGAGATAGGGGGGAAAATAAAGGGAAAAGAGACAAATAAGGTAGTTTACAACACAGACTAAGTATGTAGAATATACAGGATCAATCAGAGGAGAAATACAGAATACTCGATATATAACTCAACTCTGGGGCAAATAACTCGACTCAGGGGGATTTATTCCTCATAGGGGCGATACACACGCATGAGATAATTATTTACACATATAGATCACATTTAGATCACTTGTAAGGGCTATTTCCGTCTTACAGTAATTAAACTCGATTTTAAGGGATAAATTCCCGACCTACAGTAATAACTCTCGGTGGCACAAGAAAAATTTCCGACTTACAGTAATAACACTCTATTTGAGGGGAAGTTTCGGACCTACAGTAATGGTAATCTCAAATAAAAGACATTTCCGACCCATTAGGCAGTAAACCCGAATTTGGGGGGGTTCTCCGACTTATTGGATGGCTAGTACCTGATTTTAAGGGGGCTTGTCCGACTTAAAATGGGAATTGACCCGACCTGGGGGTAGTTCCGACCCAAGGGTGAAGTTTTTGCACTTAAGGGCCAGTGCCAGACTTAAGGTCGATTTTCCAGCCTCGCCATGTCACGTTTCACGCCATGTCACGTGTATGACATGTTTAATTGGGAGAGCTGGGGAGGTTTGGGTATCACATCAGGTAGTACCGTGTTTTAGACATCACATTGATGGTGAACCATATCAGATTGATCCTATTACAGTGAGTAATAGGCTGTGACTCCTGATGGATACTGGCATTTTCCCCAGGCTCCCCTGGTTGGCGTTGGGGCCTAACCTGGCGAATGGTGGCTATAGAGAGGTCTATAGTTGGTTCTCTGGTGTTGTCCTGGGGTCTTACTGTAGGGTAATGGACAACGCCGCCAGGCTAGGTGCGACAATCCCCGAGTCCTACTCAGTGAGAGTGGGGACAGGTTCACCCGTAAAATGACCTAATTTGTGGGACCCGATTATGAACCAGACAGCCCCTTTTTTAGCCGGAACCTGAGAGGTGGAGGCCCTACTTATCTGTGGAAGACCTGGGAAACTGACTTGAGAAGGGTTCCCCAACAAATACCCCACAAATAACAATAATCCCCTGAGAAGACTCACCTAGTCCTGCTTCTCAAGCGATTCGATGAATCGGGCGGCAAGTCCCTGGATACTTTTGGTCTTCTGGCACTGGAGCGGGGGGATGCGATCCACACGAGTCCTAGCGACGAGTTTCAGCTATCGGGAGGCGATTCTCCAATGTTTCTCTGCAAACCGGGGCGGTCGGACACCTGGCACTGATGGGCAGCGGGTACTGTAGATGGGTAAGCGGAGGACGCAGTAGAAAGGTATAAATTTATGCAAATTTATTTGGAAATAAGGTGGCGGATGCACAGGTGTATATAAAACTATGCGAATTTAGAATAAGGCGGCAGACGCGGAGTTACAACCCGACGGAAGCTTGGTGAACCCAAGAATGAGCGAAAAATTAAAGAAACATGTCCTTTTAAGGACATGTTTGGCTACAGCTGCAGCTTGGGCGGAGTTTCTCGGCGTCCAAGCTAACTTCTGCAGCTAGACGCGATGCAGAAGATGCCTATGAGCACATAGACATTTTTTCGTTCACATGCGTTTAGCACTGAGGCCGACTGCAGTGCCTATGCTAAGCATATGAACGTCTTTAGCTAAACTTCTTAGCTAGTCGTTTTTGGGTAACAAAAACGACGCTAATTCTTGGTGATAAGAGGTGCATGGAATGCACCAAAAATAGCCATGTGCTCGTGGAGCACGACTGGCGGAAGTTTTTAGCTAAAGGGCCTACTGTAGCCCATGTTCATAAAGAAATAAAAATACAACAAAACGAAACATATAAATACATGAAAATATAAAAACGAACACAAAATGCATGTGTAAAAATCAAATAAAGGAAAACATGAATGAGTAATAAACAAATTATGAAGAAAAACAAAATATTGACATGATCGGAATCACGTGATGTTGGGGAATTGAGCGGCACGTGACAATATGATGAATATGTTATTGTATCCCAATCATGAATGATAAATTTTTCCTATTGATTACAGTAAAGCCGCAATTATACTTCACGGCACGGTCACGGCGGCTGTGCTATGACCGTGCCGTAATTTTCGGCCTAAAGCTTGCTGTCATGCATTGCTTCCCAAATAGAGCCACGGAAAGAAAAAATGTGTTCACGCAAATAGATGAACAACCTGCGTACGCGGCCGCCTTTTCTCCTCATATCGACTGTAACGATATATAGACTAAAACTTGAACCAAGAAACTGATATTGAATGACATACCGCAAGACCAAAAAAGGTTTAATTTAGTACGTAAATTTTAGGTGTGGAATACTTTGTACTGTGAAAAAACGCTCAACTTTTCCACAAATACGAAGCCCATCTTTTTTCCTCAAATGAGGTCTTTTGAGGAATAAAATTTGAAAACACCGTTTTTTCCTCAAAAATTTGTTCCACATGAGAAGCCTAGCAAAATTTTTTTCCTCATAATCTCAAATTTTTCCACATTTTAGAAACATTTATTATGTGGCCACGGATGTTTTTTCTGCATTTTAGGCAGACGGTCCCAACATTTGGGTATTATAGGTGTGTCACATTAAGTAGAATTTGGAGCCATGTCACATTAAACGAATTAGGACAATCACATTGATGAGTAAAAACCCATACCATATTCATAGAAAATATGGTCATGTCACTGCAAGTGGCATGCTGTGACCCCATTGGGTGGCTCGCTTAGGCATCTACTTCGGGAATCTAACCCAGCTGGTACTACCACACGAAAACCCATGGTGTACCTCGGCCTTGTCCTAGGGTTCAGCTGTAGAATAATGGACAATGCGGCCAGGTCAGGGGTGGCAATCCCTAGTCCTCATTCACTGAGAATGAGGGACTGTGCCATTCGTGGAATGGTTTACTGTAGGGGACCCGATTGTCGACCTAAATCCCCTAATTGGCCCTGACCTTAGGGGTCCGAGGGCTGTCTCAACTGAAGGTACTCTCAAGGGAAAACTAGCTTACGGAGGATTCCCACAAATATACCCTCAAAAATAATAACCCCTGAGAAGACTCACTAAATCCTCTTCTCAAAGTACTCGACGCTGAGCGACGGGTTCAAGGGTCAAGCGTGGGTCCTGCGGACGGCAAGGAAGCGGGTTCGATAATCCGAAAGCAATTTGGCGTGGAGGGTAGGCAAATGCGTAATCTACAGTATGCCTTGGGCGGAGCTAAGACACACCCAAGCTAACTTCTGGAGTGGAAATCGCTGCAGAAGATGCCTATGGTCATATAGACATTTTCCAGTTCACTACGTTAAGCATTGGGGCGAGTTTTCACTCTCCATGCTTAGCATAGGAACATCATCTAGTGAGAATTTCCAACTAGGCATTTCACGTTGCGAAACGTCGCCAGTTTTTACTGATAAGAGGTGCACGTTGTGCTCCAATTACAGTGATGAGCTCGGAGAGTTTATCTTTAACAGAAATTCTGACTAGCGGGTTACATACCATAGTCTACGTGTGCAACGGAAACATAACAAATCATAACGGAAATAAAAGTGCGAAAGTAAAACAGAAACGAAACACAAAAAGTACACACAGAAATTGCATGTTAAAAATTATAAAAACGAAACGTAAAATTAATGTAAGTTACTGTAAAACAAAACGTGGCGAAAGACATAACCGAAAAAAATGATGTGAATCACTTGACGCTGGGCGAAGGTAAAGTGGGGTAATTTTGGCTATGGGACAACTTGAGTCAATTTCACTTGAAATATCGCCGAATTTTTCCACAGTGAGATATGCAGCTACAACTTGGCACATTAATGTCTTATTAGTCGGTACATGTTACTGTAGAAGCAAATTTGAATCCAAATGTTGTGAGCCAGTGTTTTTTTTGTGCCTAAACCAGCGTTTTTTTTTGTGCACGGACATTTGTGCCAATTGGCACAAGAGGCCGAAAAAATTTGTGCCAATGGCACAAAAAATTTTTTTACTAGAGACATACTGAAAACTGTGGAAAAGTTTTAGGCCAAAACATACCTGTAAGACCTCCGACCAGTTGGGGGGGGGGCACTGTTTTTTTTTCCACATTTGCACTATAATGTGGAAAAAAAATCTGGAATGTGGAAAAAATTTTTGAGGTCTTTCCACAAATGTGGAAGAAAAATTTGGGGTTTTCATATTGAAAAGATGCATTTTGGTGCATTTTAGAAGGTCATAATCTCAAAATTTCAAAAATTTCAAAATAACTTTAATAATCATCATTATTCATTAAGTAGTTCAGGCGCGGCTTTTATCATGTCTACCTTCATTTATCACTTAATCTATAATAGTTTTCATCATCTTAAACGTAGTATCTCATGTTTTAATTGGTTATCTTCAACATTTTATCATAATATTTAATGAAGATTCGCATTTTTTCCTTTTGAGAAAGATGAATACACGTCAAGTCTCTATGATTTATGATGCGATTATTTCTTTGCTAACGTAAAATCAATTCAAAAGCTTCTTGGAAATATCTTTCGGAAATTTATATTCTTCTTACGCATATATTTTCGACCAAGTTCATGAGAGTTTACAAATAAATTACAGATTTTAAAATTTTTCAAGTAAAATTCTAGAAATTACGACTCTTGAACACTAAATTGGAATCTAATTCTTGAAATAAATGTTCGGAAAAATGATTTTCCAGCGTCCTAGAATGTCAATATACCCAAAAAATTTTCCGGCGCTACGCGCCGGAAAGTACCATCTTTTTTGGGCTTTCACTACAAAACTTGTTCAACAACGCTTGTAGATTAGGCTTTTAAGTCGAACATTTCAATTTTTCTCCAATTTTAATGAATTAACTTCTCTAAAAACACCGGAAGGCTTGAAAAAGCTCAAAAACAGTGCGATAAAGCGTCTGTGAGCATTTTTAAGCCAAAAAACGGATTTTAAGACGAAAAAAAATTTTTTCCACATGTGGAAAAAAAATTTGACCCCTTTCCACATTTGTGGAAAAAAGTTCGTGAAAAAAGTTTCGTTTTTTTAGGCCAATTTGGAGCCATGGCTCCTAAAAATTCTGATTGGCTCCTAAAAATTTAGGGTCACAAGCCAAATTGGCTTGTAAAAATGAGAGCCTAGTCAATCACTCTTTTTGATTAGGATATTGGGCTTTCTGTGCGGAGATGCATTTTTATGCATTTTGAAATGAAAAATATCGAAAATTTTCCGGCGTTTCGCGCCGGATTTCAATTCATTTATGATTCTTGGTATCATTTCTGTTGTGCGGCTAGAAAATGTCTGTCTAGCTTAGGCTTATAGCTTCCAGAAACCAGCACGTTATGGATGAATGTTTGATCTTGTATTGTTTTTTCCACGTATTTGACAAAAATCAAGATTTTTCTAGATTATTTTTTCAAAATCGTTTTGCGGCGCTTCAGAATTTTTGGCTTTGGTGAACATAACTTTTTGCATTTGGCAAATGATTAAAACATCATCAGCATGGGTAAAAGGCAGAGGTTCTTGCTATCTGAAGAAGCCATTTAGATTCGTTGTTGCTTGCCTAATTTTTGAAGTTTAGTTTGCCGCAGTGGAAACACATTGAATTCATTGAAAAATAGACAGCAGGAAAAATATATTAAAAGTATTCATTTTCCAATGCTATAGAATATCATAATCTAAAATTTTCTTTCAATGCTAAGTGACGGAGATATTCAAGTCTGAAGTAAAATACCTATCGCGCTTTTTTATAATTATAGATCATGTGAAAACAATCGCTTTTGATAAATAAATGTGATTGGTAAGTTACTGGCTCCAGATTAAGATGCGAAATGGAGGTAAAATGTTTGACCTCTTCTGCTAATCAAATGCTGAAAAGATCATAATCTGTCATCGTCAGTTGCAGAAGAATGTGCTGAAAAAATGCATTTTTTGACATTCTAGAGGCCTCGAAATCAAAAATTTTCGGAGCTGGGCACCGAACAGGTTACTTTTGCCAGACTTTTGATTTCTCACCCAAAACCCAAGAAATTAAATTTTAAAAGTCAGGAATTGACGCGTAGTGAGTGAAATACATGGGAAGTAAATCAATCTCTTAATCATTGAAATGAAGCGAATTTACCAATTTTAGAGCGAAGAACTAAAACTTAATCTGTGCAAGCAAGTTTTTCCCCGAGACTAAGCATTAAGGGCGAAGTGTTAGCCCTCTTCTAATTGGTTGAAAATCGAGTCCCACCCCCCTCACCCAAACACGTTGTTAACTCTACAGTATTTGCGTATTATTATTGATTGAGCAAGCATTCTCCATTACAAACTTGCTCATTTTGAATCCAATATGACAAAACATCATTGCATTCATGCTTGTAAAAATCGCTGTCACTGAAATTGTGCAAAAAAATTAGCACCAGCGTTTCTCATATTCCATTTATTTGTAACATATAAATCAGCAAAAAAATCAATGTAAGTTAATTTTTTTGTCATTAAAGCTTTTACGCGATCACTATTCCACTGACTCTTCATTACCACCGTTTGTGCTTCAGTTGGTCGATGAAGGTGGTTTTTCGTTCTCTTATTTGATTTTTGCTTGGTCGAGAAACGGAGTTGTGCAGTCAAATTCTTAACGAAAATAAAAAACATTTGTAAATTTGAGTACAAGAGTCAAAAAATGCTCTAATCACTTTGTTCGGTATAATCCGTATGGAAGAAGGGAACTTCTACTGATTGCTACAGCAAGCAATTTTACTTTCCGCGTCAACCAGCTTCGATCCTAATGCAGCTACTTCCTCGTTCGACAAAAAATCAAGTGAGCCTGCTAATTTAAGTGGTGTAGCCTGAAGTAATTTGCGTTCATCGGTTGTCGAATATAGCAGTAATGGAGAATTATGTTGTAAATCAAATGCTGCACTTTCAAGATCTAAAAACAATTATGTATGTGGCAAAGCAGTTTAAAAACCACAACATTCATTATGCCTGCTTACCCAAGCTACTAAAGTTGACAGTCGAAAGCACAGCGGCAGGAGCAGGCAATGCTTCTTGTTCCTGTACAAAAGTGTGAACAGAATGAATGAAAATTAGCACCCCATGGCCTGTAACGGCCACTGCGATGGCAAAATAAGTACATGCGGCCTTCGCCACAATGATTCGAACCACGGCTCACAAAATGAAAGAACCTTGGTGTTCAACAGATTTTCGCCAGTTTTCAAATTCGATTTTGTTGGAAAAATCAAATCTTTGTACGTTAATGTCGAAATTGTGATCATCTTTAATGTGAGCACATAACTTTTGAATACTGGCAAACTTATCGCCACATTCCACACAAATTTTTTATACTGCTGAAGATCGGTCGAAGATTCACCTGGATGTTGTTTCAAGCGATGCCGTCGAAAACTACTCCTATGACTAAATTGGCTTGAACAAATAGTACAACAAAATTTCTTTTCGATGGTGCTGGTACCAGCTGACATTCTAAATGGAAAGAAATATACTAAACAACAATGAAATCGGAAAAGTACCTAATCAATCTCTATTCAGGCTTGAGGAAAAATGACTTTCAATCTCATTCATATGGATTATCTTAGCTTTTAGATTAGCCAAAAATAGTAACTCCATTCATTCACATTACTAGAACTCCGCCTTTTTTGTATGCTGTGATTACATTAGCAGTTTTCCACATAGATGGTAATGTCCCCCAGACGGTTTTTCGCCTAATATGTATTTTTCATTAATTTTTCCTTTAAAATTTTCCTTAGGCTTAGGCTTAGGGTACAGCAGCTGCGCCCGAAGGGCGCAGTGCTGTTGAGGCTCTTCCAAATGAAGTTGTTAGTTAAAACGATTTAAAACGCATATAATGCATTTTCGACATCTAAAAAAACCACTACACAATTTCACCAGAAAGTATAAACACTATATCCCTTTAAGACCCTTGATACTATTTTGACTAACAACTTTATTTAGAAGAGCCTCAACAGCGCTGCGCCCTTCGGGCGCAGCTGCTATACCCTAAGCCTAAGCCTAAGGAAAATGTTAAAGGAAAAGTAAATGACTACTCACAAGTCACAAAAATCCATGCTCAAAATTAACAAACAACTCATATGCAATAATTAGGCTGAAGCACTGTTTTTTTTCCTCAAATATTTTTTCCACATGAGAACCAGACCCAAAATTCTTTTCCTCATTTACCAAAAATTTTCCTCATTTTTAAAAACGTTTATAATGCGGCTAGGGAGGCTTTTTTATGCATTTTAGGAGCGTACCAGGGTTTTTTTTTGACGTACGAGTCACAAGCCAAGTGGCTTGACCTAAAATTTTACAAGCCATTTCAAATTTTTACAAGCCAATTTTATATCACGTGAATAAATTCCAATGCTAGGTTATTTTCTAAAGAAATGTATATATTGAGCATCACGACAATCGATCAAAAAAGAGATGTCATTCAACATTTATTCAATAACATTTTAGAGCCGTTAATTCATTAAACCTCAGGAAACAATTGAAATTTTTGAGTTTGATCGAAGTCTAATCTACAAGCATTGTGGAAAAAATTTTACAGCAAACTATCCAAGAACATAATGACTTTGAATTACATGAGAAATCGACGGTTAAGTCCTCTATGATGACAAGTCAGAGCCCAAAAAAGCTATTAATCTTTCCTGCCTGAAACACCGGAAAATTTTTTTGGGTTCTGCGAAATGAGATCCATTTTTAGTTTTGACAAAAAATTCTGATGCAAACAGGGTGTTCCTTATGTTTTACGATGTCCATACACAATACGTTTTTATAGCAATAACTAATAGCAGGCAACATTAGGTAGGTAACAAAAAAGACAATAACGTTTGGAAACGCTGGCACCGGATATTGATCAAATAACAGAATAATAAAGAGTACAAAATAACAAAGAGTGATCAAGGAAGATTACAATAGAGGAAACTGTGCGGCTATTTCCGTGAGTAAAAGCAGCATAGCAATTACAAAAAGAACACCCTGTTTGCATCAGAAATTTTCGTCAAAACTAAAAATGGATCTCATTTTCGTGATCAGCGCAAAAAAATGACCTATACCACTAAATATCAGTATATGTTTCATCTTAGAAACGAAAAAATTGAAATGTGGAGACATACTACAGTTATACCAGAAAGGAATAATCGCTTCAAAAAGTTTACAGACTTGACGTATTGATCTTTCTCAAAAAATGTGTCAAGGGAAAAATGTGAATCATTATTAAATATCAAAATGAAATATTGAAGGTTACCAATTAAAACATGAGATAATACGTTTAAGATGATTAATACTATTAAAGATTAAATGATAAGTGAAGGTAGACATGTTACAAGCAGCGCCTGAGCTAGGAAATAAATAATAATGACCTGTAAATATAGGAAATAAATAATAATGACCTGTCAGAAACCTGCAAAAATGAGGAAAAAAATTGGGAAAATTCTGGTTTTGTTAGTCCAAATGAGCTCATGAAGAATATATTGGTGTTCTACAGGAGCGGGTAAAGCATGTTAGCGATAGAGTTCTCTGGAATTTATTCGCTATTAACATTTATGTGGTTCCGATCCTAATTTTATTTAGTTCTTGATCCGGCGCGGAGCGCCGAAAAAATTTGTGGATTTTCACTTTCAAAAACGCTCGAAAATTAACCTTCACAACGTTGGGAAATAAATTAAAATCAAACTGATGAGGTGTAATTTGTTTCAAAGGCGCGAAGCACACCGGAAAAATTTTCGGGTTTTTATATTCTAAAATGCTGGAAAATAAATCTCTACAACAGATATTCATGAACAGAAGCTCTAAAATCGCAGTCTAGAATGATGTCTTCAATTTCCATCTTCAACCAACGCAAAAGTTCAGGTTGCAAACGTTTAAAAAATCCCAAGCATCAAGAGAAAGAATTGATGAAAAATCTCTATTTTCGGCGACATAATTGACTGTTAACCATCAGAAAATGAAGCTAACTTGATTGATAGGAACTGTTGAGCATAAATTAGTAAGTCGAAGTAGATATGCTAACGGCCGCGCCTGATAAAAAATAGTTATCATTTTACCCATGACCGTAAAATTTTGAGATTTTGACCCTTTTAAGTCCACCAAAACGCATCTTTTCGGTTTTGAATTCCCCCAAATTTTTTCCACAATGAGAACCATACCCAAAAATTTTTTCCTCACTTCGAAATTTTTTCTCAAAAAGACCTCATATTTTGAGGAAAAAACGGTGCGCTGAAGGCCGGGATGGCTGATTTGAAATTCCGAGCGAAGCGCTTGAAAATTTTCAGTATTTCCATTTTAAATCGCATATAATGCATTTTCGACATCTCAAAAATTTTGATCAATCAACAAGGGGGCTGTAATTTCGGCCAATCAAAAGAAGGCTAACACTTCGCCCTTAATGCTTAGTTTCCCCGAGTTACAGATCAACCTGGCTTGTGCGAAAAAGCCCTGATGATTGATTTGAATAATGACTGATCTAATTTGTGAGCCTTATTATTCTGTGTGTGACTATGAATGTATTCAAAATGATTGGTCTATTATGTCTACTGTGATTTTGAAGAGTGCTTTTGACTAAATTTGTTGAAAAAAAACATTGTTTTTTTACTACCACATTTGTTTACAGACTTTTTAGTTTTGGCTTGTTGAAATTCCTATTGGCCTGTAAAATTTTGACCCTAGGAGCCAAATGGCCTGTGGAGAAAAAACCAACAAAAAAAAACCTGTTCGCGCCCAAAATGAATTTTACCCAAGAAGTCAAACAGTCGTCTACCATTTTATCAACCATGATTATAAATGTAAAGAAATAGTTCTTAAATTATATAAATCACGAAAAAGCGTGACATTTTGTTTCGGATTCTAATATCAGTAGCCTACGCACAGGGACCGGAGAAAAAATTTGCATTTTGACATTCTAGAATGCTGCTGAATGAATCTTTTCAACGTTTATTTTGTGATGAAGGATCTTATTTTTCTGTGAATTCAATGAGTTTTCAGTCGGGTGGAAAAAATTGAAATTCGAAAATTAGGGAAGCAACCAAGAATTTGGATTTTTCATTCTTCAACCGGCAGGAGTTCCGGTCAATGTCCTCTGTTGAGCTGATGATGTTTTAATTATTTTTTAAATGCAAAAAGTTTACGTTTACCAAAGTCGAACTTATTAAGGTCCACAAAAAATTTTGTGAAAATGATCGAAAAACGTCTTGATTTTTTTTTGGACCCCACTGGTGATTTTATTTGTCAAGTTTGTGTTGCTCACAACTTCCTTCAAATTTAGTTAATCTCACATATTTTTATCTTAAAAACGCACATTTATCATTGTTTTAATAAACCTTACATTTTTGTGTGTCAACCAATGTTACCCTCCAGTGAGTGGGTAACATTGGTCAACACGTTAATTTTTTTCGTCAATAAATTTTGCATGATATTGTTATTCTTATTTATATTGGTATTTTCATGCACCTCTTAATTTGTTGTATCTGAATAATACAATATTTTTCATGTCAGACACTTTATTAGGTCAATTGATCAAAGTTACCCACTATAGGGACTGCCGGGAGTAGATTTACGAAAACTTTTTTGCTGTTGATGATATTCATCATTTTCAGCTGGTATTTTGTGGCAGCAAAGGTCGATAATTATGGTGCCTCATATCCAATATTTGCCTTGTTGCGTTCTATCTGTGATGAGATATAGTCATTCTACTCGTCGAAAAAGTAACTTGAACAGAAATTATAATGGTGACCACCACCATAGCGGGTAACATTGGTCACAAAGTGAGCTCTTTTCAGCGATCTACAGTAGATTAAATCTGCATGCTACTAATGAAAGGATGTGTTTAATCAATTTGTCTGACATTTTTGACATAGAGTGTCACAAAACATTTTTACGAATTCCCCTTGTATAATCAGTTATATGTTGGAGAAGTCGGATCGACTCGATTTTCGCCAAAGTCACCCCATTTATTTTCTATAAAGTTCGGTCGTTGGCATATCTACTTCCACAAGTATACCTCATCTCATCTCTTGTTTAACAGTCAGGATTTTGCCGAAAATTGAGATTTTTTTCGTCAGTTTCCTCAACCACTTTCCCTGGTTTGAAGTTTTCAAACGCAAAGATCAATTTTCCAACATTTTAGAATATTAAGATCCGAAAATTTTTCATTCTGCGCTCCGAAATGAAAAAGAAATTAGAAACTGTAGGTCTAATGATCAAAATCACAGAAATATCACCAGTAAAATTTTCAGAACGTATGAAAAAGCATTGGCTATGTTTCTCATGTGGAAAAAAATCATCGAAGAAAAAATTATGTTTCCTCAGCACCTGACTGTATTTTTTCCTATCAAATCATGCAGGCGGACTACATAGCTTTGCTCAAAACTGTTCACGTTTTTTTCATACATTTTTGAGCTTATTAGTACATATCTTGAGAGTGAAAGATTATGGGATGGGAGTAAAAAAATTGAAAATTAGACAGTAAATAATGATTATTAGTTCGAAGTTCCTGAAATGTTGAAAACACGTTTTTATCTCTGCGCCTCTGAAATTTTTCCAGTCTGACGGTGGCAGTTATATAAATATTCATATATCCTAAAAAATGGAATTCGGCGAATTGCCCGCCGAAATTTTGGCTCCGCAACCGTCGCAATTAATCGTCTTAATGAACGTCGATTTAAAAAATAATCCTGCCCACAACTGCATTTGGGAAAATTTTGCAGTCGATCGACGTCCCGATCGTTTGCCTTTGTCCTTCAAAGTGGCCGATTCAACGCACGCTTTTCCCAAACCGAAACCTAAAGTAAAGAAATTTTTGTTTTCTGACTTTTGCCGGAAAAAATGCCAGATTTTTGTTCTTTCGCTGAAAGATTTGGGCAAATCCAAGTTTTGGACTAAAATACACTTTGTTTTAGAAAAATCCACTCGAAACATCGCTTCAACAAGGTAGCCAAATTTTTGCCAATAATCCTTATGCCCGCTTCATCCTGAAATCCAACTGGTTCTACAAACACGTTCACACAGTGCCGGCCGTCGTTGTTTTGGTTTTTGATTTAGATTGGGACCATCCGTCGTTCAACGAGAAAAAATTAGAATGCGCCTCGAAGGTTGAAATTTTGAGGTGGATTTTTCAGCGCTGAAAAATAACCATTTTGTAAAGTTTTCATTTTAAGGCATAGTTTGGAAGGTAGAAATACAAAAATCTGCGTTCTTCTAGTGCAAAAATCGCCACCTTTGCCTACAGGTCGAAAAAATCAATTTTATTCGGCTAATATATTTTTGTTTAAAACTTCAATTTTTTAGATTCCATTTTTGCTCAAAGAGCCAATGAACTTTGCCTTCAATGTAGCATACCGTTGAAGTCTTTGTTCGTCTTACCGGTTGCCGATAATCTACACGGCTATATTTTGCGTTTGGAGCACGCTTTTTACGAAATGGCTGGCAATTATTATCAGAATCAGATAAAAAGCGTTAAAGAAGCTCGTGATGTTGTGGCAAAAATTAATAATTTGGTGAGAAAATCGACAATATTAATGTTCGAAGTTCTTTCATTTTTTCAAGTCATTGATTTTGATTTTGAAAACGTTTTTTACAAGATTTTCCATTTGTATGACTATGCAGCTCTTATTTATTTTTAAAGAATTTTAGAGCCTATTGACCCGATATCAAATCAAATTGGGATTTTATAACGAACTCAGGCAAGATCCGCTTTCGGCTTTGAGGTGATGTTTTCCCCTCTCACTTTTCACCATTTTTAGCTCAAAATCGTTTAAGGTAGATTTTCGAAATTTTGCCCACAAAAGAATTAGTTTGTTTAAATTTTTTTGAAATACCGCGACATTCCGCTATAAATTCGTAATTAATTATTTTCTGTTACTCAGACACTACAAGCAAGCTTATCAAAACATTATGGAAACTAAAATCGATAACTTTAACGCGTTGGATATAAAAATTGTCGCTGGATTGCTAAATTTTAAAGTGGAATGAATCACATTTTTTTAAGATTTTAAATTTTTTATTGTTCATTGTTTTTATGTTTCTCAAATTTGTTTCGCAAATGGAACACCGATCGACGCTATACGGCATTTTAAAAAACACGTGGACTATATTAAACAGAAAATCACGCCGAATTTCGAATTCGAGCATTTCGGTTGGATGGCTAAACAGTGCGTAAATTTTTATCTGAAAATGTTAATCAATTATCAAGTTCCTGTGTATAGCCTGTAGGCATACCTGTAAGACCTCCGACCAGTTGGGGGGGGGGGTAGGAAAAAGTCGAAATTTTTCCCTAAAAAGGCCAAAAAACATACACTTTTTTGCAAATTTTTTCAATTTTTTCCAAACTGGGGGGGGGGGGGTAAATGCTTTTGGGTACAGGGTTGGCCAAGTTGGGGGGTCCCCCCCACCCCCCCCCCCAAGTACAGGTATGCCTGTAGGCAGGGGGTTAGGGCAAAAAAAAGGCAAAGGTTTTTTTCTTATGTTTTCTTACGTTTTTTTTCTTCAAGAAAAAATCAAGTCAGAAATGCTAATTTTACCGTAAATTGAGTGAATAAATGTGCCCACCACCCGAAAAAAATTTCTGGCTACAGGCTTGCATGCATGTAACGTGGTCCCGCGGTTTGGGGAAAAGGGGGCCGGGCTACTTTTCTGGGGCCGCGGGTTACTGATTACCCAAAATTTTGGGGTCGGGGTATCTAATTGGAAAAAATTCGAATTTTTCTCCAAAATATTTCGAAAAACCGTTCAAAAATAGTAGTCATATATATATACAGGCCTGCATGCAAGGGGTTGGGGGGGTTCTAAAAATATCAGAGGTGTGACCTTTGCGTTTTTTGTCAAGAAAAAGTCAAGTCAGGCATGCCAATTTTACTGATAATGGAGTAAAAAAATGTGTAGCCCCCACCCTGAAAAAAATTTCTGGCTACAGGCATATATATATATATATATATATACCACAGATATCTGTCATGGGTATGATAACTATGTTCTCCAATAAAATTCCACAATTTTCTCAAAGTCGTCATAAGCTTTTCAATATTTCCGAATTCCATTTTTTTTTGTTTTTTCTATTTTTCTTATTTTTCGGTTGTAACATTAACTCTTCAATGTTAAATTTAGAATTTTTTTTTGCTTTTAGGTTCGGCTTATTCGCCGATTTCTTCCGCCAGGCCGTCCAACGCGGTTTGGCGCCCGTTCAAACGCAACATCCCGGTTTTTATTATCAATCGGCCGCCGAATACGCGACGGCTCGTCGCGGTCAAAGTTTACAATTCAAAAAACAACATCTAAACCTGGCTGGTGAACTTCCTAACGAGCAATTAAACGCCGTTTTACAACGCACGAAATTACGTTTACAAAATTTTAAACCAGAATTTTGCGGTTTGCGACCCTGGCACGCGTTGTTATCTGATTACGCCCAAGTCGCCCTGGCTTTGGGTCGAGTGCAAACTCAGGCGGATAATAATAACGTGGTGTGCGAAGAGAAGGACGCTTTGACGCTTTATCAACACAATGAGTATACTATAGTTGATCAATCGAATATCATTTTACGATATTTGAATATGGCTATTTTACATTATGAAAAGTACAAATGTCCGAGAATGCGCCTTCTGAATATGGTACAGTTTGTTTGTACTCTTTGTTATTATTCATTTATTTTTTCGATTTTCTAGTTCTCCTTTTTTAGCCATATTTTCTGACTTTTCTGGTTATTTTTTTTATTATCGTAGATTTGGCTTATTTTTTCCTTCACTCTCAACTCAACTTCCTGCAGTTCATCGCATTACTTGACGGCCAGTTTTTTCTTCGGTAACTTTTCGTATCATTTTTCATACTTTTTCCTCCTTCCTACTTTTTCCGTCCGGTAAGTAAAAAGTGCGGTGAGTAAAATTCATAATCTTTTCGTTGTCTCCCTTCCTTTTTCTTGCAATGTTTTTCCTCCATTACTGTTTTTCTTCCTCGCAAACCTCGGTAATGTATAGAGGTCTATCGGGTCCAAAAGAATATCGGGTCCGGGTCAAAAATTTTAAAAATATCGGGTCTGAGTCCGGGTCCAAAA
The DNA here is from genome assembly GCA_963922205.1 of Romanomermis culicivorax. Classification (NCBI taxonomy): domain Eukaryota; kingdom Metazoa; phylum Nematoda; class Enoplea; order Mermithida; family Mermithidae; genus Romanomermis; species Romanomermis culicivorax. The sequence goes on along the minus strand of CAWUHX010000255.1, from coordinate 205,343 downwards.
TTTTAAAAATATCGGATCCGGTTCCGGGTCCAAAATTTTGAGAATATCGGGTCCGGGTCCGGCAAAATAGTTGGGTAATTTCGGATCTCATTTTGTGTTCGGGTTCGTTTTATTTTTCCACGTGCTATTCTGTGTGAGATCATTCAGACACGATTTCTGAGAGATTTGACATTCTGCTCCATTGACCTAGTTAATTAGTAACGTCTGAAAATAAGATATTTTGAGTGGTTTCATATGCTGAGTATTGTGACAGCATATATTCGGCGCAAAATTCAAAATTCGCATACCTACAGCACTTCAAAAGTTGGAAGTTTGGAATTCTTCAGTCTTTATGAGTGTTTCGTAATATAAATCTTCAAATGTTCATTATACGCACAAGGTATGAAAGAAATTTTCTGATATCTTACCCTCTCAGGTGTCAAAAATGAAGTCGAAGTGACCTGAAAGAGTCATTTGAAGTCTTTTCTGGGCACTCTCATGTAAGAAGAATTTTTCCTCTATTTCTGTAGCCACTAATATCCAAGACGTATTAAAATTTAAAGTTTGTGTACCGTTTTGGCAGCCGTAGATGTCTGCACATTTTGAAAATTTATACAGAAATGCTGTGTGATGCCACTAAATATACTATCAACGGGATGCAGGAAACATTAAAAACGTTCATTGGAATAATTCTTGCGTTTTCCTGTAAAGAAACGTCAGAATGGCTCGATTTCTCAAATTTTATAAAAAAATTTAAATTTTTTGACTTTTCATTTTGAAGCATGTCGTTCAGCATCAAAGCTAGATAAATCAAAATTCATCTAAGCTTTGAAGCCACATTTTTCTTCTCATTTATCATATAGGTGATGGCGAATTCTGTTTTCTCAGAACTTTATTGGTTGGAGATTCATTCGGGCTCAAAAATATACTTGAATGGCAGTGCAGTGTGTGCCAATCGCTACCTACATTAAAAAACGGCACACAAATCATATTGAAATTTTAACATAATATGCTGGACATTAGTCCCTACAAAAATGATGGAAACATTCTGCGGCATCCTATGGAAAAATGTCCGTAAAGAGATCCAAAGATCTTTTTGGCTTTTTTCCACCTACTTTTGGACAATGAAAAGTGTAAAACGTGAAAAGTACAACCTTAGAAAAAATTTTTCCAAAGCAGTATGTAAAACTACACAATATACCATATTTCCGGGTATGATTCATTTTTTACCTATCATATTCAAGATCGAACTTCTCACAACTGCATCTTAAAATGGATGTGAATAAAAATCTAGATTGGAAAGACGGCGACTACAAGGAAAACAGCTGAAAAACTATTTGTGAAATATAACTTGGGTGATATAGATTATAAGAGTTTCAAGATGATCTAAACAAAGTTTTCATTTGTTACTTTTCATATTTCATTAGTTAATTGATGTCTCATCACATTCTTTGACATAGGTATTTGTTTTCAGCTACTATATTATACATCAGACACGAAACAGAATAGTGACAATTTCTTCGGGTCCGGGTCTAAAATTTTGAGAATATCCGGTTCGGGTTCGGGTCCCCGATACATCTCTTATAATGTAACATATTTTTTCATTGTCCCTCTCCTATTTTCCTTCTCTTCTCTTTTTTCTTTTCTTTCCTTTTTGTTCTTTGTTTTGTTTTGTTTTCATTTCTTTTCTTTTTTCTTCTATATGTGTTGTATATGTTGCTGCTACATTTTTTGTTTATTGTCATTTTTAAAGCTCCGATCCGGCGAACAGTACATGATCATAGGTGACTACGAAAAAGCTTTACAAATGCTAGATCCCGTCGTCTGGGAATATCGTTTAGAGAAGTGGTTCCCCTTATTGGAATACGCATCCATTTTTGCGTTAAAATGTGCTTTCATGATCGCTAACCTTAAAGCTTACGTTTCTATAGCTCTAGAATTATGCGCGCCGCATTTAAAGATTTGCGACGAGAAAAAATTATTGATACAAAATAATTTGCTCAAAATTTTGAACGGTCGATCGCCTGATTGGCTTATAATGGACGACGGAGAAAATTCTAACGAAAATTTTGATGAAGAAAAATTAGCCAAAAGCCGGAATTTATGGGACGAAACATTAAGGCACGGATGTTTTTTCCATTTACTGATGCATAATATTTATTCATTTATCGAACTGAGATTGGAATTCGAGAATCAAGATATAAAAGTGAGTTTTAGGATATGAAAGATTTCTGCAGCTATAGATTAAGCTTGCAGAATGTAATTCTCCAAAAATATTTGACAATGTCTGCCTGTTTCTTATATTCTGTTTTTTATGTACATTAGTTTTTAGAATTTGGAATAATTTCAGGATTAATGATTCATAATTTATAATAAATTCTTCAGAAACATGAATTTTGGATTTTTCGAATAATTTTCAAAGTTAAATAAGAATTTCAGAATCCATAATTTTAGAATTGCAAATAAAGAATTTTGCGAATTCATATATAATTCCTCAGAACCAGTGTTTTTTTCTGCACAGTGCAGAAAAGCCAAAAAAAGTGTATGCACTGCAGTTTTCTCCTGTTACCACTGTGCTCCTCTAAGGCCTTTTCCCCAAATATGGGAAGGGGTCGAAATTTGTTTCCCCATTTTCCCGAAGTCGTTTTTCGCTTAAAAATGCTCATAGACGCTTTATTTATGTATTTTTGAGCTTTTCCAAACCTTCTGCAGTTTTTTAGAGCCGTTAATTCATTAAAATTGAGGAAACATTTGAAATTTTTGAGTTTGATCGAAGTCTAATCGACAATTATTGTGGAACAAATTTTCCAGCAAACTATCCAAGAGCATAATGAGTTTGTATTGCATGAGAAATCGACAGTTAAGTCCTCTATGATGACACGTGAGAGCCCAGAAAAGATATTAATTTTTCCGGCGCTGAGCGCCGGAAAATTTTTTGAGAATAGACATTCTACGACGCTGGAAAATCAATTTTCCGAACGTTTATTTTAAGAATTAGATTCCAATTTTGTGTTCAAAAGTTTTTTAGACTTATTATTTGAAAAATTTTAAAACCAGTAATTTATTCGCAAACTCTCATGAACTTGGCCGAAAAGATATGAGTAAGAAGAGTAGAAATTCTTGAAAAGTACTGCCATGAAGCTTTTGAATTGATTTTACGTTAAAAAAGGAATAATCGCTTCAAAAAATTTACAGACTTGACGTATTGATCTTTCTCAAAAAATGTGTCAAGGGAAAAATGTGAATCTTCATTAAATATCAAGATAAAATATTGAAGATTACCAATTAAAACATGAGATAATACGTTTAATATGATGGAAACTATCAAAGATTAAGTGATAAGTGAAGCTAGATATTTAAGCAGCCGCGCCTGAGCTAGAAAATAAATAATAATGATTATTGAAGTCGAAGCGCCGGAAAATTTTGAGATTATGACCTTCTAAAATGCACCAAAATGCATCTTTTCTATATAGGATGTGATCAAACACATGACTCAAAAAATTCTGCACCAGTGCAGAAATCACAACAAAAAAATTCTGCACGAAGCCTAAAAAGTCTGCACTGTGCAGAAAAAAACACTGCTCAGAACTAAAAATTTTTCAAATCTTGATGTTTTTGAATTAAAAAATGCAATATTTTGTGGATCTATAAATTTCAGAATCCAGGACTTTAGATCAAGCTAATTACAGAATTTAGAATTTTAGAAATAGAAATTGGGGAATTCTAGGATTTAGAAGACAACTTTTTTGTTTGCTTCTAATTCCACAATTTTCAATTGCGTCTTTTTTCAATATTGATATTCTGATTTTCTCGCCAGTTGCAAATTTTGCCATCTAATAATAAAAATGCTGCTTATTCTGTCTCCCAAAATCGTCAATTCGTGATTTTGTTGAACTAAGTATTGAGAATCATAAATCCTAAGTGTTTATAATTTTAGAATCTAGAAGTTGATAATTTTTACAATTTACTGGGAAGATTTTGGGAATCGTATATCGGACTTTTTAATTAGAAATCAAAAGTTTCAGAGAATTTAGAATTTCAATGCTTATAAAAAACAGTAGTCGAATTTTAGAACGTGCAATAGAATTAGAATCCTAAAATTGTAGTAAAATTTAGAGTTCAGAAAAGAAGCTTTTTCTCTGTTCATAATTTTCGAATCGTTCAATTTTCTAATCCGGAATTTTGGAATTTATGTTACAATTTTTTTCCATTTTACCATAGAATTTTTTGCATTGTTTTTCCCTTCAGGCCGACGAAATCGTCAATTTTTCCGTTCACATCCGGCTCAATTGTCCATTAGCCTTGAAATTTAGTAAATTGGTGGTCAAATTCGAAAATCAAATTTACGATCAATTTTGTACTATCGATTGTTCAACGGAAGATAATGTCGATGATCAAAGAAACGATCGATTGCTTTTTGAGCCTCGTAAAATATATACGTTGAATTTTAAATTCGCTCCTTCGGCGGACGATATAGGCAAAACAATTCAGGTGGAAAAGGTCGATTTTTTCGTTTAAAATCATCATTTTGAATTTATCTTCAGGTTACATCTTTAACGTTAGAAATCGGACGATTAGGTTCAAAAACTTACGGTAGTTTACATTGGGAAAACTTCGATCGATGCAGAATTTATCCATTACATCCGGCGTTTAATGCCATATTGAAGAATGAATTTGATAATAAGCCTTGCGCATCGAATTTCAGGTAGTTTGATCAAAAAAATTTACACCAAAATAGTCGTCCTAGAATTTAGATTTTTTAACTTCAGAATTGCACCGCGCGACGCCAATTTATCGCTTAGTTTCGAACATACGCCACCAATTATGATCGATGAAATTTATCCGATCGTAATTTTGATCCAAAATTTGGAAAAGTTTCCTATTCGATCCTTGAAGTTAGAACATTGAAGTGAATTCATATAAATTTTCAACAAATTCTATTTTTTTCTAGCGTCAAATTTTCGTGTTTAACATTGAACGTACCCGCAGGTTACTTATTCGATTTTTCCGAAAAAAGAGATTTTTGATTTGCACCTTCTTTATCCATGTTTCAGGATTCAAATATGAAAATCAGAGCGATAATAAAGAAAGCTTAGACTTGAATATTGAGTCAGTTGATTCATTGGATGTTCATGTGAGTTCAAAATTCCACTGGAATTTTCATTGAATAGAAGATTTTCTTGCCTTATCATGACCAGGCTTTTTTTGGTTTGAAAACCATTTTTAGGGATCAAATTGAAATTTTGGGAGTCAAAAATTTTTAATTGAAGAATATCGGAAAATGGGCTAGTAACACACTGTGGAATGTATATAATTAAATTATATGGATATTCGATCAATTGATACGTGTTCAAAATTTTATTTCCAACCAGCGTTTTTTGGTAACGGGCTTCTTTCTACATGTACCCAGATCGGCCAAAAAATCTTTCCGCAAAGAAAATTTTTTTATTCGAAAAAATCAATATGTATTTCGTTTATTTTTGCAGAAACCTTCTTCGAAGATAGCACTTAACCTCATGTCCTTCTGGCACAAAAGTATAGGGTTTTGAAAATGCGGCTTCTGTTCTTATTCTGCTGTTGTTTCCTATACTTTTCCCGGCGCTACGCATCGAAAATTTTTTTACATTCTGGCACTCTAAAATGCTGCAAAATCAATTCAAGGATAACTTATTCAATAAACATATAAGGCTCGAAAACCTGTATATATCAATTTACCAATTAAAAAATATGTTCGTACTTTCATGGGTTTGAAAAAATTCGAATTAAACTTGAAATTTATGCAAAGCATCTCCATTATGATTATGAATTCAAATTTGGCTCCATATTTTAAATTATAGTCACAAAAAAGTTGGAAAAATTGAGATTTTGACCTTTTAAGTGCATCAAAATTCATCTTTTCCTTGTCGAACCGTGTCATATTTTTCCCTTTTTCGGGAATTTTGTCGCCCAAAAGCTTAATTTATAGAAAAACAGTGAATAGAACAATCCGAAAAATTATAGAATGAAATCCGGCGCGGAGCGCCGGAAAAATTTCGTTGTTTTGTGATTTTAGAGCCTGTAAAACACTTACTTTAATTATTGAATGAAAATAAATATAATTCACTTGTAGTATAAATGAATATGTCAAAATTTTAGAAGCCAAAATGGCTCCTAGACCTAAAATTTTAGGAGCCATTTCTAAATTTTTAGGGGCCCAGGCCCCTAAAATGACCAAAAAAAAGCCTGATCATGACATAAGTGAAACTTTCGTATAGGATTTTTCCTCTAGAAATTATCAATATCGGTTTACTGTAACCAAGTTACGCCTCGTTTGCAAATATGTTGTACGGTATCTTACAATATTTGTATCGAAACGGAATATCAACCCTTGAATTGCAATTGCTCGTCGAACGAAGTTTTAACTTTCGATGTAATATCTCCCTACGCTTTGATTTCGACAAATTTACACGATTTCAAGGTGAATGGATTTTAAAATTCTGGTGAATAATCAAAATTGTTGTTCTTTCATTTCTATAAATTCATTAGTTGAATAATTGGTGTTAGTTTTATTCGACCAAACTGACGGATCTAATTGGGGGGTCGGGGTGTAGAACCCCCAAAATTCGATTAATTGAGCAAAAAAGTGACTTTTTTGTATCGTTTTCAAATTTTCTAAAAATTTTGGCTTTTTCGACTTTTTCGGGTAGCTTTTGCCTTATGAGTTTTAGATTCACTTTCCCATGCATGTAATCGGGGTGAAATGCCGCAAGAACTGCCCCAGAAACCGCCGGCTATACGGTAACCCCATAGATTTGCTAATCATATGGCTGAAACGGGCAGGAATCCCCACTCTTTTGGTTGGAAGAAAAACTGATAAATGTCAATTTTTTGGTGGAAAATGGTCATTTTTCCACAAAAAAACGGTCAAAAATGTCATTTTTCGGTGCTTTGCGCCGTTTAGTGGTATTTTGGACAAAAATTGTAATTTTTTGAACCCATTTTTAGACTTTTTGGACGGAAAATCGAAATTTTTTTTCAGTTACTGGGCAACTGCTGACCCCATCCGCAAAAAATGTCGCTCCTTTCCTTCCCAGATCTCTTAGGTCCATTTCATGTATGCCCCCAACCGGCCTGGCATGACATCATCAATTCATTTGTTGACTTAATTATTTATTTTTAATCAGTTTCAAAGTGCCCAAGGTCAAATTTTTCAGGTAGGGGTGAAGTTGAAAACTTGCGGGGTACTGTAGCTGAATTTCCACTAAACACTTCATTTTGTATCCAAATTAGGCAACCAGTGATAAATTTTCAGATTTTAGGTAGGGGTAATACCCCCTAATACCACTCTCTATAGGGCAGTCTGACCAGTTACTTTGTTCATGTATTGATTAATTTATTTGAATATTTATTCATTTATTCGCTCGTTTTATGATTTATTTGTCCATTTATTTATCTATTTCTTCATGCATTTGCCATGCTCATTTATTTGTCTATAATTTGTTAATCTTTTTATCCATTTGTTTATCTGTTCCCTAGATTTTTTTGTTCATTAATTTTTGTTTTTACGTAGTTATTTATTTATTTATCAATTTTTTGGTTCTGTTGGATTGTTCATTTATTTTTGTTATTGCATAAATTATTTTCTGATTCATGTTTATTTGATTTTGTGTCATTTTATTCGTTTGTTCGTCTCTCCAACATTTATTCATATATTTCTCTGATTTATTAGTCCACTTATTCATTTGTTTAGGTCATTATTTATTTATTCATACACTTGATCATTATTCCAATTTGTATTCCTACGCTTACTTATTGACTTGTTAGTCTACTAATTCGTTTAATTATGTTTTCATTTATTCGAGTATTTATTGATTCGCTTATATTTTCGTTCATCTATCTCATCATCTATTAGTTTATTTGGTATTTATTTGTTTAAATTTACTTTCCATCTATTCATTTTGCTGTAAACTTTAGGGTGAAATTGTCGATAGATTGGTCGTCAAAGGAAAATGTATTGTATCCTGCGATTTGAAATCCGTCGCTCATTTTCCAGTTAAAATCGAATCCGTCGAATGGCGTTTGGTATGCAACAAATACTTGTTGATTCCTGGAATTATATGCGAAATTCATTTTCTCATTTATAGGCAGAATTTCTCGATCAAGAACAAAACTTTGAAGTTGAAGAATCTTATAGAAAAAGTAGCGAACAATGCTTTAGATGTAACGTTGTGATTTTTTGGAACTTCATTTTCACTCACACTTCAGTCATTTTGGAACCTGGAAGTCAAATTTCGTTGATTACTTGCCTTACACCGAATCAGTGGTGTAAAGGGCTTCTGAATATCGGAACTTTAGCTGTAAAGTGGCAAAGGTAAGTTACTTGAAAATTCATTGGATGCGCATAATTTGTATTCTCCTCCATTGTATGTGTATCCCGGATTGGTGATCTATAATTTTCGCGGATTCTTCAATTGTGCTTCTGAATGGGGATTATATTTGGCACTAGAAGTGTGCCTCAGATTTTATGCAGGTTTTAGAACCAAATTTAGGCACTATTTTTTGGGTTCGAAATTATAGGTAATAAAATGTTTTTTTCGTCCTTCGGTACATGAAACTTCTTCAGAATCGAAAACACGATTCCGTTTCTCAAACTATTTTTGTATTCGAACTTTGGATAATAAACTTTTTCTCACATTTCCCTAGATCATGAAACTTGATCTAGTTTTATCTAGGATCCGTTGTTTTTCTATCTGAGTCATAGTGCTGCTATCAGTTTCTCAGAAAAAGACGTGATTGACATTGTCAGACAATTTTGGGCTTCAAAATCTGGAATTACATTTTCATGGAACTTTTTTCTGTGCATTTCGATTCATAAACAGGTCGAAGTTTGTCTATAATTTCGAATTGTCAAATGACCTTATATCAATTACTAAATTTTCTTCAATTTCTCAAAATTCTTAGAATCGGAATCGAAATGATTTTAATGATTCCTGATTTAGAATTTCGAATCTTTTTTTTCTAGTTTGATAATTTAGCAGTGATGAAAATTCTTTTTTTATAGCAAATTTTTTCGCAATCATTACGCAAAGTTTTTCTAGAAAAGATTCACATTGATACTGCTTTTCTTCATATTCCTATCGCGATCGTCTTTTCCCTTTTTTCTTTTGTTTTCTTTCTTTTGCCTCACTCTTTCTTCGCGATTTTACAATTTTGATCGAAAAAGTCGCCTTTTCGTTTTGAAGATTATCCGATCATGAAGAAATCGCTAATTTTGTTGATACTGTCATCGATTTACCGCCATTTCCCGTCGAACACTGCCCGATTTTAGTCGGAAATCAAACGCCCGCTTATTGCTTTGTGCGTAAAATGTTTCGAACGGATTATCAAATTTTCAATTTGACTGAAAATTTGATCGAATTGAATTTATCGATGGAATCGTCAGACTTTTTCATGTTTTCGGGCGAAAAGCAGGTACAATAGAAAACGCTTTTTGGAATGATATTGGGAAGAAATGTAAACTGTTTTAGATTCAAAATTTTAGGTTTCGAACGTTCGACTATTGCCGAATGCCGAATATTGTTTATCGTATATTTATTTACCGTTGATGGCCGGTCAAATTTGCCTACCGAAATTGAAAATAACGTCCAATTTATACGCCACCGAAATTTTAGATCGTTACGCTCAACGGAATATTCCGACGACGATTTTTGTTTTGGTGGGCATTTTTTTCTATCTCTTTTTTTCTGTTTCCGTTATTTCATGTGTTTCTCTCTTTTGACATCAGGCTTTTTTTGGTTTGAAGACCAGGGGCCAAATGGCTCCTAGACCTAATTTTTTGGGGGCCAAATTGAAATTTTTGGAGCTAAAATTTTTTAATTGAATATCAAAAAACGGGCTTGTGACACACTGTAGAACGTACTATATAATTAAATTATATAGATATTCAATCAGTTGATACGAGTTAAAAAAAATTACTGTTGTGAATTTGATTTCTAACCAGCGTTTTCGGTTACAGGCTTATTTCTACATGTACAAAGATTAGCCTATCTTTGTGCAAAGAAAATTTTTTATGCAGAAAACACTATTATTTCGTTTATTTTTGCACAAACCTTCTTCCAAGATAGCACTTAAGTTCATTTCCTTCTGGCCCAAAAGTATAGGGTGTTGAAAATGCAGCTCCTGTTATTATTTTTCTGTTGTTTCCTATATCTTTCCGGCACTACGCAACGAAATTTTCTTTAGATTTTGACACTCCAAAATGCTGGAAAGTCAATTTAAGGATAACTTATTTGATAAACATACAAGGTTCAAAGACATGTATGTATATATATATAATTTTACTAACAAAAAAATATGTTCATACTTTCATAAGTTTGACAAATTCAAATTAAAGTTGAAATTTATGAAAATCACTGCCATTATGATCATAAATTCAAACTTGGCTGCATATTTGAAATTATAGTTATAAAAAATGGATTGAGATTTTGATCTCTTAAATGCACCAAAATTCATCCATATCGAACCCCCATACTTTTTCCCATTGTCGAGAATTTTTTTCCCCAGTGTAACGACCAGATTCGGTATTCTACTTTTACTTGATCCTACAAACAGTGGTGAGGGACAAACGGGGCGGAATACGAATATAACGTCAGTCAATTAAACGCGGACTCGACGATTGCTTGCTCATCGATAAAAGAACACAAACGCTTGCAAATAATAAACTCGCTTTGAAACGCTTTCTCTAAACTTGCATAGAAAGATGCTTCCACAAAAAATACAAAATCTCCATAAAAATCTCTCTTTTCCAGGTTTTCCTGTCTTTTATACGTATTCTTTGATCCACGCCCTCGCATTGTGGAAGGTCCACTTCCGTCAGCTCGCCTAACCAATCGCTGCTTCGCTTACCTGTTTCTGCCTACTGTATGCTTCTTTAGCCACGCCTCTTGCTTTAATTTACTCTTAATTTCCACGCTTACATGCCTTTAATCTACAGTATGCTTTGCGGCCTATGTTTTTTAGTTTTTCATGTGTTTTTCGGTTACATGCATTCCTCCTAAATCTTGTGTCTGGGTCGGGGTTTCTGTATTTTCTACATGGGCAGGTGTGTTTACGCGTTTGGAGGGAACTATTGTACCTACAGAATGCGTATTTTCATGTGCATTATGAGGGCCAGGTGCCAATGTGCAAATAATTATGTACGTCTTTAATTGGGTCAATGGGGTGTGGGACGATCAAAACAGAGTGCTTCACATAAATTTATGGGAATGTTTGGGTGTGAATTCCAGACACCCTTGAGACGATAGATTAATAAAATGAATTTATACTTAATAATGAATATCACATACTGTACAATCTGTATTTACATTAATGCGTCAGCATGTACGGTACACCAGAAAGTTTGATTTGTAGAAAAACCCTAAAATGAAAAAAATGACTTTAAAAAAGCCTGTTTGACATTCTTCCTTCCTACTTTCTTATTCATGCACTTCATTCATTTTTTATTCTTCAGCCTTTCAACCGTCAAAATGCAGCGAACGTCGACGATTTTCAAAATCGAAAATGATTCGAATTGTTGTTATTACTGTGTTGTGATATATTTATTTATAAATACAGGTTTAAAATTCTACTCAAACGAATATTCAGGCATTCTTGATTTGTGGGTGTGCTGAAGCATCATCTTTGTTTTTTCTAGTTTCCTATGCTCCCTTTCTGCATATCGTCTTCATCTTACCTAACCGTTTCCTTCTCTACGGCTCTCTTTTTTTGACTTAACTATAGGTCCTACATTTTTATAATTGCTTGACATGACACCTCTTAATCTTCCTTAAATTTCCTTCACTTGATATCACAACAGTCTATTTGAAGCATTAGACGAAATAACACCCATAAGTAAGGTAAGTTCAAATTTCATAAGTAATCGTGGAAAACTTTAATGTACACTACCAGGCGAAACTAACCCTGAAAAATTCGCGTCCGGAACGCGTCTTTTTCGGCAGCACAAAGAAAACTTTCATCTTTCTTAGTAATTGACATTCATGCAATAACTGTCAATCATAGTTCTTTCATAGTGTGTAGTGGATATGCACTTTGTTTTGACCTACAGTATGACAACAGTTGACCTTTCGTTTATATCTGGTAAATAATGTGTGCTTTCTATAGGGAGGTAAGAAGGAAGCCTCAGCAAAATTCTTTGGCTTTGTGTGACACAAGCACATGGCCTGTCAATTTTATTGTCGGTATAGTGTGCTTTTCGCGTCCGGGACGCGACCGGCATGGACGGTTAGTTTCGCCTGGTAGTGTAGAAAAACGCTCAATTCCTTAGTGAGAACGGTAGATGCCAAAATCATTAAGAAAACATCACGCCTATCCACTTTCGATTTGAATAGAAATGCGTTGATATCTGAACTAGTTTATTAGAAAATGCCCCGATAGGGCAGAAAAAAGGAGAATATACTTGCTTCGATAGTTGCCATGCTAGAAAAAGAAGTTGACTAGACCTTTGAGAACTTGGGTCAAAGTTGGAAAAATTCACTTTCTTTATATTGGATTTTCATTATGTCTCAAAAAAATTTTCTATGTCTGTGAAGAAGTATATTCTGCAGCATCGTGCATTTTGTCCTTCTCCTGTCATTAACTACAGCAAAATTTTTCTATATGAAAATTATATGCACATGATTTCAAATGTAAAGAAATGGTAAACCAATAGCTTTCTAACTCCCGACCGATTCAAAACTTCTGCCTTTCACGCTAGCTGGAAAATAGTGAGGGAGGCATATTATAGCCATTTTCAGAACTATAAAGAAACATGGGGTGGTTGCACTAACCCAACATGAAGATAATCTCAACATCGGGATTAAATTGCTGATCCAGAGTTTGAGCTAATCGCAATGTCCAAATTATTCTCTTCCAGTGCACAAACAATACTCACTTCAAGATTAACTAATAATGAGATTTGATTTCGCGTTTGGGAATTGCAGACATTTTAATATTTATTTGCTTTAGAGATAAGAAAATTATTCAAAAATGTCAGTGCAACCCAGGGTTTTTTTGCCGGAGTCAAATGAAATTTTTTTGGGGCAAACGAAATTGGAGTAGTCGTTTGTATATGTACAAACGGCTCTTTCCCATTTATGGAGGAGGTAAGGTAGAGAAAATATGCATTTTGGTGCATTTTAGAAGTTCACAATCTCAAAATTTTCCAGCGCTTCGCGCCGGTTATAACTTTAATAATCATCATTAGGCAGGGGTTTTGAATTGGTCGGGAGTTAGAAAGCTATTGGTTTACCATTTCTTTACATTTGAAATCATGTGCATATAATTTTCATATATAAAAATTTTGGCTGTAGTTGATGACAGGGGAAGGTCAAAATGCACGATGCTGCAGAATATACTTCTTCACAGACATAGAAATTTTTTTTTGAGACAGAATGAAAATCCAATATAAAGATGGTGAATTTTTTCCAACCTTGACCCAAGTTCTCAAAAGTCTAGTCCACTTCTTTTTCTAGCATGGCAGCTATCGAAGCAAGTATATTCTCCTTTTTTCTGCCCCATCGGGGCATTTTCTAATAAACTAGTTCACCTCCTTTTAGTGGGCCTCAATCATGCACGAAAACTTTCATAGAAGCTCATTGAAGTTTTAAATTTGGTCATCTGCACTTCAAAAAAACAATTAAAAAACTTCAACCAACGAATTCTCACCTCCGGCAAAAGTAAAGGATGTGTAAACCGCATAGTACTTAAAAACGTTGTAAAGATACTGAAAGGTGACTATACCTATTGAATTCCTCATGGTTCAGAATACTTCAACCCAAAAAATCGCAGAAATACTTTTGTTTACACAAATGACTTTTTTCGTGTAAACTGACTCCGTCCATTGATTTCCCCATGGTCAGAAACATCTTCCCTCAAAAATCGGAGAAATACATTTGTTTACACTCAATATGAATTAGTGTGTAAAGTGATCACTTTCATTAAATTCCCAGTGGTCGAAAACCCCTCCCACAAAAAACTCACGAAAACAGGCTTGGTTAAATCCGAAATAATTTTTTTGTGTTAAGTGGCACATCCATTGAATTCCCCGCAGTCGAAAGCCCCTTCCATAAAAATCACGAAAATACGCTTGTTTACACCCACGATAGTTTTTTTGTAAGATGATCGCATTCATCAAATTCTCCGTGATCGAAAACCCCGTTCACCGGAAAATCACGAAAATACGTTTGTTTACAACTGGGATAAGGTTTTGTGTAAAGTGATCGCATTCATCAAATTCCCTATGGTCGAAAACCTCTTCCAACAAAAAATCACGAAAATACGTTTGTTTACACACGGGATAATTTTTGGTGTAAAGTGATCACATTTATTGAATTCCTCGTGGTCGATAATCCCCTCCACAAGAAAAATACGGCAGTACGCTTGTTTTCACCGTGGATAATTTTTTTGTGTAAAGTGAGGACGTCTATTGAATTCCCCGCGGTCGAAAACTCCCTCCACTGAAAAATCACGGAAATACGCTTGTTTACACCCGGGATAATTTTTCGTGTAAAGTGACCGTGTCCATCAAATTCCCAATGGTCGAAAACCCTTGCAGTCCAAAAATCGCAATGAGGCTTATTTGAAACTGCAAAAAAATTAGTAGTGCATTATGCTGCAAAAAATTATTTTTTTGAACCCATAAGTATTATATAACAAAATTGGGGAATTTGGCGTTTTCCGGGACTTTGGACAACCATATAATTGAATTGAGGCCATATTTCAAAAAAAAAATCGCGTTCGAGATTACACCCCCAAGATGCTTAGGCCGAAGTATGGAGGTTGGATATGGCACACCGATTGCTGGGCATGGTGGAACTGGGGGGCCGTAAAAAGTGCGTTTTTACCTGTTTTTGGGGCCCCACCGAGCACCACTTGCAGATAGGGGCAAAATGACAAAAGGCACCCCATAGCTTGCCCCTATGCCCGAAATTATGAAAAAACCCGAAGGTTCTAGCTCTTACTGTTTAGGCTCTAGGGGGGGGGGCATGAAATTTGGGTGCCAAGTATATTGTAGGTTGACGCTGTCGCGCTACCTATGATACTATTCGAGAAATTGTCATTCAACCAGGTAATTGAAGAAAATTTTCATGCTGTTGTGTTCGCTGCTTAGTAACGAAATTTTTCTCATATTAGTTTTTTCCATGTTGAAGTACTTTCATGGGATCGTTGCACTGATCATTTCAAAAGGAACGGAGCATAGTTTTTTCATTTGTTACTGTCATGCTTTGTTTTTACTACTTCTCTTATTTGTGCATCATTTTCAAATTCGTAATTAATCCCATCTGTTTTCAGTTATGTTTCATTATTGACCTCAGCTCGTATTGCCGTTCATCACTCTGTCTCTGTTTGTCATCCGTCATTTTTCTTGTTTCTCTTTTGATTCTGTTATCCATTATTATGATTCCTGGTATCCTAAAGTAGAATTTTCAAACCGAAATCATGCTGTGGGAATTAATATCTCCGCGACAATTTTTATTACTTCGTAAGGTGAGCCGTTTATTGACTTATGAAGTGTCGTTTTAGAGAGAATATTCAAATTTTCAAAAGTAACATTCAAAATTCCGTACACTGAAGTGCGCTTGTGCCGTTGTATATTACGTTTTGCGATAGTATGTATACTTTGCTTTCTTGTTAGTATAGCCGCATCATTATCCATGTACTCTGTATCAATTATTGTCTACGTTTTGATTTTTGAGGTAATCTTTGTGAAAAAACGACGGCGACTCCATGGTTCTTGACACAGCTACACATACTTTATTTTGAAATAATTGATGCCGGTTGAAGTTACGGCAAACGCACGCCATAATAGACATTATGAAATTAGTTTCGATAATCTTGAAATAATTGAAAAGAGTGATCACCAAGGAGTCTGTATCATGAAGGAAAAATTTATTAAATAGAGTCAACGAGGCTTCCATAATTTTCAATAAAGGTTTGGCTACAACCACGCTGCGTGGATTATTTCAAAATGAATTGGGAATAGTTGTGAATGAAGTCAAGGAGAGCGTACAAATTACATAATCAATCACTTCAGCTCAGCTTGGTCAATGGTTTGTCTATAGTCAACATTTATTTCAAATCTCAGATGCATCAACGCCATGTAAGTGGCTAGTATATTTAAAAATAGTACGCTTATCAGCAACAGCATCAAAAACTTTTATATTCATGATAATATTCCTAGATCATTCTACTTAGCAGTAGTCTGCAATGAATGATTTTTCAATCTGACTGCGTCTGCCAGTTCAAAATTATCAGACTATAGTAAATCGAGACTGCCTGGTTTGATAATTGATTGATTGATTGATTGATTGATTGATTGATTGATTGATTAATTGATTGATTGATTGATTGATTGATTGATTGATTGATTGATTGATTGATTGATTGATTGATTTCAAAAGAGTGAAATTAACGAGAAAATGAACATGAAATATGATTCAAAACACTTACATGTTATATTGCTTTCGATATTCCACAGGCATGCAAATAACGTTACTTTTTTGTCCTTAGGTAATATTTACATTAAAGTTTGCATTGATGTGGTCTGCAGTGGTAAATTAGCCTTTCTCAATTACAATATTCTGAAACATGCACATGCGTGAACTTAGATAATTGTCAATAGTACATTGTCTATTATATTTCGTTTTCTGTCCAAGTGAGCCTGGGAAATAAAAGGTATTATGTTATAAAATGAACAACATGAGCATGCAACCTCCTTTTTATGCAAGATTGACCATAGCAGATAGCATTACAACTTCAAAAGAATAACTTACGACGCATCGTCACCACTTATGAAATTTTTTACTTTTCGAGGCTCGTTTGAAAATTATTGAACTGTCTGTTTTCTTTTCAAACGCTATTTTTCCTGAAGAGTTGAAATTAAGTGCTACATGTAGTACATATATTCGACACAATTTCTTGCATTACTTTAGGCGGAAAAATTTTTGAGAATGTGCTGGTTATAGCGAAAGCATCACCAAATTGAATCAAAATATTGGGTGTTATCATTCGAGTTCTAGCGGGGAAACGCATAATATGAGTTAGACGCTGAAAAGCTGATAAGTAAGAAAATAATCAAGACTTGTGAGACGAAATTTTCGTTTTTCATGCTGTAAGGATAAGCGAAGAGTCTGGTCATTTACATTTTGAAATTCATATTTTCTTGTGTTTCCTATGTCCTGAATTACTCAACTCCAAAAATATTTAAATTCATAAAACTTCCGTCAATAATTTATTCCTTTTATTATTAAAGTAAACGAAATTGTGTTGTGCAGGTCTTTCCTTAAGAGGCGTAAGAAAAGATTGGGTCTGAACTGACCTGTTAGAACTGATACCTTGGCTAAGCCTCGGTGATCTGTGCAACAGTCCGGTTCCCCAGACCTACAACAACAAAGATAAACTTAACTCTAAATACGGGGGCCTTACCAAGGACCTCCGCAGTCTCCTAGATGAGACAAGGAATCCCCTCAGGGATAAACTTACTTGGGTATAACCCGAAAGGGGTTTCCCAAAACTTACTTGGTGTAAGCTGGCGCCTGGGCCTCTGGCCCTCCGCCTTCGTCGACGCGGATTATCTAAATAAACAAACGAATATATTAAGCGATAAGTCCGACGAATTATGCAAAAAGAATGTGGGTATACCACAGTGAATAACTCATAAACAAAAGACGTTGCTGGGAAAATTGTATTTTGGGACGCCAGCAATATAATCGAAAATATAATAAAAACAAGAATATAGTGAAGAATGATTTTCACTATCACTTTCGTTCT
Source organism: Romanomermis culicivorax (assembly GCA_963922205.1). Taxonomy (NCBI): domain Eukaryota; kingdom Metazoa; phylum Nematoda; class Enoplea; order Mermithida; family Mermithidae; genus Romanomermis; species Romanomermis culicivorax. Next base: position 187,580 of record CAWUHX010000255.1, on the reverse strand, counting down.
TTCTTTGGCGCTCCATTCTATGCAAATGTCTGCGCCGCTGGTCGTCCCTGTCGTCGATTTGCATGTCGATTTCCCCACACGAATTGGCATCAACAGGGTGCCCAACATCCCTCGCGCGTCGAAACCGACCTACGGGAGGTAGAAAAAAAACTTTCGGCCGGGTTACCCCGGCATTAAAAAGCATTAATCAAAAAAAGAAAAAATCTACAATTCCGGCTGACTCCTGATAAACAGTTTTTCTCACTCGGACTCCCGTTTCACAGTCTGTCCTAATAGAACTCCTGTGCTGGTCGTTGGACACAACGAATACCAAGGGCTTCGCCGCAATGGCTGGCAAGTGACGCCCATTTTGACCTCGGCGTTGATGGAATAACCTCCTGCCCTAAGGAGTACGACGTAAACGTCGGTGCCGAATGTGGCCGGTTTCGGGCTCGGCCGCTCGGTCTGCGTGCTGTGTCAATTCGTTGGTCGTGGGTCTAACCGCATGCAAATCGACTTCCCGCGTCTCTATTTTTTCTAAATTAAACTAAAATACGAGATTATATTACGATACAAAAAGACGACGCGGGAATGTACGGATATCACAAAATTTTAAAATGCGCTAAAAAATTTGAGCAAAAATGTGGCCAAAAGTTTTAAAATATTTTTTACGGTTGCGTTTTTGCACCGGTTTTGTCAAAAAAGAAATTTTTGATGGCCAGCAGCACCGAAAATAATGTTTTTGGATTTTTTGTTTTTTGATTTTTTTGGATTTTTTGTGATTTTATTAGTGTTTTTGGGTTTTGTGTTTTATGAAATAAGTAAAAATATGTTTACGAAAAAGAAATTTTTGGGCCAAAATTTTTGCGGCTATTTACTGCTGCTGCCCGCCGCCTCGGTAACCTCCTCGAGGTCTACCTTGATAGTACCCCCTCTGACCTGGTTGGCCTCGGGTCTGACCTCCATCTTGGCCTCGATTTTGGCCTTGTTGGCTTCCGCCGCGCCTACCTAGCGGCATAAAATTCGGATTATGGAATTGAGCATCCGGGTCTTGACCTTGGTGTTGCCAGGTTCCTCGGCCTCTGTAAGGTCGCTGAGGGCGCCCTCTGAAGCCTCCCCTGGGTTGACCTTGGTCATACCCCGGTCTAGCCCTGTACGGGGCCGGGTTTGAGAACATGTCGTCTCTCCCCTGCTGCCTTTGACCACTGCTAGTGGAGCTGCTGCGCTGTGGTTTTTGTGTCCGGTAAGTTGAATTAAGAGATTTTGATGATATTGATTTTGATCGAGAAAGCGGACTTTTATAAGAAGTGCTAGCAGCTTCACTGTATGACCTCTGGCTGGTCGTAGCCGATGATTGTTGTATCATCGGTAGTTGTTTCTTAGCCGGAGGGAGTCTAGGCACTTTAAACTTACTGGGGCTCTTGGCAGCCGTTCGCTGAAATTTATCAGCTTGCGACCTGTCATCGCCTGGTGCCTTCCTCTTAACACCCATCTGGTTTAACCTTTGCGAGCCCATAAAGATATATTGATTAAAGGCTGCAATGTAGACATCGTCTACGCGGTTTCCCTGGGCCTCAACGACTAGTTGTCTGTTCGCAAACGAACACGCCTGGGCATACCACCTACCAATTGCCGTTGGCGTAATCGGAGCGAAATCCAACTGAAGAAAGATCATTAGGGTCACATACCTAATGGCCGTAAAGACGTCTGAGGCATCGTAGTCCTGAAGCCATCTGGGGATGAGAATTAAGATGATCCATTCCCAGATCTCCTCAGGGATGCGCTCTCCGTCAAACATAAATCCGCCTTGCATTTCAAATTGCTGGCGGTAATTTTCATGAATCTCGGCCATAGCGTCATTGACCATTCTGTAAATTATCGGCCGTTCTTGCCGATCAAAGGCGAAATAATTGGCGACCTCTGGATTTTCAAATGAGATCGGCCCAATTAAGCGCCTTTGTTCCCGCTGCCACTCCCAATAGTCAATCAGAGTTTCGGCTAATTGACCAGGAGTGACAAACTGCTGTGGTTCCCTTTCGGGTCTACTAGCTACCACATTCAGTTTGACCTTCTTGATCAATTTCTCCTCCGATTCAAGATCGGGCTTCACCAATACGCTTCCCGCAGGTTTGCTACTTCTTGCGGTATAGCTGGAGGGCACGGATTTACTTTTGCCAGAAGAAGTACTAACCTCTCCGCCGGTTTTCGATACCGTTCGCGTCTGAGTGTACAATGTTGTCGCAGTGGACCCTGTTGTCCTATCCGATTTTGTCTGGCCTATGGAGGTCTCCGTTCGCGTCTGACTTTTTGAAGTCTCCGTTCTCGTCTGACTCTTTGAAGTCTCCGATCTCGACTTTTGGCTCGTCGAGTATTGTGGGGTCGTCGTTTCTTCGGCCGTATCGTAGGCGTCGTTTTCGGATCCGGTGGGGGCTGCTCCTTGTTGCTGCTGTCCTTGAGCTGCAAGTCTGCGTCGCTTGGCCTTACCTATCCTCTTTCTGCGCCTTACCTTTTCTTTGGCCAAGTGTCGGATAAATTTTTCCGACATACCTTCAGCTAACATCTGCTGAACTTTGTCTGGGGAATAAATTCCAGGAATACCTTCCTCGGCAATTCTTCCCCTCCTCATCAGCTCTGTCGCTGCAATGGCTGAATCTGAGCTATCGTCGGCTAGTGCCTGCTCCTTCAGCTTCCTTTGGATTGCCCTCTGACGCAGGAATTCCTGCTGCGTCAGCCTTCTCTGTTCTTGAATTTTGGCCTGTAGGGCCTCTTGCTTCGCTTGACGGTCATGATCCTTAGGATCTTTGGCCTTCACAGGTATCTCCTGGGATGCTTCCTGCATCTTCTCCAGTCTGACATCGATCCCTGACATTTTAGTGGCTGCTTCATCAATTTGAGTCTGGATTTTTTCCTCCTCAAGAGCCTGTTTCTGAGTTTTGGCCTCCATCGCATCCTTATTCTCTGATGTCTGGCCCTCAGATTCCAGAATTTCACCCTCTTCTTCTTCTTCAACATCCTCCTCTGAACTGGACTCAGAGTCTGAATTTCATATCTTCGGCAATAGCTGTTTTACTTTAGCCGGTAACACAGCTGGTGCCGGAGGTACAGACTGCATGATGGTGACAACCTCTGGCTCAGGCTCGGCCGGTTGCTGTACTTGAGGTACTTGAGTCGGCTGTGCCACCGCTGGTTGGATTGGCGGCAGCACCACGACAACTACTGCAGCTGCCTGCGTAGCAGCAGTGTCCAAAGCTGGTGTAGCTTTGACCACTGGCGCTAGCGCCTGCGGCTGCGCTTTGACCTGTCCCGTCCCTCCGGCTTGCGCCGTTTGGGAAGTTGAGGGACGATTTACCGGTACCTTAGATATTAACTCACCGGCTGGGGTATATGTTAATGTATACCCGGGCATTTCCGAAGCGATTGTTCTCTCCCGGAAGCTTTTGCTGACAAACTCCGGTCTGAGCTCGAGCGGATTTCTTGGTGCGTAGGTAATTGGGTAATCGGTCGGCGATGCGTCTTCCGTCATGGGATACCGCAGTCCCGGCGTTAAAGTCTCGAAGCCTACGTAGTAAAAAGTTACATAAAAATAAGGATTTACCTTGTAGGCTCCGTCCTTCAATAACGATTTGTCGTCGCCAATTTGTAGGATTTCCTCGGCTTCTCGAAATCGTAGCGGGACAAATCCGAACCGATTCTGCCATGCGTATACCCCTTTTTTAGATGGAAAGCGGGGTTCCGACGGCGGTAGCGTCGCTGCTAACTCTAAATAGTAAGCCAGGCGGTCGCCTGACTTCCAGGACATTTTCTTTATCATTTCCTGGCCTTCTTTGATATAACTATTTAGAAAGTTATAGTTTAGCAGAGCGCTAGTTTCATAATCGCACTCCGCTCTGGAATGAGGCCATGCCAAATGATAGGCCAATGGCATAAATTTGCAGATGACCTCTAACTCTGGAAAGTTTCGCTCATCCAGCATACCTGAAATTTTTGCCAAGTTTGGCGTATAAAAATTGGTCTTATAGGCCTGTCTATGGCCCTCAATACCCACTAGGTAGTGGTTATTTCCTGAAAACACCTCTTCAGGTATTTGATCGGGCTTCCCGGCCTGTTGCCAGTATAGCTTGGCGTTTTCGTATAAAGTCAAAGAAATTTTCCCGTCTAAATCCCAGTAGGTTCCACCTGACTTGAGATTTTCCAGGATATCTTTTGAAATATTAACCCAGTCTGGTATCTGGACGTCCTGGATTTCGTCGGGATCACTATCTGTAGTGTATCCATCGTCCTTCATTGGTTTGTTATCTCTTGGAAGCAGTGGATAGAAGCCACTTGGCAGCTGAACTCCCTGAGGACCAACTGGATTACACTCCGTGGGCGCGGTATAATAACCTGTGTTATTTCCCTGCATCTGTACCGCCCAACGGTTATACATTTCACACTTCATCATGTGATAGACCATATTTGGTTGAACCTGATCGGTTTCCATAACTGGGGTACCTAGCCCCATTTCTCGATTCACATTGCCCGGAATCATTAGATATTGTTGATAAAAATGCAGGGCAATGGTGTTGATCTGTTTGGGATCCACCTTGTCATGGTCGAAAATCTGCATTTGCATAAGCAGTTGATCGGCCATGCCATAGTGAATGGCGGCAAACATGACCAATAAGGAGTAGTATGCGTCTAGAGCGGCGTATCTGAGCTCTTCCGGCAATATACCCCTTTTGGCAAACCGATCACGGTTCGCCTTTAACGAAAAGTCATACTGGTAGGGGCCCACGTCTATCAAGTAAAATTCCATGAACAGTCCCTTTAACCGAAAGGTTTCGGGACATATACCTGTCTGAAAGCATTTTTTCTCCAGGTTTACTCCTACCATGGTGAGGGCGAAACGGTCTAAGTCAAAGTATCGACCTTTGGTCTTTCTTAGAAATTCCCGTAAGGGGACAGTTTTGTCCCTGTCCTTATTATCTCGCCCTGCGCCACACACGTTATAGATACTCACCAGGTCCTCCAGTACGGCATATCCGGCGAAGAGCATGTCGGAGTTCAAGAAGTCGTGGAGGCTGGTCCACTCTTTGAGCATCATCGACGTTGTATCAATAACGTAGGTTTGACCATTCGTTAGCGCGAAGCTGACATATCGGGCAAACTGCTTTCCCATTGGATTGTCGACCTCCCTTGTTTTGAACAAGGCGGCGACCTTATCCTGGTTGACTTTTTCAACGTCGAAGCCACAAACTGGTTGTCCTCTGAAGATTGACACTTCTCGGATAAAATGGAGTGTCTGGCTGACTTTCCCGATGTCTACCAATTTTGGTTCCTTGGGATTAGCCGGCCAGTACCCAAATGTGGCTTTAAACCACTGATCCAGTTCGTGGATTCGTACGGCCCGTTTGACGTTATAATCTAAACATAAAGTACTATTAATTTTAGTGTTTATTCCCCTCTTTTCAGCGCATTTTCGGGTCTATACTACACCAGCACCACAACACCAAGCGGGTTAAGTTTCGCAGAAAATTAAGTTTAGTGCAGGTTGTTAGGTGAGCCACTGATATACAAACATTGAGCTGGTAGGCAACTAACACCTTACCAAATCTTACCCTTGCTACCTCTATATGTTGGGGAGGGTAGACCTGATCCGACTGTCCACCACTTGATCGGACACCAATCTCTGACCAGCTGCTTGAGCGACCAACTACGCTCCATTTATGACACTGTATTTACAATTTTTATAGCGCTCGAAATTGATAATTTTTAATGAATTTTATATGGAAAAAGTGATATGATTTGATTTGATTTGAAAATAAATAATTTTTGATAAATTTTTGAATGATAAAACTCTAAAACGGGCTGAACCCAAGGTTCTAGGTTTCCCTTGAATCGTATAGCTCTCGGTGGTATCAGGTATATTTCCAAATTGGAAATTCCCTGCTTGGCTTCGAGCTTCCGCTTCTCAGTACTCCCATTTTTCGTTCCCTCTAAGTTCTAACCTCGTCTGCCCTTTGGGGCGCCGAGCTGGTCTTCCAGTGACTTCTGGGCATTACCTGCGGTTTCCAAGAATATTTGATAAAAATAAGTTCGAAACTTACCGTCGATGAAGAAAAAACGGTTGTCTTGGCGGTGCTGGGCCCTGCCATATTCGACGTGGCGCTCTGTGTGCGACCACTCGCGCGTCGGAGCTTGTTGGCGGTTCCGCGCGCCCTTTCCCATTTCTTTACGCTTCAAAATTTTTTCTTTTTCGAATAATAAATTTATAAAATTTAAAATTTTATTGAACGCTGAAAAAGTTTAATCTAGCAATTTTGCTAATTTCCTTTTTATCGCGGTTCGGGGAATATTTTACTTCTTCCTTCCGATGGAAGTTTAGAATTCAGATAAGCGGGGCAGCTATAGTTTGATTTTGAAAAATGAAAAATTTGAAAATTAATTTTTTAGAAAAAATGTCGGAAATTTTTTGGGTTGTCACTTTGGTCTAAAATTCCGAAGAATTTTTCCCAAAGTCTGAAATTAATATGAAAAATTTACAAAATTAATACGAATACTACATAAACGCGATAAATATTACAGATTAATACATTCTTAATTAAAATTAGTACTTACACGCGCGAGATATGTACACAAAATAAAAAAAATCAGCGCGAGATCGCGCATAGATTCGCCTTGAGCGAATTTTCAAATGATTTCATTTGAATCGGCGCTCCAGTCGTAACTGTTTGTGCCATATTGGAAAGTGACGTATTTTCGTCACGTGGCGCGTCCTGATTGGCTCGCGCTATTCGCGGCAAGACCCTAGTGGTCTCGTAACGAAAATGTTTCAACCTACTGATTGAAACTGTTTGGCGATTTAGCGGGTTGTCCCAATGTACAATGGTGACAACATTCTCTGCTTCTCGCGAAATGTCCGTAACTATGAACGGACCGGACCATGGTAGTCCTAGTTTTTTCTGCTTGTCTACTTTGAGCAGAACCCAATCCTTTTCTTTAAATCCATTTTGTTTGGACTTTTTATTGAAGTATTTCTTCGATTTTTCGGCAGCACTCTGGATATTTTTGGCAATATCCTCGTAAAGGTTGACTAAATGATTGGTCAACACAAATTTGTATGCCTCAGCATTGCTGTCCGGCATTACAATATCGTATGCTTTCGATAAGTTTAACCCAAAGGTTGCCTCATGACCTCTAAGCAACGAAAATGGGGATTGCCCCGTGGCTGCATGTGGTGTGGCATTATATGCAAACACCACGGCTCTCAAGTATCTTGGCCAGTTATCTTTTTCCTCGATGGCCACCTTTCTGAGCTGTTTGATGAGTGTCTGGTTAAACCTTTCTACCATACCATTTCCTTGTGGATGGTAGGCTGTTGTAAAAATTTTTTGACACTCCAATAACTTGCAGATCTCCTTCATTAGATCTGAGGTAAAACAACCTCCTCTATCGCTGAGTAATCTCCGTGGAGTCCCGTGCCTAAATACAATAGCTTGTAGAAAAGTATCTACAACGGTGCTAGCTGACTGATCTGGGATCAGTTCAGCTTCAACCCACTTTGTAAAATAGTCTTGAAAGACTATGACATACGGTCTCTTCTCACTGAGTGGAGAAATACCCACGATATCCACTGATACTATGTCAAAAGGACCTTGTGGAATAATTGGTATCAGTGGCGGAATTTCCGTGTTTCCCTGATTAGCCATTTGACAAACTGGACAAAACTTGATCCAGTGCCTGACATCCTTTTCAATTCCAGGCCACCAGAACCGTTTTTTAATCATAGCAAGGGTCCTTTTGAACCCCTGATGAGTCATTATTACGGCACCGTGGTACTGGTGCAAAGTATTGTCTCTAAGGCAGGATGGGACGACCACCTGATCATCCGATCCCTGTCCGGCTTCGCGGTATAACACGTCATTTTGGATATAAAATCCACTATGATACTTGGTTGTCCCATTTGGACCCAATCTATCAAAGTATGGTCGTAGTACCTCATCTTTTCTCTGCAAGAGGGCCATGAGATCATCTCTAATTAGCCCTTTTGGTAATTCATCTTCTTTGGGGTCTGCCAAAGTAAACTCCTGTTCCTTTTCTGGGTATAACCAGGTTACTCTTTTTTCCTTACCTCTGTCCTGGTTTCCCCTATTTAGGTTTTCGTTGACCTGATTGCCGTCAGGCTGGATCCAAGCCTGATTACTCTTCTCCGCTTCCTTCGCCATGCTCCTTGTAGTTACGGCATTTACCAAGTCTGCAGGCGAGTTTGATTCTGGATTACCCTCAGAATCTTCTGGATAAATCTGGGTGAATCTCGGACTCATATCAGTCCTCTGATTCTGCTTACCTTTTGGCTCTGGATGTAACGGAGTACCATCTTCAGGATTCCGATCTGTCAGAATTCTGAATCTCTTCACCAAATTGAGATGTTTTTTCTCAATAAGCTGTGCCTCAAGATCTTTCAGATTTTCGGACTCTCGTTTATCCTCTGAGAACATATGTTCCCATTTTGGCGGTATTTTTTCCACTTGATCGTCTGGTTCATCCATCCTGGACAAAAAGTCTGCCATGGCATTTTGTTTTCCAGGCACATACTCTAGTTTGTGGTTGAACTGAGAGATGAATGAGTACCATCTCTTCAACTTACCATTGGTCATGGCGTTAACCTTCATTGACAACAAAGGTTTGTGATCAGTTCTTATGATCACTTTATGACCTACTAAGTAGTGCTTGTATAACTTCAAGCCATACACAATTGCCAAACACTCCCTTTCCGTGGCTGACCACTTTTTCTCATCCGCCTTTAAAATTCTGCTATTATAAGCAATTACCCAGCGGTCTGACTTGGTCTCCTGGTAAAGGACTGCTCCTAGTGCCGTTCCGCTGGCATCTGTCTGAAGGACAAAGTCCACAGACCCATCCAAAACCGGATACCTAAGGAATGGCACTAACAATAGTGCTTCTTTCAGGCTCCTGAAAGCCTGATGGTGAACCTCCGTGATTTCCCAAACACAGTTCTTCCCGGTTAATTTATACAACGGTTCAGCGTGTTTAGCCAAACCCGGTATGAACTTTTTACACCACTGCAACATACCTAAAAACCTTTGCAGTTTACGTTTAGATTCTGGGAATGGGAAATCATTTATAGCTTTGACCTTTTTCGGATCTGGGGAAACTCCATCCGAATTTAAGATATGTCCTAAAAAATGAACTCTCTCAGGCAGGAATTCACACTTCTCCGGCTTCAAGGTCAAATGAGCCTTTCTTAGAGCTTGCAGGACTAGCTCTAGATTAACTAGGTGTTCCTCAAACGTATTTGAGAACACAATAATGTCGTCTATATAGACTAGACAGATTTTCCAAACATATGGATGCAAGACTCTTTCCATCATACGCTGGAATTCGGCTGGCGCATTCTTTAGGCCAAAGGGCATGACTTTAAATTGATAAAGCCCTTCTTGGCATATGAAAGCAGTTTTTTCCTTGCTTTCTTCATCCATTGGCACTTGCCAATATCCTGATTTGAGATCTAGGGTAGTATAAAATTTGGCTTTACCTAAACAGTCTAGATAGTCATCCATTCTAGGAATGGAATACTTATCATCCTTGGTAACATCATTTATACCCCTAAAGTCCACTACTGGTCGCTTGGTACCATCCTTTTTACCTACAAGGAATAACGGAGCTGCCCAAGGCGACTTTGATGGCTCAATTACACCCTTTTTGAGCATATCTTGCACATGCTCACGAACATGTGGCCGTAAATTAATGGCAGTCCTGTGGTACCTTTTTGCCACAGGTGCTGCATCCCCTGTATTTATTTTACAGGTCAGGTAGGGTGTAGTAGTTGGAGGATCATTGGGCAAGCTGAACACGTCTCTATATTTTGCGAGACATCGTAGAGCTTGTTCCAATTGCTCTGATGGTATGTTGGATTTAGCCAGCATATTGTACAAAGCTTCCTTGAATGCTTTCTCATCCGATTGAGGAGCTTCAGGTCTAGCTTGAACTGCACAAGTTTGCAGCTTCTCCAGATCGTCCACTATTTTCCCCTTAAGTTGATCTTGGTTATCAGTATCACACAACACTGAATTAGTATGGCCAATTATTTGATTTCTTTTTAAATGGCATCCTGATCCTGTGTTGTTGGATACCATAACAACAAAATCATCTTTTGTACCATCTACTATGGTACTATCAATGTGGAACCTTTCTTCGTTGTCTTCAGACTCTATTATGATTCCATTAAGGCGGTTTTCGCCTACCTTATCCCAAAGCTTTGCTCTCAGAAGTATATCAGTACCACTAGGTAAGTAGATGGGATTCACACTCACCACTGGCACCGCAACCTTTAGCAGGCAAATCTTTGGCTGGTATTGGTCGGCGGCGCTCATCGTGGATTCCGCGGCGCTCGTGGTCATGACCTCTCCACAATTGGATTGGGGCTGGTCCGGCGTCACGTATATCCGTTGTTGACGGTTGTTGAGCGTCATCGTCCTATTCCTGAAATCTATTATGGCTCCTACCTGAGGATGAGCCAAAAAGTCTGTACCCACAATAACATTTTCACCTGCTTCAGGAATTACAATTGCTTTAACGGGGAACTGTCCACACAATGTATCCATCCTAAATTGGATATACCCATGGGCTAGGACTGTCTTACCGTTGGCTACAGTAACATTTAATATCCTCGGATATTCAGTGTAATCCGGGCCCAAAGTTTCTTTCAGAAACTTAGCCGACATGACAGTGCACTGAGCTCCTGTGTCAATTAAAGCCATTGTCTTACGACCTCCTATAACAACCTCAATGTGGAATGGGGCTGTTCTGGGGTACGTATCCAGCAAATGTTGTTCCTGGGGACTAGCTGGTGTGCCTCTCCTTATTACTTGTACTGATGGTACTACAGGTTGTGGTGCAATTGCATTCATTTGCACAATGCTACCTAATACAACATTTGGGCAACTCACTCTCTGGTTTACTTCACCTAAAGGACTCATTTGAGATTGCCTTGCAACCATAACACTCGAATAATCCTTCTGAGGTGGCTGATTTGTGAATTGACCCTGTTGCAGAGTCTGAGTCGGACCCATAATCGCCTGAGGAGGCTGAGGATGCTGTAATGCAGCTTGCTGTTGGTATTGCTGCATCTGTTGGAACTGCTTCTGCAGCTCCTTCTGTTTCTTAAATTCCAGAAATTCATTATAATCTGAATTCTGTTGATAACTCTCGTGGCTATCCTGATAACCTGAATAGCCTACATTATAAGCACCTCTGCCTCTGCTATTAAAGTTGGCATTTGGGTAACCTCCTCTACCTCTATAGTTACCTCGAGCAAAAGTGTTGAAGCCTCCCCTGTTGAAGGTAGGGAAGCTGGCTCTACCTCTGCTCCTGCGCTCGGACAATACTCTCAATGTCCTGCAGTCTGCAGTATTATGTGTTATGTTCTTGTGGAACTCACACCATGGCTTTGTCGGATCTCGGGACACTTGACCTCCCTGACTGGCACTAGGTATGGCCACATCAGACCGATTTTCCGCTTGCCTGTTATCAACCTTTTGCTGGAGTTGGTCGAACCTTTCGACCAGTTGTACCATCTCTTTTGAGATTTTCAATAGAAGAGATTCTTTCTTACCTTTTTCGGTCTGAGCCCTAGGGGCCTCCCGAACTGGAATCTCCTCTATTTCAGGAGAATCACTCCTTGACCTTTGGGTTTGGGCCTGTACCTGATTACCTACGGTTTGATATGGTTGCCGAAACCTTTGCCTCTGGCCTTGTTGATATCCTTCTCACTGGTTCCTAGCAACTACGGCAATTTCAGGATCATGCCCACTAGGCATACCTACTTCATTAATTACAATAGGATCCTGTTGTGCACCCTTGGGTCCGTATCTCTGGAAGGCATTCCTATATCTACGTTCGATGTCATGAACTTCAACTGCTAGATCATACCAAGTTCTAAAGGTATGTTTTGAATTCTTAAGTTCAGACTGGAACGTTGGGTCACTCTTATATATGAAGGTGTCAATGATCAGTCTCTGCTTAGACTGATAGTCCAAATCACTTTTAACTAGTTCCACTAATATACTGACCCTTTTTAAAAACTCTACGGCCTGTTCATTGGGTCTTTGTTGGATCTCAAACAATTCCCTGGTTAACATTTCCAGGTTGCACTCAGGTGCAAAGACATTAATAATGGCTCTCCTGGCCTCCCTATAGGTCATGTTGTCTCCTGCAACAGCCTTCGGTCTACCTTTAGAAAGCCTGAGCAGTGCTTCATACTTAGCTGATTCGGGTGTATCCCTACGGAATTCCCCTTCAAGTGCTGTTAAGAAGCTAAGCACCTGCTGATTTACCATACCCTCATCTAAAAGTTTGGGTAACACACCTTTAACGATATTCCTGACTACAATCTCTTGTGCCAAATTATTTGATGGCACTTCCCTCTGATCATAGGCTGCTGTTAATACTGGATCAAGATCAGAGTTCAGGGATTGCAGCATAACTCTATTTGGATCTCGTTGAGGTGGTACACCTCCTTGATATGATGGCATATTGTCTTTGTCAAACCTGTAATCCCTATATGGGAAACATGCCAATTGATCTGGTCTAAGGGTATTTGGATCAACTATATTTCCTCTACCATCATAGACCACTCTAGTTAAAGTTGGATGCTGCGGAGCTATCTGACTTTGATTCCTGAAGTCTGCCGATTGCTCAGCTCCTTCCAATCGAAGATCTCTAGCTGGACCTCTCCAACTTTTGGGCTCAAAGTTAAGCCTTTGCCCTTCATCAACATCAGGCCTATTACTAGGCCCTGCGCCTGCATTCATTTCAGCAGCGAGACGGTTGTCTCTTTCTGCACCCCTATTACATGGTCTAACCTGTCTATCCCGCTCCTGTCGGCGCCTGTCGGCTTCCCTTTTGTTGTCCTCTGTGGCGGCATTCGCGATTATGTCGAACAAGGCTTCGACGGTCCCTTTCAACTCGCGTAGCTGCGTCGCCAACTCTTGATTGGACATATCGGGAGCTCTTTCCTGCGGTTGGAATCGCTCTTGTTCCTGGGGAATCCTCTCTAATCTTTGATCGATTTCGGGGTCCCTTTCTTCCAGATTTGGTCGAATTTCGGGCGTAACGACGTCCCTTTTTGGTCCTGCTAATTCGACCTTTGGCGGCGGTGACCTTTTGAAATTTTGCTGCGGCGGTCCATCGGCGTCTGGGTTCGGATTCGCCGGGCCTGCCTCCTGCAGATCGATGGCAATCGCTGGTGGTCGGTCAATTGGTATGCCTGCATCTTGAGGCGTAAAATGCATTGCATTTTGCTGCAATGGTTGAACCCTCGCGGGAGTTTGATCTGGGATCACTGGGTCCGGAGCAGCATGCCGTTGCTGATCTCCGTCTCCCAAATTGACTAGATTCCCAGCACTCGCCACTCTGGGTGGTGATCTACGTAAAGTATTACCTCTTGGTATCCTTTCGTTAGGCATTTTAAATCCTGCTAACTTTCTGTAGAAACCTGGAGGATATTCTTTTCTCCTAGTCTGACTACGAAGTTCCGTGGTGAGGAGTTAAAAGCCACCACTTGTTGTGCAGGTCTTTCCTTAAGAGGCGTAAGAAAAGATTGGGTCTGAACTGACCTGTTAGAACTGATACCTTGGCTAAGCCTCGGTGATCTGTGCAACAGTCCGGTTCCCCAGACCTACAACAACAAAGATAAACTTAACTCTAAATACGGGGGCCTTACCAAGGACCTCCGCAGTCTCCTAGATGAGACAAGGAATCCCCTCAGGGATAAACTTACTTGGGTATAACCCGAAAGGGGTTTCCCAAAACTTACTTGGTGTAAGCTGGCGCCTGGGCCTCTGGCCCTCCGCCTTCGTCGACGCGGATTATCTAAATAAACAAACGAATATATTAAGCGATAAGTCCAACGAATTATGCAAAAAGAATGTGGGTATACCACAGTGAATAACTCATAAACAAAAGACGTTGCTGGGAAAATTGTATTTTGGGACGCCAGCAATATAATCGAAAATATAATAAAAACAAGAATATAGTGAAGAATGATTTTCACTATCACTTTCGTTCTTTCTTTGGCGCTCCATTCTATGCAAATGTCTGCGCCGCTGGTCGTCCCTGTCGTCGATTTGCATGTCGATTTCCCCACACGAATTGGCATCAACAGGGTGCCCAACAATTGTATAAAAACAAAATCACCATGATTTTCATTATCCTATTTACTGCTAAGAGCTCCATGACCATCCAGCCACCTTTGTCTGCGATGCTGTTCAAGTCTTGCTTCGAAAGTGATTGTCAATCGCATCACTATCTATGAATAGCGTCAACCTATAATATACTTGACCCCCAAATTTCATGTTCCCTCACCTAGAGCCAAAACGGTAAGAGCTAGAACCTTCGCGTTTTTTCATAATTCCGGGCATAGGGGCAAGCTATGGGGTGCCTTTTGTCATTTCGCCTCTATCTGCAAGTGGTGCTCGGTGGGGCCCCATAAAATGCAAAAAAAGCACTTTTCAAGTCCTCAGTCCCACCGTGCCCCACAATGGGTGTGGCGTATCCAAGCTCCATACTTCGGCCTAAGCATCTTGGGAATGCAATCTCAAATGCGATTTTTCATTTTTTTTAAATATGGCCTCAATTCAATTATATGGTGGTCCAAAGTCCCGGGAACCTCGAAATTCGGCAATTTTGTTATATACTGAAGGTTTCAAAAAAAAAAATTTTGTAGTGTAATGCACTATGGTTCCAGAATTTTTTGCAATTTCAATTGAACCGGTTGCCTTATTGAGATTTCTAGGGCGTAAGGGTTTTTGGCCATTTGGAATTCGATGGACGCGTTCACTTTACACCAAAAATTATCCCGGGTGTAAACATGCGTATTTTCGTGATTTTTTGGTGGAAGGAGTTTTCGACTTCGGGGAATTTAATGAACGTGATCACTTTATACACAAAATTGTAGTGAGTGTAAACAAATGTATTTTTGCGATTTCTGGGCGGAAAGGTTTCTGACCATGAGGCATTCAATATATGCGTCACTTTACAAAAAAATATTATGTCAGGCGTAAACAAGCGTATTTTCATGATTTTTAGGTGGAAGGGGTTTTGGACCACGGGGAATTTAATGAATGCGATTAATTTACACACTAAATTGAGTGTATACAAATGTATTTCTGCGATTTTTGGGGGAAGAGGTTTCTGACCATTGGAAATTCAATGAACACAGTTACTTCACATAAAAAAATTGTTGTGTGTGTGTAAAGAAAGGTATTTCTGCAGTTTTTTTGGGTTGAGGGGTTCTGATCATAAAGAATTCAATGGAAATGGTCACTTTGCGTTCTGTTTACAACGTGTTTTACTATGCAGTTTACACATCTTTCACTTTTACCGAAAGTGAGAATTTTTAGTTTTAAGATTGTTTTTTATTGTTTCTTTGATGTGAAGATGATCAAATTTGAAACTTCAATGTGCTTCTACGAAGGTTTTCGTGCATGGTTGAGGCCCACTAAAAAGATATGGACTAGTTTATTAGAAAATACCCCGATGGGGCAGAAAAAAGAAGAATATACTTGCTTGGATAGTTGCCAAGCTAGAAAAAGAAGTGGACTAGATTTTTGAGAACTTGGGTTTAAGTTGGAAAAAATTCACTTTCGTTAAAATGGATTTTCATTGTTTCTCAAAAAAATTTTCCATGTATGTTAAAAAGTATATTCTGCAGCTGAGTGCATCAACACACTTTCCAACCAAACATGTGCATCTCTGAAATTTTGAGGAGAGTAGCAAAAACCTTTTTTTCATAACAAATTTTCCAGTTTCAAAACGCTTGGGGTAGTTTGTACCTTCAAGTTCTCCCTCACACATGTGTGCTTTCAACTGGGAATCAACTGTGGGAAAGTGGCACATAAAATCCCACTTAGCTTTTTTAGAGAAAAAGCTACAGTACAAAGTCTTGTTAGAACTAAAATCATTGTGCACGATATGTTTAATTAACTCATTTTATATAAAATATCGGATAGAAGTCACTCCGTAAGTTCTACTGATTACAAGCTAAAAACAAATTTATTCGCTTCTATTTAACTATTCAACAAATTAGCATCATTCGCAGTTTGTGGATTTAAACTGAAATTTCCAGAAATAGCGCTTTTTGCGTGATTGCAGTCAGGAAGCAATTTCACCCATTCCGGTCGCTCCCGTTCTGCTTTCAAAAAAGTCGTACTGTTGTCGTGGGAGTGTGAGTGTAGTTGGAGAGAACCGGGTAGGTACGGGATTTGGCGCACACCGCTAATATAGGCATGGCTGAATCAAGAGCATTTTGAATAGCCCTTCTGTATGCTTTACCTGTTGTCCCATTTGCAGATGGATGCCCAATGACTACAACCAAGGCTCAGTTGCACTAAAACGGTCTAAGGTCGAGCTCAGGATAATCTCAAACAAAAAGGCGACTCGATTTGATCTCAAGTTCGGTATAATTTGAATGTCATCAGGATTATAACGAGCTCAATGTCGAGATTATCCCCAGCTTCAGCTGTCGGGTTGCACTAACATTTTCGCATAATTTTCTTATCTCTAAAGCAAATAAACATAAAAATGTTTGCAATTCTCAAACTCGAACTTAAAGCTCACTATTAGTTAATCCTGAAGTGAGTATTGTTTCTGCACTGGAAGAAAATCATTTGGACATGGCGATTAGCTCAAGCTCAGGAAAATTTATTCTACCCTGATGTTGAGATTCTCTTCATGTTGGGTTAGCGCAACCAACCTCAGGTTTCTTTGTAGTTCTGAAAATGACTTTTATATGCCTCCTTCACTATATTTCACCTAGTGTGAGAGGCAGGAGTTTTGAATCAGTTGTGAGTTAGAATGCTATTGGTTTACCATTCATTTACATTTGAAGCCATGTGCATAAAATTTTCATATAGAAAAATTTTGCTGTAGTTGATGCCAGGGAAGGACAAAATCCATGATACTGCAGAATATACTTTTTCATGGACATGGAAAATTTTTTTGAGGAAGAATGAAAATTCAATTTAACGAAAGTGAATTTTTTCCAACTTTAACCCAAGTTCTCAGAAATCTAGTTCACTTCTTTTTCTAGCTTGGCAACTATCCAAGCAAGTATATTCTTCTTTTTTCTGCCCCGTCGGGGCATTTTCTAGTAAATCAGAATTTGAATGATAAACTTTATATTTATATATATATATATATTTCTTAATTTCTGCAATAAAATTAATCAGAAAGTTATTATACTAGATGAAAGAGTAAATAAGCATTCCCAATCGAATCTGGGCTCATATGCCTTCGAATCAAAAATCTTGGCACGTTTTTGATCGTCAACATTCTAATGATTTTCTTAAAGAATAACACATTCATTGGCTGCTGAAATGAAAAAACACCGTTTATTTACAGAAAAATAGTCCATAAATTGTTGTCGTGGTTTATTTCCTCATTTTGCACAATGATTGAATTTTCCTTATTCCAATACCACAATTGGCAAAAAGCGGCCATTTTATGGAACATTTCATCTTCAAACAGTTGTGTTTACATGAGCAAATGAGTCTAGCATCATTCCCAACTGAGCGATTCCCAAGTGAGCGCATTCCCGACTGAGCGATTCCCGTGTGAGCGAATTCACAATTGCGCGATTCCAAACGAGCAATAAATAATGCTATAACATTTTCTTCACATTTTCCTTCTATACCTCATATTCTTCTTTGTATATATTTCTTTTTTATCTCGTTCTGTGTGGTGCTTATTTTTTTTGTATTTTGACATTTTTGTCTTTTGTCTCTGCTTTCTTTCATTTTATTTTTTCTTGTCATCCACTTTTTTGTTTTTTGCTCATGAAACAAGCAAGTTGTCATTTTTAATAAGCATTGTCTCCGTGTATTTCCTATTTATATTTATCTTTTGTGATTTTTTCTTCGTTCTTATCTACTTTTCATCTTATTTTTTTGCTTTTACTTCTTTTATCTTTATCTTTTTCTATTCTCCTGATCCTTTCTTTTTCTATTCTTTTTCACATAAATTTTCCTTTCTCCCTTGCTGCTTTCTCTATCTTGCTTCCTCTTTCTTTTCACTTTTTTCATGTTTTCCTTTTTCTAATGTTTTTCCGCCTATTTTCACTTATTCTTAATGTCTTCATTTTATTTGACCTTTCCTTTTTCTTAATGCTTTGTTTTTTGTTTATATTTTTCATAAAGATTTTTACACTTACAACGATGAAACACTCAAGCATGACGAACTGTACAAGCATTATACGGAAGAATACGGTTATTTAAAATAAAAACTTGTAACGTATTCTATCATGGGAAAAAAAGAAAGAAAAAAATAGATGACAATTGACAAGAAGGAAGAATATGAAAGAAAGCATAGACAAGGATGAAAACGTGAAAACATACCTAAAAGAAAACATGTGCAATACACACAGAAAGCGAAAGAAAAGAGAAAGAAAAGAAACAAATACAAATACAAAGAAAAATATAAGGTAAAGAGAGAAAATATGAAGAAACTGTTATTACATTCTCAATCGCTCGTTTGGAATCGACCAATTAGGAACTCACTCATTTGGGAATTCGCTCTATTGGGAATCAGTCACATGGGAATCGCTCAATTGGGAATTCGCTCAATGGGGAATCACTCACATGAGAATCGCTCAATTCAGAATTCGCTCATTTGGGAATTCGCTCAATTGGGAATTGCTCACATGGGAATCTTTCACTTGAGAATGGCTCACATGAGAATATCCCCTTAGTTGTGAGATATTTGCTTTTGACCCGTATCGGAAAAATAACATTCGAAAAAACAGATTATGTAAAAGAAGTGTTTGTCTCTTAAACTATAAGAAATACACAGTTGTGAACTTCGATATAATTCGAAAGCTCATAGATCGGAAATTGTGCGAGATCAGGTTGCCTTCCTGGCAGATAGTTTTCTGATACTAGTGAGGCCTACCGAATGAAATTTTCCATTTTCTCGAATGTGCTGCACATGGTTAACATTGTGAATAACCTACTGTCGAGCAGATTTATACACATTTCAATGTAAAACATGTATGCATGCAAATGTGGTAACTACAACAATAGTCAGGTTGTTTATCGATTGTACTATAAGTTGTATCTTTTAAGAATCCACATTTGGAGTCCTTTCCTTGTCACTTTACCTCATACAATGCAATTTTCCGCATGTTCAACAGACTTAGTTACTGAAATCAGGTATGATGCGTTGTACGCCAATTCATGCCAAATTCTTGTGCAAATAAAGTCCACTGCGAAGGAGGACTTGTTTAGCATGACTATCAAATGAACTATGTATAATTCGTTCGGTATTGGGACTTCCATCGAAAACGTTCCCACTCAAGCATAGTGTGAATTTGACTATGTAACTGGCATCTGTCTGGTATACCATCACCAAATATCAGCATAGATATCAAATTGAGCCTACTTTCCTTAATGAAATTTTTTGAAATGACTAAATCTTTACAGAGGTCATTCATCCAACTAGGAATTATATCAGATGATCTCGAAATGAACTGTCTGAATATACCTTTTAGCAAATTCATCAAAAAGAAAACTGTTTCGGGAATACACAAAAAAATGTTTCTCCCGCATGGTCAACGCTGGCTCGTAAAACTGTAGGAAAGGCTTAGAACACGATCGTGTTTCAGGTGAAATCTTCAACATCAAGAGGTCGTGGTCGAATAATAGGCGGAGAATTATCACCAATATCGGAAGTTCCATGGCAAGTACAATTGTACTTCCTTCATTCGAGGAACGAATATTTCTTTTGCGGTGGATCCCTGCTCGACATCGGAACCTATAAGGGCGCAGGAAAAACTGATATCATCCTTACAGCAGCACATTGTTTGATCGACGGCGGGTTAGTTGAATTGAATGTGCTGTTATATTTTAACCGCGACTTGATCCTTCGAATGATTTTATCAAGAACATTCATATGAGAGTTTTTTCAATTAATTTTATTGTTTCCATGTTGTTTTCATGATTTAGGCTCCCCATTGTCTATAAGCCTTTTTACTACAGCTGCCATGTAAATATAATTCTAACAAATCTTATAACAATCTTTCAATGAGTTTAGGAGAATTCCAGTCTATGATGGGTTCTACATTAATTTCGAAAAATAATTGAACGGTTCAACGTCACAATATCAAAATTTATTTAGAAATATAGAATAAAAAGTTGAAAAACGTCTAAGCTATACTCGTACAAAACTAAAACCGCTATAAAAAGCAAGAATCGGGAAGTATATAATAAAACCTGAACAAAAAAGATTTGGAAATATTCAGAATGTGATTATCGTAAGATTATCTTCATTCATAATTTTTTCGCGGGATAATTTTAAAACTGGAGTTCGTTTTTTAATGAAACGTTTTAAATAATGGTATATATAGTCTGTTTTTCATGAAATGCTTCCACATACAAAAGTGACACAAATCAGTATTGTCGTCAAAATCGTTTACATAAAGTTCTTACTGTAAAATTTTTCACTCGAAAAATCGCTAAAGGTTAGGTCAGTATGCTCACGAATTTCCAGCCCTATATGGTATTTTGTTTATCATAAAATCGCAAAAATTTGAGATCCTACTTGCTTTCCACATTCATTATTTGGAAGCATTTCAAGAAAAACAGGCTATAGGTTAAGCTGCAGCTCAGCTGGAGGCTTAGTATGTTTGACGAAACCGGCCCCTGATATTCTACACACGCAATACTTCAATTCAATGAATTTACATTTTATTTTTTTGTCTTTGAATTTTAGTCAAATTGCATTGAAATTTTTTTCTGTTCTTCATTTTTATCCAGCATATTCACCCTGTGAATTGAAGATACGATATTCATAACGGCAGTAGAAAGTTTTATGCTACATCATGACTTTGTGCCAAGTTGAACTTAATGTTGTGGTTTTCGCAGATACTGCCGATTCAAAGTACAGTTTATTTTTTCCCGGTGATTCTTACTTAATTAGAATTTTCATAGTAGTCAAAAATAGAATCCCATTCGTACCTTATATAGCTAGTGACATGCATTTGCTGGAACCTACGATAATTGAATTGAAAATTATCATACATGCTCACAAATGGATCTCATGTCATTTTCCATCCTCCAAACTAACCTGAAGTTTTGAGTTGCAAATCTCATGTGATACCCCAGGTGGTAATTATACTCCGTTCCATTGTCGGATATTCCTGAGACTCATTTGGAAAAAACATATTACAGTTCGTAGGAAGAACTTTTGACTGGATGTGTTCATATGACTAAGGTCTGTTCTTCATACAATGCTTCTAAAGCCGAAAAATTTCGAATATTAGTTCTCTTACTGTAATACGTTTTTCACTCAAAAAATTATTGAAGATTAACTTATGAATGTGCTCACAAATTTCTACTCTTATGGAATGAATGGCTTAACATAAAATCTTTAAAATATGAAATGTTACTTGCTATGCACTTCAAAGTATTACAGCAAAAAAATACTATGAGTCTTTTTAGTTAATTATAGCCTGTTTTTCTTCGAATGCTAGTAAATAACAACAGTGGACAGCAAGTACTATTTTATATTTTTACAACTTTCTGCTGAACTATACGTCACACAGGACTGAAAACTTCAAAGTTTATTCGACAAGCCTTCAACAATGTTTGAGAAAAAATCTAGTGTAAAAGCTTGGTGTAAATGATTTTGACGACAGCGCAAGTTTTCGTAATCTTTTTGGTTTGCAAGAATTTCATAAAAAACAGATTACAGATAGGCGAACCTACAGTTATTTATGACATTCATGCAAATTTAAATGTAAATGAGAGGCCCATGGGGAAGAACAAAACGTGCGATCCAATAGTTTGTAATGGGCTATCGAATACACTATATTCCATATTAAACTTTCCTTCAGAGCAAGTTTCCAAGTAATGTGCTTGAAGGACTGTAGAACCAATGCTACAAAGCTGTGCTACACCCAACTGGTGGTGACTATATCTACTGAGCTTTCTGCATGTAACCGCACATTTTCTATACTGTAGCCTGTATACTCTGTCAACTTACCTGGATATACTTATGTCCAACCCACTATACTCCATTCATTTTGAAATGATCGATGCAGCGGTCAGAGTTTCAGCAAATGCAGCCTTACTAAAGAAATCAATTTCGTTAACAACGAAATGATTGAAAAGAGTGTTCATCAAGTAGTCTGCATCATGAAGGAAAAGTTTATTGACTTCGCTGCATCGATCATTTCAAAATGAATGGAATAATAGCACTACATCAAGTCATCATGGAATAATGACTCAAATGGTTTGGGTTGCCTTACGTGTATCCAGGATCAATTTTCCAGGTAAAATCAAGAGCTACATGTATGACGTTTGATCTGGTTAGAACATATAGGATTTTCTATCCGACAATAATTACAGTCCTCCAATTAAAAATTTCTAAAGCCTGTATTTGGGTAAAGGATCTATACTAATTTTTTTCCAAGTGGGACTTGGAACCCAAGAAGATACTTATGGGACGAGAAAAACTTACTTATTTTCGTGGACACTTTGTTTTGCAAATTAACCGCAGTAGATAAGCCAACAAATTGAAACGAAGAGCAGTCCGCGTGTACATTGCAGGTTTTTCCACAGCAATCCGAGTCTCAAGGCATCTTTTGGCATTCATTGCATAATGTGGTTCCACTTCCTGTACTGACAGCAAAACTGATGTTTCTCCAGATATCCTCAGCAGATATCCTATAGACTCTGTAAGCAGACCAGCTCTTTCTGACTATAGACATGTATCTAACCCACCATCATTTTCCTACTACTAGACTCGTGAACAAGTTGCGAAAAGTATTTGTTCGTGTGGGCCAAAGTCGATTGTACACCGGCGATAAACATTTTGTCTACAAAGTAGTCACCCACGAGAACTACACTCATTTTAAGAAAGGCTTTGACATAGCTTTAATCCAGCTTTGTAGACCCGTGTTCTATGAGGAACGAAAAATCCAGCCGGTTAGTTTGGCCAATGGTCGTCCAGATGACGATCAAAAATGTAAAATGTCCGGCTTTGGATTGATTGAACCAAGTACATACACGTTGCTTTATTAAAATTGTTTATTTATACGTCCGCCTATTTTTCAGAACATTCATTTAAATTAAAAACGACAAAAAATTACTGTCGTCAAAATCGTTTACACCAAGTTTTTACTATGCCATTTTTTATTTCCCATTATTTCCAATATGTTGCACAAAAAATCGTGAAAATACGAACTGTGGGGGGAAATCTTCGCGTGTACATATAAAATATTCGCATGTAATAGCTCATTCGATTACACATTATTCTTTTTTTTGCCCACATATCATTGTTAAGCAGAAATTTGCATTAATGATAATAGTATCTCAAATTCGGCTACACCCAGAAATAGAACGTTTAAAAAATTCTGAGATCTGCATTAGACGAGTAGTTGTGAGCGAAAAGGTTAGTGAATTATTACTCAAACAGATATGGGCTATCTAATTCACTAACACGAGGTATTTGAGAATTTATACTTAGAAACTCTCCTTGGTTAGAAGAACTTCAAGAAAAACTGTCCATACATGTTTCTGTTTAGTTGAGACTTAATTTTTTTCATCACTATATGATGTTTAATCTGTTTTTTTTCAAGATGTCACCGACCCTTCGAGTGATCTCTACCAATCCCTGTTGCCTATACTGGACGCGCAAGATTGCCGAAAGTTGTTCCACAACGATACTTTTGTGAAAACGGACGGAGCTTTCTGCGGGTTTACCAACCACAGTGGAACGTGTAATGTAAGATAATTGAAAGTTTATAAAATGTGTTTTAGTTGTATCGTAATCAGCTCTTTTTGTACAGGATGCGCGTTTTTAGAGATCAAAATCGCGGAGTCTGTCACCCTGATCAAAGAGAATTAAAATATTCTAAACTGGTCAACGGGGCTATTTCTTTCTGTAGCCCTCGAACTTATGACTTCTTGCAGATCGTTTATTTCTTTTTCAAATCAGCTCTTGGATGAAAAGAAATCCATAGGCAGATAATAAACCTGCCCTACATCTCCCTTCTACGGTTCAGCAAATTCCCGTAAAAAATAAAGACGTGAAATTTTCAATTACGTTTTTGGGTAGATCTCATCGAGACCATATCGACTGATGTCTAAAATGTTGCGTTTTAGAACGGAGAATTTACGCTCAACACAAACCGTGTGCAATGGGGTAAAATCTAATATCCCCGACTTCCGCGTCCTGACCACAGAGCGACGGCAAAAGAAATCCATTGGAGGTCAACCAAATTTCAGCAAAATTTAAACCACTCATAACTTCGTCAAAAATGAAGTTGTACCCTTTTTGAACTGTGTTTTTGGAAATATTTCAACTGAATGAAAAAAATCGCTCACCTTCGAAAGTCGTTATTTAGGTGGCCTCGGTCGTTTACCCGGGTATGGTCAAACACTTTCTTGGTCAGCTCAAGCACCTAAACCGCCACGTCGATGCATGATGATCACTCAGGTCTTATAACCAGGATGTCATCAGGACATCTTAATGAAATCTTAATTTTTTCGCCAAGTTCCGCCGCCCATCAAGTCTAGAAGTATTTTCGGTTCTGGATTCTACTATACTCTAATTATTTTCAAATGATCGATGCAGCGATCGATGTTTCGGCAAACGCAGTCTTACTAGATATCAGGAAATCGATTGCGGAAAATTTAGAATGTTTGAAAAAGATCTCATCAAAAAATCTGCATCGCGGAGAAAAGGTTTTCAAAAGAGGGTCAATCAGTTTCATGTGCATTTGTTGCGCTTGCGATGCAGCCCTGCTGCATCGATCATTTCAAGATTAATTAATTGCGTAATATCATAAAAATGTTTTCGTTTCTGTGTTACTAGTTCGAACTTTATCTTCAAAATTCAGGGCGATTCCGGCGGACCGTTTGTTTGTCGGCACAAAGACGACAAGTATTACCAACACGGAGTGGCCAGTGTAGTTAGGAAAGGCTGTACTCAAGGAGCTTTCACAAACGTTTCCTTCTACTTCGATTGGATAGAAGAAAATGTCGGCAATTTGAGCTCTAAAATTCACGAACAAAGAGAAGAAGAATGCTTGAAGATCGACAAACATAAAAATAAGGCAAAAGGCGTCAATAGAGATCAAAAACGAGGACCGGAACAACGTAGGAATGACACAAAAATTGAGAATACCATTGGTGGAACAGCTGAAGTTGAAAAGCTGAACTATGTTGAAGGAACTCAAAAAGATGGATCAGAGAACAAGAGTGAAGTTGTTGGAGAAGAAAGAACACTAAGACCCGAAAAAGAACCAGTTCATGGCCCGAAAAAACGGGTAACTGAAGAAATCATCGAAGCTACTATTGGCGATAGAGTAGAAAATACCAAATCTATCAAGAATGAAACTGAGATGAATAATGTCACTGTTGGTAATATTGAAGCTCAGGGGGAGGATCATGTGGAAGGCGTCCAAGAAGATGGAACACGAAACAACATTAGAATCATCGAGGAAAATAGAACACAGAGCCCCAAACAAATAAGAATTGATGGTGAGGAAAAAGAGGTCACCGAAGAAAGTAATGGAGAAGATACCAATGGCGAAAAAATGGTAGGCTTCGAAGCAATTAAGAACCGAACTGAAATAGACAATGTTACTGTCGGCAGTGTTGAAGTTCAGAAACAGGACCATGTTGAAGGATATCAAGAAGATGAAACAAGGAACAAAAATGAAATTAATGAAGAACGTAGAACACTAAATCCCGAACAGGAAAAACTTGATGGCGAAAAAAAACAAATCACTGAAGAAAGTACCGTTGCCACGGTAGGCGACGAAGGAGAAAGCTTTGAAGCAGTCAAGAAAAAAACTCAGATTGAGAATGTCACTGCAGAGGGCAATGTGGAGGGCATTCAAAAAGATGTTGAGGAAAGAAAAAATGAAGCTGCAAAAGCGAATAAGAGTTCCGAAAAAGAAAATGGAACAAAAGGCTTCGAACAAGGGAAAATTGAAGATCAGGAAAAACAGATTTATATAGAAACCGATGGAAAAGATGTGAAAAGAAATAAGACCGAAGTTCTCGAACAAAGAAAGAATGAAGCCTTGGAAGACAAGGTCGGGGTTTCTAATGGTAAAACTAGAAGTAAAAGTCACAATCGACTGGAGACGCAGAATGTCAATGAAGCAGAGAATGAGGAAATTTCTATTGAAGACGAGACACCGAGTACCAAAATAGATGACAAACAACGCGGATTTTGGGACAAATGGTTTTCCGGATGGTTTGGATGATTTTGGCATTTTATGAACCATATGTTTTCCAGATAATCTTTTTATTTCAAGTCTTACACGTGGTAAATAAGCACCTATTTTCACATGTCGCAGGAAGGAGAATTTTCGGGATGTCAAATCGAATAGTAATGAAATAACAGGCATAACTACGTTATAAATGAAGATAGAGTATTTCAAATCCTATTTTTTCTAACTGAGATATACCGATAATTCGCGGCAAGAAAATTTCTGCTAACTCCGAATAGCTTCCTTGAATAAAATTGCATGAAGTGCTACAGAAAAGGTGTAATAATATGTAGTTTCTCCGAAAGATGTTGATTAGAATCTTTTGACAAAAGATTGACAGTTCGGAAATACTAAGGAAAACTGTAAAATTCAATTCATAGTTTTTTGTTGATAAAATTTATTTTTTGATTGAAATTGATTCAGTTCGATGTCGCAGGACGGAAAAAGGTCTGCGTTTTTTCAGTTTGTAGATGCTTTAACTCAATTTTCAGCTTTTGACTGTTTGTCTGTGCAAAAACCAGAACAGCTGGATCTCTAGTCGGACATGGTATTGGAGTTCAACGAAAATTTCAGACTTCATGTATTTTCACTCAAAAAGAGTTGTTATGGCTCGAGAATATTTGCTACCACATGAAGAAATTTACTGTCGGATATAATCCTTAACAAATGTTTAGAACGCATTGCGAAATTTCAACACGCACTGCAGAAAAATTAGGTTAAATTCGTCAGTGTTCAATACTTTTCAATCGATTCGTAATTTTTTCAAGATAATCTCGAATGTGTCAGGAATCATTTTGAAAAAACCAAGTTGTCCTTCTATAAAAAGAACATGGCGTCATGAAAAAAGGGTTTTCTCATGTGAGCGATTCCCAACTGAGCGATTCTCAATTGAACGATTCCCATGTAAGCGATTCCTAAATGAGTGAATTCCCAAATGAGCCAATTCCCAAGTGAGCGAATTCTTAATTGAGCGATTCCCATGTCAGCGATTCCCAATTGAGCGAATTCCCAAGTGAGCGAATTCCCAATTGAGCGATTTCCATGTCAGCAATTCCCAATTGAGCGAATTCGCAAATGAGCGAATTTCCAATTGGGCGATTCCAAATGAGTGATTGAGAATGTAATAACACTTTCTTCATATTCTCCTTCTTTGTCTTATATTTTTCTTCTTATGTTTTACTTCTTTCTTTCTTTCCCTCTGTATGTTGCTCATGTTTTTGTTTATGTATATTTTTACGTTTTCATCTTTTGTCCCTGTTTTCTTTCATTATTTTCTTGTCACCTACTTTTTTCTATTTTACTCATAAAACATTACTTTACAAGTTATCATTTTCAACGAACATTGTCTCTCGTATAATTCTTATAAAGTTCGACACGCTCTATTTCCTATTTAATTTTCTCCTTTGTGTTTTTCATCATTCTACTTTTCATCTCAGTTTTTTTGATTTTATTTCTTTACATTTTTCTTTTTTTATTTTCCTGCTCCTTTCTTCTTTTCGTTCTTTTTCACGTCATTTTTTCTTTTTTTCTTGTCCCTTGCTCTATGTTGCTGCTTTTTTCTTGTCGCTGTCTTCATTTTTGTTGACGTTTTCTTTTTCTTGATCATTTGTTTCTTCCAGCATTCTTTTGTTTATGTTTTTTGAAATATTTCCGCACCTACAATGATGAACCGAACTGCATAAGAATTATATGGGAGAATATGTTCATTAAAAATGACAACTTGTAATGTATTGTATCATGAGCAAAAAAAAGAAAAAAGTAGATGACAATGAACAAGAAAATGAAAGAAAGCAGAGACGAAAGATGAAAACATAAAAACATACATAAACGGAAACATAATCAACACGCACAGAAAACGAAAAGAAGGCATGGATAAAGTGTCATTACATTTTCGATCGATCGATTGCTCACTTGGGAATCGCTCACTTGAAAATCTCACACTTGGGGATCGCTCACTTGTAAATCTCTCACTTGGGAATCGCTCACCTGCGAATAGACCCTTGAAATGCAGTCGATATGAAATCTTGACTGGAAGATGTAAATTGGAAAACTCAGGATGATATCTTCTTGAGAGAACTAAAGCATAACTACTTTTCATGATTTTTCCCATTGCACCTGCTGTGAATCTTTGCTTAGCAGAATCAGTCGAAATTTTCTTTAGACAAATTTTGATAATTGAAATTTTTGTATCACGCTATTAAGAATATGAAATGTTAACGTTTTCTCCTTTCCGTCAAATAATATCGTTGTTTTTTCGGCTTTGAATTTGAATCGATAGTATTAAAAATCTTTTTTTCTCTACATTTTCATTGGGTTATGATTCATAACGTGAAAATTAACGCTTTCGTCACAGTTTTGATGAATATTCATTCCAGGGACATTGTGAGATTTACAGATGCGCGGAAAGTTAGACATAAATCTAAATGAGAATTTTTGAGCAAAGAAATCAGTAGCGATGATATTTGGAAATATTTTGATTTTGTGCACAATTTTAAGACACGTGTTCTTGGGAATTCAGTGAATCACGGCCTTCAGACTGTGAGCTATAGCGTGCACAGTATGCATGCATTTGTAAATCTTCGAACATGAAAATGTTGTGGGAAAATCTGCGTCAAGAAATTTATTCAAATTTAAAGGTACAAAATACGAAATTCACGCCTTTCGCATGGAATGTTACGTTCTGCTCTATACTGTATCTATAAACGAAAGTATAGAATGTTTGGACGTAAATTTCAGTTAAATAACATTATCTTTTGTGTATTATTGTTCAAGGTAAGCAAGACCACTGTTTATTTTCCGCACTAAACGTACATTCCACTGTAGAAGTTCATCTTATTTTTCTTGACTGTGAAACAGAATAGTAGTAAATTCAATTGTTAATTTGATCCTCAACTTCAAGACTTTTTCGTCAATCGACGGGAAAAAAATTCAAGAAAGAATCATCGGTGGGGAAGATAGCCATATATCCGAGGTGCCCTGGCAAGTCCAGTTGACCATTACAAAGAAAAATATCGGTTTCATTTGTGGCGGTTCGTGGATTAGTCCAGGCAGAAACGATGGAATGATGGATTTTGTGCTCACGGCTGCGCATTGCATAGACGGGTAATTTTACCTTTAAATGGGTTTTTTAAATTTGGGATCGTGATATTTTACTGATCTACCTTGCTCACTTCTTGAGCTGTGTTTCGCAGGAAATTCACAGAATGAAATCTTTTCTATTTGTTTTTTATCAGTTGCCTGTTAATTGAAAAATGACAAAAATTAATATTGTCGTCAAAGTCCACACAAAGCTTTAACAGTAAAAATTTTAAAAATTTACTTGAAAATTGTTGAAAGATGGCCAAATATGCCCACAAATTTTTCCTTCTGTGTGACACCTGAACTATAGTCTATTCATTTTCAAATGAACATCGGAAAGTAAAATAATACGCAGACATCGGTGAACAGACGGTAAACCTGCATCGGAGGCCCAAATCTTTTTTTCTCAATTTTTTCGCCTAACTGTCAAAGTCAACTCGAGAAAAAATGGTGTCCGTACACGTAGGTTGTTTATTGTTCGCATGAACATCTTTCTGAACGCCAAGGCTCATTTGGAAAAATAGACTATAGTGGTAGATCCTAAAAATATGAAATTTATTTTTTTTATTTACTAACATTTAGAAAAGTGTCAAACGTGTGCCTATTATAATGAAGTCTGAAGGAATTCATAATATCAGTGACAAATGACTACTACGCCTTATCATTCGACGTCGAACACTAGCATGAGTTTGGCCAGTACTTGATGCATTCTATATATTAAAAAATATAAGTTTTTCCCTGAAATTAGCAATCTAAAATCTACCAAATCTTGCACATAAGTTGAGGAATCAAGAAAAAACTTACCTTTGTTTCCCAAGGTTTTGCATATGGATTTTGTATATTTGCATAAATTACATATAATAAAATATTTTAAAAACGATTACGACTCTAAAATAGTCACAATTGATTGAATTTGACGAAAAAAATATAGCTAAGCATTGAACGCCGAAAAAGCGCATAAAATTCTGCAGATGACTAAAAACGACGTATTATCCATAATTCGGAAGCTACAGATTCTTCGCTAAAAAGGTTTTGCGAAAAAATCGCCATCTATCTTCATATGTATTGATCTAATTCGAAATTTTTCTGTAGATTTTTCGATTTTTTGGAATCTGTCAAAAGTAATCCTTGAAAAATCACAGAAATGGATTATTTTTCATTCAGCTACAACAACCTGCATGTGAAACTCTATCGTACGTGAAATTTGAACTGGTGATATTAATTTATTTTGCTAGCGAACGTGGATGACCGAGGGTCGGTTTCATCACAGAAACTTAAGCTCCAGCTGAGCTGCAACTCAAGCTATAGCTTAATTCTATATGTTATACTGTTACCGTTAAGAACTCATGCACACAAAACATATCGAGAAAGTTAAGCTGCAGCTGAGCTGTAGCTAAACCCTGTATGTTATAACATTGTCGTTAAGGTGCGGCTTAAGCTTAAGTCCCTTTGGTGAAATAGGCCCTGGAACTTCAGATCAACTCTGGTAACTGTTAAGTAGCACTTTCAAGCCGGCCATTTTTTGAACCAAGAATTTGTTTGACTATTATACTTGCGGGTAGGATTTTATTCACGGGTTGTAATCTTGGATCTGTCCCTGGAAAAAAGTATCCCTATGCGTAAGTTGTTTATCATTTGTACAAACATCTTTCTGTTCGTCGAGTCTAATTTGAAGAAAATAGACTACCATACATTAGTAGGAAGGAGAAACTTAGAGTCAAGCAATTTTTGACCAAACATTGAGCATACCGAGCTCCGTCAAAAAAGAGATACACCGATGTTTCAATCCTAAAAAATAATCATCTTAATGATGTCAATTTGGATGTGGTCAAACTCGCTTCCACGTCGACGTATGGATTTTAGTCATTAATCACAACTTGGTGTATTCTGGTTTCCGCGAATCTGAAAAAATAGATTCGTGCATGTTCTTCCAAATTTGAGTGATGTCTACATCATGACAGACATCATTCTAATCTGCAATCAATGCTGACATAGAACTTTCTTACATTTTCAGTGTATCTGTCATACAGGATATGAAAAAAGAAGTCGTCAACTTATAAGTTGCGAGTGATTATATCGTGATGCAGGTGCGGTACGTACGGTGATAAACTTCATAATAAGGGGGCGGTCTTGCAGGAGCAGGAATTGAATTTGCTCACCACATTCTCGACTTGACCATTCTTTACTTTCCAAACCACAGAGTGAAAGATAAACCTCATTTCCTTTCGATACGGGCTGGCGGAGATAATCTCGCAAGTGGAAATGTTTTCGAAGTGGTAGCCATAACCTTACATCCACGATACGAAAACGCCAGTGGGGGTTACGACATTGCATTGATCAACTTAGCTCGTCCCGTGAAAATTATGCCCAGCAGAGCCGAACCCGTGAAACTGGCGGATGGCCCGGCGCCGGATAAACGGGCCTGCAGAATTTCCGGATTCGGATATTTGTATCCGGGTGAGTAAAGAGCGGGACATCGGACACCAAATGACACATTTTAATCAAGCTGATATGTCAAGAAAAATTTTCACATCAACTAAATTTTAACCACTCCTTAAAAATAATAGTCAGGAGTCAAAAATGTAGATAAAACATTAGAAAAAAATATTTTTATATAATCTGAACCAGATATTGATGCTACACTTACAGCATCTTGGAACAATAACACTGTCCACTTTGAAGAGTCACTATTTGGGGGAAAGTCAAACAACCATCTGGGTCACGTCAAATACTTTTTGAAGAAGTCATACCGCCCGCTATGTCTTTCGCGCGACATACGCCTCAGGCTAGAAGTGACAATCCAACCATAGTAATGTTGCTGACTCTTACGGAGAGAACGTTTCCAAGCATACATGTAACGGAGCCCCGAGGTCTGGGGCGGGGGGTCGGACGACTTTTTTTGGGCCGAGGGTCAGTAACTCCCAAAATTTTGGAGGGAGGGGTCTCTCAAGGAAAAAAATCGATTTTTTTCACGAAAAAAGTCCGAAAAAATAGTATAAAAAATCGTAATTTTTTTCTGAAAAGACCGAAAAAATGAATTAATGGCGCGAAACGCCCAGAAAATTCACATTTTTGGCCATTTTTTGTAGAAAAAATTGACATTTTTCATCAAAAAATTAGCATTTTTCAGTATTTTTCCGACCAAAAGTATGGGGGTTCCTACGGCTACCATATGGCTAGCCATAGGATTGGAAAATCCTGGGGGAGGCGGTCGCCCAATGGCTAGCCATATGGTCGACGATTTCTGGGGGGGGGGGGTTCCCATAGCACTTGCCCCGCCAATTACATGTATGTTTCCAATTCTACGAATTGGCGTTTTTCGATTTGTCCTTCTCTTTTTTCCAGACATTTCTCATTTCAATTCAGCAAATGGAACATCAATAGTTGGGTTATCTATCCGATAAAATAACCGAAGCAACTAAGACACGATTTCTGAGAAGTTCTACCTTCTCTAAGATAAGTTGAAAATCAATCATATATCAAAATGAGACATTAGTGGTAGTTTCGTGCGCTGAGTTTCAGGGCATCATTGGTTTTGCTTGAAAACGAAAATTCACACCGCTACAGTATGCCAAAGTTCGGAAATTGATGTATTTTTGACATTTTTCAGTTGTCTTGCTAACCAAGAGATATTTCAGGATCGGATTAATCTCATTCAATAAATAATATTTATTTTACACAAGAAAAAATGAGTTATCTTTTGATGTAATATTCACAGTGAATAATTGCATATTACACTTTTTCAGACAGTTTAAAGTGTTAAAAATGAGCCGTCAAAATTGAAAAATTTTTGTTCATGTGCATTTCCGAGCACCTTCCCATCGGATGCCGCAGAATTTTATTTTCATATTTTATAGCTCATGCACTCTTACTGTATTGGTGAAAATTTCATCAAAATTTTTATACCGTTTTAGGAGCTGCACAGCCCTGAAGAAGGCATACTTTTGGAAATTGCTCAGAAGTCACTGCATTTTCTAGGTGGCCCTTGTCTACCCTTTTTATCTACCCATTTATTATCTGTACTACAGAATTATCAAATAACTAAAGAACTATAGTTTGATGTATTGATTATTCCACATATGAACATTTTACACTATGCAAGGAAGTTTAAACTGTCGAAAATAGGAAGCAAAAAAAATCAAAATCCTGGGGCCGGTTTCATCAAAGAGACTTAAGCTGTAGCTGACCTGCAGCTTAAGTTGTAGCTTAATTTTATATGTTATAACATTGCCGTTAAGCTGTAGCTCATCTGCAGCTTAACTCATGCACACAAAACACATCGAGAAAGTTAAGCTGCAGCTGAGATGTAGCTTAACTCTGTATGTTATAACATCAAATGGAAAATCGAAAATTTCAAAAATTTTCAATAAATTTCAGAAATTGAGTGGTAGTCTAAAATTCATTAACAGGAAAACGACGTTAACATGAAAAAAAGTTATTCAGATGCCCTTTGCTGCATTGGAAAGGCACTGCAATCTACTATCACGTGGTCTAGTTTTGTGTGCTGACATCACGTGGTGTGAAACAGGTTGCCTTCAACAGTTGAGAACTTTCTCACAGCTTATAAGATACGCCGTAGTTCAATAGCCGACAGTTTATTTTGTTACATTAAAATTCACAGCTTTGATTTTTTTTCAATCAAATTCCTGAAGTGAGGAATTTTCGTTGCGCCTCTTCTGAGGCATCCTGTTGTCCAACCATAGTAAATAAATCGATGAAATTTTAACAGCGATTCGACTCACATATTTCCTTTTCATTCGTTTAATCGGGATGTTTTCAATTTTTCTGCATATCGTTGATAGCATGTTCAGTAGAATGAATCAGCATTTTTGTACCAACTTTCAGAATGTGTAGACACCTTTAGCTCCCAAAGCGGTTCGCTAAATTTTGCGGCGTCCTATAGGAAAGTGGCCCAGTAAGGTCATAAATGACTTTTTCGTTTCATTTCGACTTACTTTTTGACACTTTAAAACGGCATAAACAGTGTAAAGTAAGGGATGTAAAATTCTTTTTCATACCTGGATATGGGCATTGTCTTCTGCATGTAATGGATATTTGACTACAGAGTAACGTTTTTTTCTGAGCTGTGACATTTCCAAACATGTATACAGACTGAAAAATGTCTAAAAATGTAAAAATTCTAAACTTAGGGTACTGTAGCTATGCGAATTTGAACTTTTATGCGAAATGAATGTTGCCACGATACTTAGCGAGTAAAACTAATCAAAAAATCTAATTTTCAGATATTATTGGAACAATGGAACAGAAGGTAGAATTTCTCAGAAATCGTGTCTTAAAATACGAACTAGGAAATATGAAAATATAAACTACTCATAAAATATAAAAAGCGTATATCTTATTGACAGGATCAGGTATATTAAAGGAAAGTTATGTCAATTTTTGATAGAGATAGAATTTCACAGGTGCTGGCCCTTCGTGGACATTGCAGAAAGTCGACCTGCCAATAATTGATACTCAAGAATGCTGGTTGAAATGGCGGAAACATAGCGTCATAAAGCGCGGAACGGGATTTTGTAGCTACACAAATGACAGCAACTCGTGCAGCGTAAGTGCCACACTGTTGTGGTCCCAGAAGTCATTAACAATGTACGTCTCTATACCGTTTCGACTTTTAAAATTTCCC
The DNA here is from genome assembly GCA_963922205.1 of Romanomermis culicivorax. Classification (NCBI taxonomy): domain Eukaryota; kingdom Metazoa; phylum Nematoda; class Enoplea; order Mermithida; family Mermithidae; genus Romanomermis; species Romanomermis culicivorax. The sequence goes on along the minus strand of CAWUHX010000255.1, from coordinate 152,601 downwards.
ATTTCAGAGGGAGGGTCTCCAAGTGTAAATTCTGAAAGCATGGGCTAATAGTGCATTATATAGCCCACATAGAGTTTTAGTGCGTTCTATTTAGGTAATGTAACTGATCATTTTGCACAAATGAGCGAAATTTTCCTACACCTGATCTTAGGAACAAACATGCACACGTAAAAGATCGCATTCGATAAAGAACGCTGACATAAGAAAAATTTCTCGTAGGAAGCCAATCTGTGAGCTGTTAAGCCCGGTTCATACTTCTGCTCGTTGCTGGGCGAGCATGCTCGGCGAGCGTGCTCGGAGCTGTGCTCGGAGGTGATCGGCGAGCACATCGTCGAGCAAGCTGCTCGCCGAGCATGCTCGGCGCGCGAATATTTGCTCGTCGAGCAGAACCCTGAGCACAAAAAATCTGCTCGCCCAGCATGCTCGGCGTAGTAGAAATTTTTTCTACCCCTCCGAGCATGCTCGGCGAGCAACACATGTTATAAGTATAGACGCGTCTCAGACTGGGATGATTTATCAAAAATTAAACAATGCGCGCACGATCAATGCCAAATTATGGGCGCTCTGATCGGTCGGTAGTAGGCATGTATCGGGCCAGAGAATATCGGAATGGGACAGGCAGTAAAAATACCAAATCGGGTCACGGGTCGGGTCAGAGACATCTAGCAAACCAGGTCAAGGGTCAAAAACATGTTCAGTTCATAAAGTGTAACACAAGCATATACTCGCCATGTTACATATTTGTTTATTATTTAGTGTAAATAAACATTGAAAATGAGAAATGACTATCGCTTTTAAATAGTAATTGCTGCTTTGAGAAACGAGAAATGAAACGAGACAAGGGAAATGAGAAATAAATAAAATCTTTCTCTTATTCAAGGCAAAAAACGAAAATCAATCCGATCTACGATTATTGGAAAAAGATAAAAAAATCTGAAATGATAGCCAAAGATGGCATGCCCTCCTTGTCTGCCGAAATAATGTTTGTTAAGAATTCAATTTTTTGCTAAATCTCAAAAACTGCTTCTTGAAAACTTTCTCTCAGGCACAAGATTTATTTTTATCTCTTTTTTATTAATTGCATGTAAATTAAAGAATGACCAACATCCGTGCTCACACAAAAGTTTCACTACAGAACTTCTTGAATACAATAGAAATTATAGAACACTTAATTTGAAACGGTATTTCACCTCGAAAAGTTTTGCTTTCAACATGATATTGTTGAATAATTCTTCGTGAATTATGGAAATTGAACGATTTTTAAGCATACTTTTTCAGAAGGTGAAGGCTGAAAATCATTCAACAACCATTGTGTCATAATGCATTGAAGGGAAAAAGCACATTGTCTTTTTCATTCAACATTTTTCTTATTACAATTAACCAAAAGTGACCCAAGTTTTACACTTGCCCAGTAAGTAATCACATGCAGGGCTGATTAATGCAAAAATTGTCATAGAAAGCAGGATATTATCGATCATAGACCATCGGCTGATATTTAAAAAAGTCAATTATCAGCCGATGCCAATACATCGATCATTCCCTACCTTCATAGGAAAACTACCGAGAAAATTTTATTCCTGAAAAATATGTAATAATGACGAAATTAATCTCATGTAGAAATAAATTTTAGCTGTTTTTTCTTCTAACTAGTGAAAATGATCAACTGAATTTTTTGACCCGCGGGTTTTTGACACGCGTGACCTTCAAGGCACAGAGTTATCCTGGATAACGGCTAAGGTCAAGTCTTTTTTCATCCTTCGGGTCAGAAAGCATTGTGTAGGATCGGGTAGCATAGCTGGTCAAAAGCTCCGATACATCTGTAATCCCTAGATTTATTTGTAGGATTTCATTTTTGTTGTTGTAAAGTTTTTGCAATGTCTATTCGAAAAAATTATCAGATGATGAAAAATTTGAACGTATTGAGCTTGTTCGTAAAAAAAATTCCTGTTTCACGTTTGATCCCCTGATTACATGGACGTTAGGAATAAACGCCATGTTTTGAAGATACTGATTTTATGGTTCGTACATGGAAAGAAATAAGTATGCATTTTTGGAGAAAAATTTGCTCGCGAAGTATGAACCAACTCCGCTCACCGAGCATCCCCGAGCATGCTTGGCGAGCATGCTCGGAGCTGTGCTCGGAGATGCTCGGGGTAAATTTGTTCGCCTAGCAGAAGTATGAACCGGGCCTTAGCTTTATCAAAGTTCAGAACTGAGTATTTCATCATAGAGCATTAGAGATGAATGTCTCTTCTAGTAAAATTAACGTAGATTTCAGGCAACACCACTCGGGAAAATTTGACCACTTGAACAGATTATTGAATTACATTTCTGCTGTTCTGTTCGCCGCTCATTGACGAAAATTTTTTTTATTGATTAGGATAATAAGCTTGCAAGTTTTTTCCTTGTTGAACCTACTTACATGGGTTCGCTGCACCGATCATTCCAAAATAAATGGAGTATGATAACAACATATAGAAATGGAAGGCCCATTTTCATGTTAGTTTTTAAAGGGGCGAAATTTAAGAAAAAACATCATCAATGTTGTATGCGTTCATGTATGTGTTTCAGAAGTCTTTTACGCAACAGGTTTTCATGAATAAAAGCTATGAAACGTATACGAATTAATTGAACTTACAACTTATAAGCAAGAAACCCGTCAGACCGAAATTCGATGAATTCCAAGTGCTTGCTGTAATCGTGACAACTACTATATCGCTACCAGCATATACTGCAAAAGAAAAATCAGGACAGCTTCTCAGCTTGAGCTTCATCGCCCATAATTCAGTCAAAAAATAAATTTATATTTTTGAATCACGTTTTTGGGTAGATTACAATGAGACCTATTCACTGCTATTAAATTTACTGCATTCCTCATCGTGAATACTCTCAGAGTAACTCAGGTGCACTTCGCTGTAAGGAAAGTTTTCTTTTATTGCCCTCACAAACGATTGATACATTACAAAATCTCATGTTTAAACGCGGTCCTGTGACATTGTAAGCGAACTTATTCATTCATAAAACATTGAAACGTGTGTTCAGTTTTTCAACACGTTGGATGATAACACAAGGTCTATTCAATGCAGCATATTTTCATGAAAACTGGCGTACGGCAATCCGGTTAACACTTTTGAACAGATCTCAGTGAAATCAGTCGATATACAAATTTTATGCCTTTTGGACAAAAAAATATAGAGCTCACTTCTAAAAGTTCACTTCTGGTAGATGGTTCTCATGCGGAAAATATCTTTGAGGAAGGAAAACGTGCTATGGTTCTCATGCGGATCTCAGTGAAATCAGTCGATCTTTGAAGAAGAAAAACGTGCTTCCACGTATGCATCTCGATATTGACTTTTCAGGGCGATTAGGAACTCCTTTTCTTCCAAAACACAGTAAATTTGGGTATCAAAAGGTAGATCTTCCTGAAATCTATCTAAAAGGATTTGAAATGGCCTAGCTCTGTGTTGAAGGATTAAGTATGAGGAAGGCCTAGTTGAAACTCAGTTGGTCTCTCCCAAATTATCCTTGCTGCTGAGATCGCTTCCGAGCTACTTTGGCGTCAGCAAGAGCAATATTCGATTCTGTAGGGTGACTCCGGAGGCCCCCTAGTGTGCTTCCACCATCAGGACGGCTTATTCTATCAACATGGCGTAGCCAGCTTCATGACGCCACGATGCACGCACGGTTTTTTCACCAACGTGTCCATGTTCAAAAAGTGGATAACAAGGACTGCGAATAAAATGCGCAGCCGACGTAGAGAGCAGTGGTCGTGGTTCCAGCAGAATCAGATGTGGAATCAGCAGCAGCAGTGGTATCAGCAGCTGCAACGACATCAGAGGCAGTCGCAGTGGCATCAGCATCAGCCGCAGTGGCATCAGAAGCAGCCGCAATGGCATCAGAAGCAGTGGCATCATCATCAGCAGCAGCGTCGCCAATGGCGAAGATCACTACTCTCAGTATAAATCACTATCGCGCTTGGTTAAATCCGTACCAAATTAGGCATTCGATTGATGTCAGCAAGTTTTTTGTTCCTTCTTCGGAATTGAGGGGCAGATACTGAATTTTCCGTGCTCCTCGATCGTGCTATAGTTTCCGTGTTTTTCAATGTAGAAATTTTGTTACAGTAAACTTCAGTTGGACATGGTACAATTTATTCTTACTCTCTGATAAACTTGATCTCGTTTATACCAAAAATCCCACAATATTTTTTTTAGATTACTGTAATTTATATTGCAAATCGTTTTTCGAGGATCATGGGTGTATCAGCCAATTTTATGAGAAGCAATTAACAAGCATGCTCTGTCATCACGTACTGCAGCATTAAGTCTTGACTTACTGTAACTGGTACTAGTATGTTATGCTCCTCACACCATTTTTTGAATATTTTACACTTGAAAAGTTCTTTTGCAAATTATAATAAGAAACACCTTAGGTTTAGGCTTATGCGTGCGGGGAATATAACATAAAAGTACCCTGTAACTTGCGCTGTGTTTTCTGGATACGAATTACAAGAAATTACACCGTAATTTTCACGTATACTTGCAGGCTTACAGTCAAGCAATTTGAAGCTAACGTTATAGACTTGACTCCATGAATTCCATGGACTTTCTAAAAAATGCGTTCTCTATAATATGATTGCGTTTAGGCGGAGCGATTATGGGTACTCAGACAACACTCACGAAACATCGTCTTTACCGGTTACGCCTCTCTTGTCGAATGGATTTAGGAGGTCCCGGAATTATGCCTCAAAATGTCTAAAGGATCAGCAGAACTATCATCCGCTTGTAAACTAGCCTAGTTTAACCATCATACTTCTTGTTGCTTTCTCGTGATGTTGTTTTTAAAGTGAATTGTCAATGGTCGAAAATTGGGACGCAGGATGAAGTCATTAATTTTGGTCGGATAAATACTGTAGTCGTTGATCAGTCTGCTTACTTTCTTTAGCATATCTCATTTCATAACAATTTTCGCTAGTTAAAAATAGTGATTCTGAAGACATGTGATAGTTCTTCGACTATATCTTCTTGCATTTGCGAGTTCCATACAGGATACAAGTATAGATGATCTGTGTGAAGCTGGTTAAATCGCCACCAGTTATCGAATGTACTGTAATGCGTACGATTTCAAATTTACATCTGCCTCCCGAACATTCAAAGCCTGAAAGATCTGGATACAACCCGAACGCGGAGGCTAAACTTCAAAATCAAAACGGTCCGCATCCAGGATTTATGTTTTGGATAAAACCCAGAACTGGATACAAAACTGACTGGGGACGTTGATCAGTCTTGAACCCGATCAGATCGCTATCTGAATTGTGCATGTAATAAGGTGATGGTCGCTTGGCTGACCAGTGCAGGAGAAGTTATACAATTTCGTTAAAGTATAGCCAGTATGACAGCCAGATGACAGTTTGTTGAGAGTGACTCAAATCATTGATTGCCTTTGAAGGAAAATATCGAAAATCATATGACCGGCCAATGGTCAGTCGAGTCGATTTGAGAACTCCTGTATGGTCTCCGAGTGATTTTTCGATCGAAATATCGTGTGAGTGAAAGTGTTTTTTATACGAAACTGACCCGAATATAGACTCGTTTGTATTCGTATAAACAAATATTTACTACGACCCCCTCCTAATACTGAGCTAATCCAAAAGCAATTTGATTACGTTAGGTCAATGGATAATCTAAGCTACCGTGGTCAATGGGAGAACTAATTTGACAGTTTTCTATCAATAGGTCATTGGAATGATCAGAGGTTACCACATTGTTCGAACTGCGCAGATACTGTACTATTATTTACAGACATAATACACATCTATTATGCTTCCTGATCTGAGACTTCAACAATAGTCGGAAATATAAGATTTTGCTAGGCCTTCTACAAGGCCGAAGTGAAATAATTATTCTTCTTTAATGCCGAGACTTAACTAAATGCACGTTCATCCCCATTAGCTCGATACTAAGCTCCACCCACTACCATAGATGTTAGCTAGAAAAAACGCCTCTTTCTCATTGTTCATGAGTAGAGAACGATGTTACTTTAGCGTATGATAATAGGGTACAGTATGAAAGTAAAAAATGATGATCAACACAAAAGGAAAGAAACAAAGTCATAAAAGCTACAATGTGTAAGTAAGGAAAACGCGGAAAACACACTTGTACGAGAAATCGAAACATGTTACACAAGTACTGATTAAAATCCGTTTACAAAATTAAATGGGCGTTTTCGCTTATCGATGTTGAAACGACCGGCGATTGTAAGTGAAACCGCGACCCGGGCGACGACTATTGCCTCGAATTCTTAAAAAAGAATTTGGTGTGGGTGGGGGAGGTGGGACCAGTTAAGTCTCTGCATTAAAGAAGAATAATGACTTCGGCCTTGAAGAAGGCCTAGCAAAATCTTATATTCTTCTTTAATGCCTCGACTTAACTAAATGCACCTGTTTAAAGCTTACGTTTTTATCAAAAACTAATTCTGTAAAGTTAGGATTTTCTATTTATCTCTGATAAAAACGTTTGAAAGAAAGTGATTTTTGACTCCAATTTGCATGATTTAAGAGAAAATTTAAGGGGTATCCAGACACGATTGCTTTGGAGGCCGAAGCTGAACAAGTAGAGTGTGCAGTGTAGGTTTTAGTGTCAATCCCAGACATGGAGAGAACAGTTTTAATCCAGCGGGAGATTCGTAGAAACACTTTTGTACAGACGCACAAAGGAAAGAAAGCATTTGTTATCCTTGCTTCTGTCATTTACTGTGAGAAGAATATATTTTTGAAGAAAGTAATACCGACAGATGGCCATGTCAGAGAATTTATCAATCCGAAAGCTGATTGGTGGACCAGAGCCTCCAGTTTTGGTCATGCCAGGAATGGTGACAGAGACAAAGTTTTCGTGAAATTCGATATAATTGATGTCTAATTTTTGTATTTCTGAAGCTCGTATGGGGCAGCTTAATGCTAAAAGCGTTACAGTCTTACGTGTCAACATTTTACGACTGGTTTTTGCTTGTCCATCAACTTCAACCTTTCTGAGGAAATCAAGGACTAAGGCTACATCCCAAGTTTTTGAATATTTTGGTTGAGGAGGGATCACATGGAAAAGTCCTTTCATAAAACGTGAAATTTGTCCATTCCCGGAAAGGTCCAGGCCTAATTCGAGTAGGAAGACTACAATTGCTGATTTTGAAGCAAAAATGGTGCGAAATTTGAAGTTATCTTTGTACAAGGTCATTAGGTAATCAATTAATTGAGATGCAGATATTCTCAAAGGATTAATCTGGTGTTCAGTACACCAGCTACACCATTTTTTAATGGCGGAGTTGTAATGCTTTTGGGTTCCAATGGACCAAGACTGAAGCATGATTGAGGTTGCTTCTGTAGAAATTCCTCGGCCTGCCCAGAATTTCCTGAGATTTTCCATGCTGACAGAGTCAGAGATTTGTTCAACACCAATGGGTGTAATTGTTTCATGTTGTTCTCTATTATATCGTTCCAATGGGGTAGGAGGAGAGGTCGGCTTACTGCCAAGGACAACAGAAGGGGCCATCATGGTTGTGTCGGGCAAACTGGAACAATAATAACTAAAAGAGCTGCTTCAAGTTTTGCCTTGTGCAAAGTGCAACCAATGAGGCAGAAAGGTGGAAAAGCATAAGAGCTCCATGCATGCCAACTCATGCTGAAAGCATCCACACCAAAGGTATCTGGATCAGGTTTCCAAGACACAAAGGTTGAAAGCTGAGTGTTGTGACGATTGGCAAACAAATCAATATTAAAAGTACCGAATTTCTTTTGAATCATAGAAAAAACGGTTGGTATTAATTTCCAGTCACTGGTATCTGAAAAGTGACATGAAGACCAATCTGCTTCCAAATTTTTCTTTCCAGGTACATGATTGGCTCGGATAAAAATTTGACGATCTAGACACCAAGACCAAATCTTAATCGCCAGATCACATAGGAACTTATTTTTTGTAAAACCCAATTTATTGATGTAGGCAATGGCTGTAGAATTGTCTATCATGAGAGAGACAGAAGTATTTTTGAGGTTATGTGAAAAAATTTTTAGAGCGAAGAAGGCGACCAAAAGTTCTTTGCAGTTAATATGCAAATTTTTTTCATCTTTCAACCAACGGCCCCCACGCGTTTTCCGTCACAGAAGGCACCCCAGCCGTCATTTGATGCGTCTGAAAAAATTTTTTGGGTGGTCTTGGGTGGTAAAATGTGTCGACCGTTCCAAAATCTCAATTGTTTAAGCCAGGTATCAAGTTCCTTTCTGGCTTCCAATGATAGTGAAATTGAGCTATCGTAGTTTTTATGTTTGTGTAGACCCTTGATGATGGCTGCCTTGCAAAGCACGAGTAAAAAGGTTAGCATGCAACAAAGCTTGCGATACTGACACGAATTTCCCAAGGATACAGGCTAGGTCCAACAATTTAACATATTTTTGTTTATGCAAACAAAAACAGATATCCAGAATTTCTTTGACTTTTTCTGTTGGAATTTTCAAAAGGAGATATTGAGAGTCGATTTCCAGCCCAAGAAAAATGATACTCCTCGAAGGTTTCAGAACAGATTTTTCCATATTTATAATAAAACCGAGATTGGTTAATAAATTTGTTATGAGGTTCAGATCATCTTTCACCTTTTCTATTGAGGCATTCATGACTAAGATATCGTCCAAATACAGAATTAGGCGCAAGCCTTGCTGGCGTAGAAAAGCCAAGGCAGGTTTTAGTAATTTAGTAAACACTCAAGGAGCTGAACAAAGGCCAAAGGGCATGCATGGGAACTGATAAGAAATGTTATCCCATTGGAAACACAAAAATTTTCTGTCAACTTGGTGGACAGGGACTGAAAAATAAGCTCTTTTAGATCAATTTTTGCCATAAAGTCATCACGATTGAGGATATCCTTTAGCATGAAGATTCCTTCCATTTTAAAATGCTCATAGTTTATGAAGGAATTTAATGGTCGAAGATTGATAACTGGCCGCATTTGGTCATTTTTCTTGGGCACCAGAAACAATCTTGAAAACCACAAATTGTCTCTATAATTTTCATCAATTTTGCATATAGCATCTTTCTTTAACAAGGAAGAAATTTCTCTAGAAACTAGTGATTTAAGATTAGAAGAGAACAAAATTGGTTTGGGTTTTTTGATTTGTCTTGGAGGCTTTCTGGCCCAACCTAGTCTTAGTCCCTTAACTGTGTTCAGGATCCATTGATCTGAAGTTAGTTTTGCCCAGTTAGAAAAGAAATGTTGAATCCGGCCAGCAGTAATTTCTGTTAGTTGTGCAGTTTGCAAACAATCACACTGAGACACATACTTGGTCTCGTTAGATGACCAATTTTTGTCATTTCTTCGATTAGTGATTTCCGGGCATCAGAAAGTTGACGAATTTGGGTAATGCCCTCATGAAAAACCAAGACCCGTTGATGAAGTGGTCGACAAAGCTAATCTTCTGAAAGCATCGTGCAACCCATTTTTCTGCCCCCTGTCTTTTAAGTTGTTGCACAACAATTTCCTGAAAAGTGGAGGAGGGCAAAGCATGGTTTTTGCATCCATCTTCTGACTGTTGGCCTCCTCGGTAGGAATTGGACTGCTCGAAATCCCTTGAGCAGGTGGGATTTGATGCCCAAACCTCGCAGAATTTTGTAACAATGATCGTAGGTAATATCCTGTAGAATATAGTCAAGGTGATGTAAACTGTGTTTAACAACATTCATCATGAAATTAGGGTCAAAGGACCCACATTCCTTCTCATTCAAAACTGCGATGAGAAGGAAGGCACACTCTAGGATCGATTGGTGAAAAATTCGATGATGGTCGTCTTTTTTGATCAGCCATTTATTGTCTCTTTCGATGTAGGACTTGATGTCCTCATCCAGTATCGATGCTAAGGCCGCCAGACAATTAGGAATTGGTATATTATTGTAGCGACTAGCTCGACCTTTGGATGTTTCAAAATGGCATTGCAACTCGAAGTTGGTAATCGACTGAGTTTCTGTCAGAAGAATCAGACGTTTTCGATCCGGCGTAATATCCTCCGAAAAAATTGGAATTTCAGCTTGTAAAGCTGCTGACGAAGAGTGGATGATATGATCTGGCTCCATTTCCATGGGTTGATCCTCTAAATGATCCTCACCATCAAAGGATGGGGATATATCAATTTTGGAGCCTGTTTTGACTCGCGCCCTGCGATTTTCTTCAGTCATAAACTTGGGTGGTGCCTCAACAGAAGATGCAGTGACCTGAGGTTCCAAGGAGTGCTTTTTCATTGAAGGAATGGGTGATCTCGATCTACTTTTCGAATTTGAAGGTGAAGATGATGAGGAAGAAGATGATGATGTATGACACGATTTTCGGCCAAAATTACTGTTGCTGCATGGACTACGACGATGGCCGCTATCGGAATTTCTGGAACGTCCAGTTGAAGTACGAGGAGATGACCGATTAGAGGCACACCATTTGCTAGATCGAAGAGAACTAACTGAACAAATGGGGGGTTCTATTAGAAACCATAGGGGGAAGCATTTTGACTCAAAGCGAAAAGCTAACAGCATGAGCTCGAATGAACAATGAGAAAGAGGCGTTTTTTCTAGCTAACAGCTATGGTAGTGGGTGGAGCTTAGTATCGAGCTGATGGGGATGAATGTGCATTTAGTTAAGTCGAGGCATTAAAGAAGAATGTAACATATTCAGGCACATAGCTGGGTCTACTAATTTGGGCCAACCAATTTTTTTGTAAGTATACATAGCAAACTGTGAAGAACACACTGTATTGGTCATACTTAGCTAAGAAAACTATTAGCTGCAATTTTTGCACAATTGATATGTTAATTTATCACAATAGTTTTTCAAAAATGAGTGATTATATTAGCTTGTATTGCGCAACTTCTTACAGTAAGTTCAGTCTTTCTATTTAACTTAGTGTAACAAGATGTACTTACTGATCAGTTATGCAGTCTAGAATAAAATTTGGGAATGACCGGTCCCTCCCAGTCACCACCTCAGCCATGTGCTTGAACATATTGGAAGTCCAGTTGGGATCATTTGGTTAAGCAGTCATCTGACTTATTCGATTCTCTATTTTACTCTAAAGGCAATGTCATACTTTGCCACGAGGTACCATTCAGTGCAGTGCGGCCCCTGCTGTCCCATTCATACTAACATCATACTTCACTGAGCAGCGCCCACAGTGCCACTTCTTTACTTTTGGATTTTGCACTCTGAGTAAAAACTTTCTCAAAAAATTTGCAAGCACTCTTGTTCTTTATTGTTTTTGGAGCTGCTAATTACACTTGGCTTATTGCTTAGACAATATCAGACCATCAAAAGGTGTTTACACCTACTTTGCATATTAATAATTTTTCCACATTCAAATCCTAAATTCTAATCACAACAGAACTTATGGTCTCTTTTCCTGGAAACACTTGTGGATAAAAAAGTGGAATGCAAGTATCATTTTATATTTGTATAATTTACAGAGTCTGATCAACTGGCCCTCACGATTTTTTACACCAAAAATCCAATAGTAAATGGTTTGTGTGAACGAATTTGAGGACGGTCCATTTACTATTCATATTTTCCATCTTCCTGAAAATCTATTTCTAAAAACGTCATTAATAATACCTCTGGGATAAAATTACAGGAAGAACTTCATGGGAAAATTGTTGGGCACCCTGTTGATGACAAAGCTGCGATGGGAATTCAACATGCAAATCAGCAAAGTGGATGACCAGCAGGGCAGACATTTTCATAGAAGAAAAGGGCCACAAAAAGAAGGAAGTGATAGTGAAAATCATTCTTCACTATTCAGAATTTCTATTATATTTCTTGGTAAATAGTGCTGGCATCCAATAAACCTTTCACCAGCAACTTTTTATTTAATTTACATAAATTATTGGTGGTGTATCCACATTCTTTTTAATATTCACCATATTTTATTGATACTCTATTTATTTAGATTCAATATTCTCATCAGGAGTGGAAGGCCAAGTGCCCAAGCGCCCCGCTTGCTGATGCCAAGCACAGGAAGACCTTATTATTGATCCTGCAAGTAAGTTTATTCCTGAGAAGGAAACTTTCTCTCCTAAGAGGTTGTGAGGGTTCATTGTGAGGCCCCTCAATTGAAAGTAAGTTATTTGTTTGTTGTTGCCAGGTCTGGGGAACAGAACTCTTGCACAATCTACGAGGCTTAGTCAAGGAATTAGATCTAACAAGTCCATTCAGACCAGAGTCTATCTTCTCTTGATCCTAAGAAAAGACCTGCACAACAAGTGGTGGCTTTTAACTCCTCATAAGGGAACTTTGTAGTCAGGCTAAGAGAAAAGAATATCCTCCAGGTTTCTACAGAAAATTAGCAGGATTTAAAATGCCAAATGAAAGGATACTCAGAGGTAATACTTTGAATAGATCACCACCCAGAGTGGCGAGTGCTGGGAATCTAGTGAATTTGGAAGACAGAGATCAGCAATGCCATGATGCTTGAGATGCAGTGATTCCAGATCAGACTCCTGCAAGAGTGCAGCCATCGCAACAACAGGGAATGCACTTTATGCCCCAGGATGCAGGTGTGCCAATAGTCCACCCACCAACAATTGCCATGGATCCACAACAAGCAGGCCTGGCAAATCCAGATGCCAATGGTTCGCGGCCCCAAGATGTAAAATGATCACCCCCAAGAGTCAAATTATGGGGGCCAAAATGGGATATTGTTACACCCAAAATTCAACCTGAATTGAACAATTTGGACCCCAAAATCAAACGGCAATGGTTAAAGAGGATCGGACGTGATCAGAGTAACTCCAGCAGCTGGAAAGAGCTCCCGAGATGTCCAATCAAGAATTGGAGACGCAGTTAGGCAAATGGAAAGGAACCGTTGAAGCCTTGTTTGATAGTATCGCGAATGCAGCCACAGAGGATAGTAAGAGGGAAGCTCAAAGTTGCTGACAGGAGCCAGATAGACAGGTTAGACCATGTAATAGGGATGCAGAAAGAGACAATTGTCTCTTAGCTGAAACATATGCAGGTCCAGGGCCTAGTAATAGGCCAGAATTTGATGAAGGGCTAAGACCAAATTTTGAGCCCAAAAGTTGGAGAGGTCCAGGTAGGGATGTGTGATTTGAGGGACCCGAGCAATTGGTAGACCAGAGGAATGATAACCAGCTAGCTCAGCAGCATCCGACTATGACAAGAGTGGTCTATGATGGTAGGGGAAATATAATTGATCCAAAAACCCTTAGACCAGATCAACTGGCATGTTTCCCATACAGGGATTACAAATTTGACAGAGACAATTTACCATCAAATCAAGGAGGTCTACCACCTCAAGGAGATCCAAATGAAATTATGTTGCAATTTTTCAACTCTGATATATATCCAGTTCTTATGGCAGCATATGATCAGAGGGAAATTCCAACAACTAATTTGGCACAAGAAATTGTTATCAGGAATATCGTTAAAGGTGTGTTACCCAGACTTTTAGAAGAAGGTATTGTAAATCAGCAAGTGCTTAGCTTCTTAACAGCATTAGAAGGAGAATTTTGTAGAGATACACCCAAATCTGCTAAATATGAAGCACTGCTGAGGCTTTCTAAGGGCAGAGGGAAGGCTGTTGCAGGTCACAATTTGACTTATAGGGAGGCCAGGAAGGCCATAATTAATGTCTTTGCACCACAGTGTAATCTGGAAATGTTAACCAGAGAGTTATTTGAGATACAACAAAGACCCAACAAACAGGCTGTTGACTTTTTAAAGAGAGTCAGTATATTAGTGGAACTAGTAAAGGGAGATTTAGAGTATCAGTCAAAACAGAGGTTGATCATTCACACATTTGTGTACAAAAATCATCCCACATTTCAGTCTGATCTAAAAAATTCTAAGTATACCTTTAGGACTTGGTATGACTTTGCTCTTGAAGTTCATGATATTGAACATAGATACAAAAATGCATTTCAAAGATATGGGCCTAAAGGTACTGAGCAGGATCCGATTGTTACCAATGAGGTAGCCATGCAGTGTGGGCAAGACCCTGAAATAGCTGTAGTAGCATGAAGTCAGTCAGAGGGTTTTTAGCAAAGCTAGAGACAAAGGTTTTGGCAGCCATATCAGGGTTTAGGTAATCAGCTACCAGCCTAGACATAAAGGTTTAGAATTGATTCACCTGAAATACAGGAGATTCTAGTTGGGGAAGCCCCTAGGGCCCAGACTGAGAAAGGTAAGAAGGAGTCTCTTCTGTTGAAGATTTCTAATGAAATGGTACGATTGGTCCAAAAATTTGATCAACTCCAGCAAAAGGTTGATGGTAAACAAATGTAAAATTGGTTTGATGTGGCCATACCCAGCACCAGCCAGGGAGGTTATGTCTCCTGAGATCCTACAAAGCCCTGGTGTGAGTTCCACAAGAACATAACACGTAATACTGCAGACTGCAGGACATTGCGAGTTCTGTCGGAACGCAGGAGCAGAGGCAGAGCTAGCTTCTCAACTTTTAATCCACAAAGTTTCAACAATTTTGCTAGTGGTAATTACAAAGTTAGAGGAGGTTACCTGAATGCCAACTTTAATAGCAGAGGCAGAGGTTCCTTTCATCTTGGCTATTCCTGATATTGGGATAGCCATAAAAATTTTGAAGAGAATTCCGATTACAATGAATTTTTGGAATTCAAAGGCAAAAAGAACTGCAGAAGCAGTATCAGCAGATGCAGCAATTCCATCAGGAAGCTGCATTACAGCAACCTCAGCCGACTTAAGCTATTAGGAAACCAACTCAGACTCTGCAGCAAGGTCAATTCACAAATCAGCAACCCCAAAATGACTATTCAAGTGTAATGGATGCTAGGCAATCACAAATGAACCCTTTTGTTCAGGTAGATTAGAGAGTGAATTGTCCTAATGTGGTATTGGGCAATATTGTCCAAATGAATGATATAGGAGCTCAAACTGTAGTACCACTAGTTCAGGTGATAAGGAGAGGCACACCAGCTAGTCCTCAGGAGCAACATTTGCTGGATACATACCCCAAGACTGCCCCATTCCATATTGAGATTATAATAGGAGGTCATAAGACATTGGCTCTGATTGACACAGGAGCTCAGTGCACAGTTATGTCATCTAAGTTTCTGAAAGTAACTTTGGGACCAGATTACACTGAATATCCTAGGATATTAAATGCTACTGTAGCTGATGGTAAAGCAGTCCAAGCCCATGGGTATATTCAATTTAGGATGGATACCCTGTGTTGACAGTTTCCAGTAAAAGCAATTGTGATACCTGAAGCAGGTGAAAATGTCATTGTGGGGACAGACTTTTTGGCTCATCCTCAAGTAGGAGCCATAATAGATTTCAGAAACAGGACTATGACCCTCAACAATCAACAACAACAAATATAGGTGAGGCCAGAGCAGCCTCAAACGAATTTTGGAGAGGTCATGACCTTGAGTGCCGCAGAATCTAGGACGTGTACTGCAGACCAGAGTCAGTCAAAAATTTGCCTCTTAAAGGATTCAGTGCCTGTGGTAAGTTTGAATCAAGTCTACTTACCTGGCAGTACTGATATACTTGTGAAAGCAAAACTTTGGGACAAAGTAGGCAAAAATTGCCTCAATGGGATCATAGTAGAGTTCAAAGAAGAAGAGAAAAGGTTCCATATAGACAGTACCATAGTCAGTGTTTTTTTTTGTACGAGCCTCTTTGTACGTGTACAAAGATCGAAAAAAATTTTTGTACGCAAGATTTTTTGTTTGTACAGTGTAATAATAGCAGCATGCCTAAAGAGCTTAAAAATTTACATGAAAATTATCAAAGAATTTGAGCATAAGTGCATGTAAAAAGTATATAAGAATGAAGTTTATAAGTTTTAAAATTTATTACCATCAACATGTTTAAATTGCGAAAATTTGTGGCATTTCAAGTCAGACAATTCAAAAATTCAGAAGCTCGCTCATCATCCAAATCAGATTCTTCTGAATCATTTCGCAAATTCTGGGACGTTTCTTTGTGACGGATTTTTTTTGCCCGCAAGTTGAAGAGGAGAAGCTGCAAACTTGTGCAGTTCAAGCTAAACCTGATTCGACTCAAAGCGATGAGAGAGAGTTCAGGGAAACTTTGTACAAGATGCTAGCTAAATCCAATATACCTTCTGATCAATTAGAACAAGCTCTGAGGTTTTTCACCAAATATAGAGACCTATTTAGCTTGCCTAATGATCTGTAAACCACTACACTTTATTGAACCTTTAAAATAAATACAGGCCATGCAGCACTTGTGGCTAAGCACTATCACAGGACTGCTATCAATTTAAGGCAACATGTTTTTGAGCATGTGCAAGATATGCTCAAAAAGGGTGTTATAGAACCATCAAAGTCACCTTGGGCAGCTGCTTTATTTTTAGTTGGTAAAAAGGATGGTACCAAGCGACCCGTAGTAGACTTCAGGGGTATAAATGAAGTCACAAAAGATGACAAATATCTCATTCCCAGAATGGATGATTACCTAGACTGTTTAGGAGGGGCAAAATTTTATACCACCTTGGATCTCAAGTCAGGTTATTGGCAAGTGCCAATGGATGAAGAAAGCAAGGAGAAAACTGCTGTCATATGCCAGGAAGGGATCAATTTAAAGTTATGCCTTTTGGGTTAAAGAATGTGCCAGCAGAGTTCCAGCATATGATGGAGAGAGTTTTGCACCCATATGTATGGAAAATTTGTCTAGTATTGTTGTATTCTCAAACACATTTGAGGAACATTTAGTTAATTTAGAGCTAGTCCTACAAGCTATAAGAAAGGCTCAGTTGACCCTGAAGCTGGAGAAGTGTGAATTCCTCCCAGAGAGACTCCATTTTTTAGGACATATCTTAAATTTGGATGCAGTTTCCCGAGATCCAAAAAAGGTCAAAGCCATTAAAGAGTTCCCATTCCCAGAGTATAAGAAAAAACTCCAGATATTTCTAGGAATGCCTCAATGGTGTAAGAAATTCATACCAGGTCTAGCTAGGTTCGCAGAACCTTTGTATAAGTTAACTGAAAAAAACTGTGTTTGGGAAGTATTGAAAGTTTATCATCAGTCTTTTCAAAGCCTCAAGGATGCATTGTTGTCAGTTCCTTTTTTGAGGTACCCAGTTTTGGACTGGTCTAGGGACTTTGTCCTTCAGACAGATGCCAGCGGAACGGCACAGGGAGCAGTTTTCTACCAGGAGACAAAGTCCGACTGCTGGGTAATAGCTTACAACAGTAGAATTTTAAAAGAGGACGAGAAGTGGTCAGCCTCAAAAAGAGAATGCTTGGCCATAGTGTATGGTCTAAAGTTATACAAGCACTATCTAGTAGGTCATAGAGTGATCATAAGAACAGATCACAAGCTTTTGCTCTCAATGAAGGTGAATGCCATGACCAATGGTAAGTTGAAGAGATGGTATTCATTTATTTCTCAGTTCAACCATAAACTAGAGTATGTACCAGGTAAACAAAATGCTATGGCAGATTTCCTTTCAAGAATGAATGAACCAGATGATCAAGCTGAAAAGATACCGCTAAAATGGTAACACTTGTTCTCAGAGGATAGTGGAGAGTCAAATTTGAAAGATAAGGAAGCTCAAAAAATTGAGGAAACGCATCTCAATTTGGTAAAGAGATTCAGAATTTTGACAGATCAGAATCCTGAAAACAGTACTGCATTATATCCAGAGCTGAAAAGCGAGGAGCAAATCTGGGAAAATCAAAGACTTGACACAAAATCAAGATTCACCCAGATATATCCTGCAGATTCTGATGGTGATCCAGGATCTAGCTTGCCAGTAAACTTGATAAATGCTGTCACTACAACGAGCATGGCAAGAGAAGCAGAAAAGAATAATCAGGCTCAAGTTCAGCCTGATGGCAAGCAGGGGCACCTAAAGCAAAAGGAGAGTAATCAGGAAAAAGGTAAGGAAAAAAGAGTTACCTGATTATATCTGGAAAAGGAACTGGAATTTAGTTGGGCAGACCCAAAAGAAACTGAGTTGCCAAAAGGGCTAATTAGAGATGATCTCATGGCCCTCTTTCAGAGAAAGAATAAGGTATTGAAGCCTTATTTTGATAGATTGGTTCCAAATGAGACAACCAAGTATAGAATGATGTGTTATACTGGGAAGCCGAACAGGGAGCTGATGATCTAGTGGTCATCCCATCCTATCTAAAAGACAACACTTTGCACCAGTACCATGGTGCCCTTATAATAACTCATCAAGGGTTCAGGAGAACTCTTGCTGTGATTAAAAATCGGTTCGGGTGGCCTGAGATAGAAAAGGATGTCAGGCACTGGATCAAGTTTTTTCCAGTTTACCAAATGGCTAACCCCCGAAATGCTGAGGTTCCACCACTGATACTGATAATTCCAGAATGTCTTTTTGACATAGTATCAGTGGATATTGTGGGTATTTCTCCACTATGTGAAAAGAGACCATATGTCATAATCTTTCAGGACTATTCTACAAAATGGGTTGAAGCTGAACTGATGCCTGATTAGTCAGCTATCAATGTTGTAGATACTTTTCTACAGAATATTGTAATTAGATATGGGACTCCTTGGAGATTACTCAGAGGAGATTGTTTTACCTCAAATCTAATGAAAGAAATCTGTAAGTTATTAGAGTGTAAAAAAATTTATACAACAGCTTACAATCCTCAAGGAAATGGTATGGTTGAAAGACTCAATCAGACACTTACAAAGCAGCTCAGAAAAGTGGGGATTGAAGAAAAAGACAACTGGCCAGGATACTTGAGAGTTGTCGTCTTTGCCTATAATGCTATGCTACATGCAGCAACAAGGAAATCCCCATTTTCAGTGCTTAGAGGTCATGAGGCAACCTTTGGGTTGAACTTGTCGAAAGCATATGATATTGTAATGCCAGATGTCAATGCAGAGGCATACAAATTTGTGTTGACAAATCATTTATTCAACCTTTATGAGGATATTGCAAAAAATATCCAGAGTGCTGCAGAAAATCGAAGAAATACTTGGATAAAAAGACCAAGGAACAAAAGTTCAAAGAAAAGAACTGGCTACTGCTAAAAGTAGATAAGTAGAAAAATTAGGACTTCCATGGTTCAGTCTGTTCATAGTTTCAGACATTCTGTGAATGGCAGAGAATGTTGTCACCATTATTCGCTGGGACAACCCCTTAAATCGCCAAATTGTTTTAATCAGCAGGTTAAAACATTTTTGTTACAAGACCACTAGGGTCTTGCCCCAAATAGTGTGAGCCAATCAGAATGCACCATGCGAAGAAAATATGTCACTTTCCAATATGGCGCATACAGTTACAGCGGGAGGGCCAAATCAATCACATTCATTGTGAAATTTTGCTCAAGGCGAATCTATGCACAATTTTGCACAGATTTGTTTCCTTTTTGTGTATTTCTTGCACCTGTAAGTACTTATTTTAAAATTATTTTGTAAAATTCTGTTATATTTATCGCCTTTGTGTATTATTCGCATTAATTTTGTGAATTTTTTCATATATCTCAGACTTTGGGAAAAATTCTTCAGAATTTTAGACCAAAGGGTGAACCCAAAGTTTTTTGACCTTTTAAAAAATCATACTTTTCAAATTTTTCCTTTTTCAAAGGAAATTATCACTGACCTCGCTCATCTGAACTCTATACTTCCAACCCAAGGAAGAATTAAATTTCCCCAAATTGTATATAAAAAGGAAATTAGCAAATTTGCTAAATTATACTTTTCAGCATTCAAAAAATGTTTATAAATTTTTGAAATTATTATTCGAAAGAAAGAAATTTTTGGAAAAATCAAAAATAGGAAAAGGCGTGCGGAACCGCCAACAAGCTCCGATGTGCGAGTATTCGCAAACCGATTGCCATGTTGAATTCCGAAAGCCGCAAGAACAGCAAGATAACTGATTCTTTTTCATCAATGGTAAGTTTCCAACTTATTTTACTAAACATTTTTGGAAATTGCTGGAAATGCCCAGAAGTCACTGGAAGACCAACTCCGCACCCTAATTAAGGGTGGATGAGGTTAGAACTTAGAGGGAATGAAAAATGGGAGTACCCAGAATGGAAAACACATAGCCAATCAGGGATTTCCTAATTTAGAAATAGACTTGCTATCTGCGAGAGTTAGACCTTTCGAGGGAAAATAAGAACCTTGGGTTCAGCCCATTCAATTTTAAGCCCATTCAAATTTCAACTAAGAATAAATGTTTTAAAATCAATTTATATTATCATTTTCTGAAATCAAAATCATAAAAAATTATAAATCTCAAGGGATATAAAAATTGTAAATACTGAGCACCACAACTGGAGCATAGTTGGTCACTCAAGCAGCTGGTCAGAGATTGGGATCTGATCAAATGGTGGACAATCGGATCAGGTCTGCCCTCCCCAACATACAGGGGTAGCAAGGGTAAGATTTGGTAAGGTGTTAGTTGCATACCATCTATATGTTTGTTATATCAGTGGCTCACTTAACACAAAGCCTGCACTAACTTTTCTATTAGCAAAACTTAACCTGCTTGGTGCAGTGGTGTTGGTGAGTTAGTAGCCTAAACTTCAGACACTGAATCAAGGGGAAAAGATATCCAAAACTTATAATCTTCTCAATATTTAGACTACAATGTCAAATGGGTCATCAGAATCCACCAATTGGACCAATGGTTCAAAAGAACCTTTGGATATTGGACAGCCAATCCCAAGGAACCAGTCCTGGTAGACATGGGAAAGGTCAGTCAATTACTGGAGTTTGTCTGAGAAGTATCTATCTTCAGAGGACATCCAGTTTGTGGATTCAATGTGGAAAAAATCAATCAAGATAAGGTCGCCATTTTGTTCAAAACGAGAGAGGTTGACAATTCCATAGGCAAACAATTTGCCTGATATATTAGCCTGGTGATGACAAACCATCAAACATATGTTATCGACACTACGGGCCTCATGGAGAAAGAGTGGGTAAGTTTATTAGAATTCCTAAACTCAGAAATGTTATTTGCTGGTTATTCGGTACTGGAAGACCTTGTCTGCATATAAAAGGTATATGGAGCAGGTCAAGACAATAAGGACAGGGATAAAACAGTTCCTGTGCGGGAGCATTGAAGGAGGACCAAAGGTCGTTACTTCGATTTAGACTGCTTTGCCTTGACAATAGTAGGGCCAAACCTAGAGAAACAGTGTTTTCAGCTAGGCATCTGTCCTGAAACCTTTAGGTTGAAGGGATTGTTCACGGAATTTGATTTGATAGATGTTGGCCCTTACCAATATGATTTCACACTTCGGGAGAATGGTGATCAGTTTGCCAAAAGATCCATATTACCAAGAGAGCTGATATATGCTGCTCTAGACGTGTATTACTCTTTATTAATTATGTTTGCAGCAATCCATTATGGCATGGCCGATTACTTGCTCAAGCAAATGCAAGTTTTCACTCATGACAGAATGGAACCAAAACAAATCAATACTATCATCCTTCACTTTTACCAATAATATCTTACAGTTCCTGGGCACATAAATCGCCAAATGGGACTAGGGTCCCAGGCAATGGAAACCAATCAGGTACAGCCTAATATGGTGTACCACATGATGAAGTGTGAAATGTATAATTGGTGGGCTGTGCAGATGCAGGGAAATACAACAAAGTATTATGCCGCAGCATCAGAGTGCAATCTGGCTAGAGTATGAGACATCCCCCTGCCAAGTGGCTTTTACCCACTGATCCCATGGGACAGTAAGCCACTAAAAAACGATGGCTACACCAAAGACAGTGATCCTGACGAAATACAGGATGTCCAAATTCCGGACTGGGACAATATTAATCTAGATATACTGGAAAATCTCAGAAATGGTAAGTCTTACTGGGATTTAGATGGTAAAATCTCATTGACTTTATATGAGAATGCCAAGCTATATTGGCACCAAGCCGGGAAGCCTAAAGATATCCCACAGGAAGCTTTCTCAAGTAATAATCATTACCCAGTCAGTATAGAAGGCCATAAACAAGTCGACAAGACTAATTTTTATACTCCAAATTTGGCCAACATATCAAAGGCTTTGGATGAGCGAAACTTCATAGAGTTAGAGCACATCTATAAATTTATGCCATTGGCCTATCATTTGGCATGGCCTCATTCTAGAGCGGAATGTGACTTTGAAACATCGCAGCTGTTTAGTTATAATTTTCTTAATAGCTACAGTATGGATGGCCAGGAGGCGATAAAATGTATGTCCTGGAAGTCAGGCCACCACCTGAACTGCTATTTAGAACTCCCCCCCCCCCACATTACCACCATTTAAATACCGAGACCCATTTGAAGATCAGGGTATACGTGTGGCAAAATCGATTCAGATTCTTCCTGCTGCGATTCAGAGAATCACAAGCAAAACTCAAAGTCTACTATTATAAATCCATTATTTAAGCCTATAAGGTAAACCCATACTATTACCTAATCTTTTACTATATACATTTTGAGACTTTGACACCCAGATTGTGGTATCCCATGACAGAAGACACAAATCCAATGGATTATCCCACAGTCTATGCAGCGTGCACATCTGCTCCAAATCAGACCAGAATTTTTCACCAAAAGTTTCTGGGAGAGAACTTTGACCTCCAATATGCCCGGGTATACTTTAATGTATACCCCAGCTGGTGAGTTGGTTTCAACAGTACCATTAAATCGTCCTTCCACATCCCAGACAGCGCAAGCTAGAGGGTTAGGGCAGGTTAAACCACAGCAGCAAGTGCCAGTGCTAGTGGTTAAAATGCAACAATCAGCAGTTGCCACTGGAGCTATGCAAGCAGCTGTAGTTGTAGTAGTAGCACTGCTGCAAATGCAACCAGCAGCAGCACACCAGGTAAGGATACCCCAACCTCAAGCACCAGCAGAGGTAGAACCAGAAGTGGTCACCATTATGCAATCCATGCCTCCTGCTCCAGCTGTTTTGTTAGCTAAAGTTAAACAGCTTTTGCCAAAGATACAGAATTCAGACTCCAAGTCCAGTTTGGAAGAGGAAGGTGAGATTCTGGAAGCTGCGAGCTAGATGTTGGAGGAAAAAGACTCCATGCAGGCTAAGATGCAGCAGCAAGAAATAAAGGAGGAAAAAGTTCAAACTCTATAAGATGAAACAGCCACTAAAATGTCAGGAATTTATGTTAGACTCGACAAGATGCAGGAAACATGCCAAGACATTGCTGTCCAGCCTAAAGATGCTAAGGCTCATGACCTGCAAGAAAAACGTGAGGCCATTCAGGTTAAGATTCAGGAACAGAAACGCCTGGTGGGACAGGAATTCCTGGGCCAGCGGGCTATGCAGAAAAAGATGAAGGAGCAGTTGTACTCTGATGATGGCTCAGATTCAGCTGTGGCAGCCACAGACCTGATGAAAAGGGCTAGACTTCGTGAAGAAGGAATCCCAGGAGTTTATTCTCCTGAAAAAATTCAGCAAATGTTGGCTGAAGGAATGTCAGAAAGATTTATTCAACAATTAGCCAAAGAAAAAATGAAATGCCGGGTCCGATTAAGTAAAGCGCGTCAGTGTAGACAAGCCCCCCAGCAACAACCGCAAGGAACATCTGTAACTGGTTCCAAAAATTATGCTTATGACACGGCCGAGGAAACAAGGACCCCAGATGTTATGATGACTCAAAAGTCGAAATCGGAGACCTCCAAGAGTCAAATGACATTGGATAGGCCTACCACATCTGCTGCAATGTACTCTCAGATGCAAATGGTATCGAAAACTGGTGGAGAGGTTAGTACTAAATCTGACAAATCTACATCAGTCCGCACAAGCTATACTGCCAAGTATAAGAAATTTTATAATGAACAGGCCGGTAGCATGTTGGTTAAGCCCAATTTTGAATTGGAGGAAAAGCTGATCAAAAATGTCAAACTGAATGTGGTTGCTAGACCAGCAAGGGAAGCACCTCAGTGTGTCACTTCTGGTCAATTAGGGGAAACTCTGATTGATTATTGTGAATGGCGGAGAGAAAGCAAAGGCAAATGATTAGCCCCATATCCTTTAAAAATCCATAAGTTGCCAATTATTTTGCCTTTGACCGCCAAGAACAGCCGATAGTTTGTAGAATGGTTAATGATGCCAAGGCCGAAATTTATGATAATTACCACCAGCAATTTCAAATGCAGGGTAGTTTTTTGTTTGATGAGAACACATGCCCGACGAAATTTGGGAGTGGATCATTTTAGCACTCGTTCCCAGATGGCTTCAGGATTAGGTGTCTTTACGGCCATCAGGTATGTTACCCTGATGATATTCTTACAGTTGGATTTCGCTCCAATCACACCCATGGCAATTGGTAGATGGTATGCCCAGGTGTCCTAGTTTGTGAACAGACAACTAGTCGTTGAAGCCCAGAGAATCTAAGTAGACAAATATTACATTGCAGCCTTTAATCAGTACATCTTTATGGGCTGGCAATGGTTAAACTGAATGGGTGTGAAAAGGAAGGCACCGGGTGATGACCGAGTGCCGCCTGATAAATATCAATGCACAGAGTTCAAGAGCCCTGGCAAGTTCAAAGTGCCTAGACTTCCTCCTGCTAAAAAAGAACAGCCATCCATGCAACAATCTTCAAGTTTGACCAGCCATAGGTCGTATGTGGGAGCCGCTACTTCTTCCTACAAAAGTTCTCTCTCTAAATCTCAATCATCATCATCAAAATTTTTAAATTCAACTTTCAGACCACAAAAAAAAAACAATATAGAAACTCCATAAGCAGAGGATCGGCAGGAAGGCAACAGGAGAG
Source organism: Romanomermis culicivorax (assembly GCA_963922205.1). NCBI lineage: Eukaryota > Metazoa > Nematoda > Enoplea > Mermithida > Mermithidae > Romanomermis > Romanomermis culicivorax. Next base: position 127,848 of record CAWUHX010000255.1, on the reverse strand, counting down.
AGATGACACATTCTCAAAGCCTGCTCCATACCGATGTAGGCTGGGGTATGGTGGAGGTTAACTCAGAGGAGGTTTTTGAGGGCGCCCTCAGTGATTCTATGGAGGCTGAGGAAACTGGCAACGCCAAAACCAAGACCCAGATGCACAATTTTACAATCCAAATTTCGAACTACTTGGTAGAGGTGGACAGAACCAAGGAGGCCAAAACCAAGGCCAAGACTGAGGTCAGATCCACGGCCAAGCCAAAGGGAAGGCAATCCCAACTATCGAGGAAGACCTCGAGGAGGTTATCAAGGTGGCGGACAGCAGCAGTAAATAGCCGCATTATCTTGGCCCAAAAATTTCATTTTTTGTACATTATTTTACTGATTTTATAAAATACAAAATCCAAAAACACTAATAAAATTACAAAACCCAAAAAATTATAAAATCACAAAATCCAAAAATATTATTTAAATTTTGGTGCTGCTGGCCTACAAAAAACTTTCTTTTTGGCAGACTGGTGTGAAAATCCACTGTAAAAATCTTTTTCAAATTTTATTTTAGTTTATTTTAGAAAAAATAGAGACGCGGGAAAGGGTTTGCATGATGGACTACACCATCAACCAACAGCTTTGCCACAACATGCAGACTTTACAACCAAACTCGAAATCGACCCAGTTCAGCATCAATGGCAATGTCATTCTCCTTAGGACAGGAGGTCTTTACAACAAAGCCAATGTCAAAATGGGCGTCACTTGCCAGCCATTGTTTTACAGTCCTTGGTATTCCTTGGGTCCAATGACCTGGTAAGTAGGGGAGTTTGAGCAACAGACTGGGCGAGTGGGAGTCGGCCAAATGGTAGAAATTTTTGATAATGCCGGGGTAACCCAGCCAAAAGTTTTCTTTTCTACCTCTCCTAGGTCAGTTTTGACGTGCGAGGGATGTTGGGCACCCTGTTGATGGCAAAGCTGCAACGGGAATTGGACATGCAAATCCGCAAAGTGGATGACCAGTCGCACAGACATTTGCATAGAAGAGGAGCGCCATGAAAAGAAGGAAGTGATAGTGAAAATCATTCTTCACTATTCATCATTTTTATTATATTTTTTGGTTAATAGTGCTGGCGTCCAATAAACCTTTCACCAGCAACTTTGTATTTAATTTACATAAATTATTAGTGGTGTACCCACATTCTTCTTAATGTTCACCATATTTTATTATTTATTTAGATTCGATATTCTCGTCTGGAGCGAAGGGCCAAAGGCCCAGGTGCCCCGCTTGGTGACGTTTAGCACAGGAAGACCTTATTAGGGATCCTGCAAGTAAGTTTATTCCTGAGAAGGAAACTTTCTCTCCTTGAAAGTAAGTTATTTGTTTGTTGTTGCCAGGTCTAAGGAACAGAACTGTTGCACGATCTCCGATCCCTAGCCAAGAAATTAGCTCTAACAAGTCTGTTCAGACCAGAGTCTATCTTCTCTTGATCTTAAGGAAAGACTTGCACAACAAAATTTCTGAGTGCATGGTCAAAACTTGTCAATCATGGATTTTCAGAATGTAGGATGAATTTTTTTCGAATGTAGCATACATGCATGTGGAGGGGTCTTGGGGGTATTCAACCCCAAAAGATCATACCCCCTTGTGCAATGATTGAGAAGATGACGAACGAAAAAATGATGAAGAGAGAAGAGAAAGTCGTCATGAATGAAAATGATACCGTAGTTAAATGATCTCTTCAAAGGAAGCATACTGGATTGGAAGAAGTAGCGTTAAAACTTTAAAAAATGCTGTCCAAGCGAATAATTTCAGACATCTGGCTAATACTGGTGCTGCGCGGTGCCTCGTGGTGAAGTATGACAGGGCCTTAAGCCTATTCTTGGCAAAACCCATACATCAGCAGCAAAGAAAATTTCGGCAGGTCAATAAAATTTCAACGACATTTTAACCGCCATTGTGCATACGTCATTTAGATCACGGATAATTCTCGATGCGACCTATCGATTGATGCCCAATTTGGCGCGTTTGGGAGCTGGTTGACAGGCGCAGCGATAAAGAATACGTAGTTTCAATTTTATACGCAATTTTCACAGAGAAAAAAGTTAAAACTGTATAAAAACGCTACATTTCTCAAGACAATGGCAAGAATAAAATCGTAAAAAAACCACCACGCTTTTTATCCACATTTGATTTGAATAGCACTGTTTTTGACACCAGAGTGCTATTAGAGAACTATTGACGTTTCAAAAGGGATTATTGAAGAAAATTTTCAGACGTTCTGTTTATCGCTCATGGACGAATCGCTTAGTCACCATTCACTACAGTAATAAGCTTTACTATTTTTTTTGTATCGAACTTACTTTTATGGGATCACTGCATCGATCATTTAAGAATGAAGTACAAATACAAAAATACTTGGAAGAAAAAACGTCATTATTTGAGTAGGGTCAAACACCTGTATGGGTTACCTTTCTGGGTCAAGTCATATCTCCAAACCCTCTTCATGTACATTCATTTAATGCACTGATGTTTTTCAAACATATTCAGTCCTAGCCTATTCAATGTCGTGCAATTGATCTTTTTATATCTACGATAAATTTTTTCTTGCATACTTTTGAAATCTTGACAACTCAGACTACAACTAGATTTCCACCTGTAGGATGCCAAAGTTACTGTACGTACAGCTTTTCACAACGAAACAGGCTTGTTTATTTTAAGCTAGAAGCTAAATTTTCATACATAGCGAGGCTTTGTGGTGCCTTATTGTACAACATCAATTATCCGGTTCCTCAAAGATCCGATGAATGATGAAAACTAACGTCTCGTTTTTATATCAAGGCCGAAACAGTATATAAATAAATATTTCTCGAAAGATTTCCACTTCATAATTATACACTGTAGAGTGTATAGTATTTGTATGTCGTTTAGCTGGCTAAATATTGACTCAAGTGTCTTATAAGCCACACGACCCAGGAATACTTGGGCATTATTCCAAAATATCCGATTGTACCAGACTATGTGTTTTTTGAAAAGAAAATGAAAAAACGTTGGGTTTTGGCGCTTTTGTGCCACTTTTTGATAACCGGTGGTCATTTGATCAATCACCGATGTATCGACGGTAGCTACGGCATCCGACCGTGGGTAGAATACGAACCTGGTGCTCAAGTTTCCATAGCAGCAATCTTCCCTATGAGGGAACGTATGAAAAGTGGAAAGTTACATTACAAATTTACGTCGAAGTTTACAGGTTCGGTTTTTCAGAGCAAAGGTCGTGTGGTCACGTGACAGCCTTGGGAGTTCAGTTATCCCAAACGGCGAAACTACTGGTGGATATATTTAATAGAGAATCCTTCATTCCTGGCGTCAAGATAGGTGAATGTTCCAGACTGTAAAGCACTGTTATCCCAAAATTCATGAGCTGGATCTGTTCTGACCAACTATAGTCTGTTTTTCTTGAAATGCTTCCAAATAATGAAAGTGGAAAGCAAGTAGTGTTTCAGACTTTTGCGATTTTCTGATAAACAATATCCGATGTAGGACTGGAAATTTGTGAGCATACTGACCTAACCTTCACCAATTTTTCGAGTGAAAAATTTTACAGTAAGAACTTTATGTAAACGATTTTGACGACAATATTGATTTGTGTCACTTTTCTATTTGGAAGCATTTTATAAAAAATACACTATAGTAAAATACCATCTTGAATTTTGGGGCAGAAATTTAAAAAGTCGAACATAAGATCATCATGTCAAAATATGAACATGAGCATACGCACCGCACACATAACACCAGTGAAAAAAGTTTCACAGGATATTCACAGACAAATCGGGCCTCTATATTTTGTTCCTTTGAGCGTCTTGAATCTGCATTCCAACCCTTGTCTAAATTAAAGCCACGAGGAATGATGTTACAGGCATAAAATTATTCGACTATTGTGCTCAAGGCTATGGTATTCAAGAAATTTTGTCCACAGAGAACGATTTTATGAACTGTTCAACGAGAGCGACACTTGGTGAGATTTTTTCAGTCAGATTACAAATACAGTAGATATGTTTCGTGTGAACAGGCATCACTGGTCCGTCATCAGAAGAATCTCCAGTTGTTGAATTGACTTCGATCTCTCTTGATCACCTATCCAAAAATACTCCAGGTATAAGCTCAACGCCCAGGATCGAAGCCATTGCCCTGGTAGAGTTTACAGAGACTGCTCTTCGGAGGATTTTTCATTCGATTTTTTCACGATAACTTTAAGGCTATGATCAACACTGTTCGACATTTTCAATGGAGTCATTCAACAGTGTTGTACGAAAATAGTTCTTTCGGCTTGAAAGCATTCGAATATTTTTCCAATGAAGTGAGCAGTGATGTGCTGTGCATTGGAGCATTTTTAATCTGGTCGTCGGACGACGCAGTGCGAGACAAGAGTCTGGTGCAGTTACAAATGAGCACAGAACATAAAAAAGTGGCTCTACTTTTCCTCTCCGGCAACAACGCCTTGGAGTTTTTCAGGGTAAGATGTGGTCATCTTCAGCTTGCTGTACAGGTCGTGTTAATTTGATAAACAGGCCTCGTTTTACGAAACTTCTACAGTATGAAAGTTTACTGTAAGTGATACTTTCTTTTAAAAATCAATTTTTTTGACATCATTGTCAAAATTTGAATCTGAGCGTTCTTCGCATAATATTTCAGGCAATTTCGAATGAAAAATATGCAAATAAGTTTGCCAATGTTGAGTGGATTTTGGCAGACGCTTTCGGCCAAACCAACGCCCTGTGGTCTATGATAGAATTGCCGCAAACGAAAGGCATGTTCGTCGTTTCGCAAACTTTCCCCGAAGATTTGACGAAATTGGAAAATTATTTTTCGAATTTGGACGTTTTTGACAAAGAAACGAAGAAAGCGGATCCGGTTTTGGCGGATTTTTATCAAAATTCTGTAAAATGCAAGTTCGAAAGTGAGGTGTTTTTTATTAACTGAGAGTTCATAATGTCCGTGTATGAAGAGGTCAAATCCTTATTTCCCAAAAAATTAGTGTTTTTGATCACCGCGAACAGTGAAAACGGTACGCGGACTAAATGTCCGCCTAATTTTAAGAGCAGTGACACCGTTTAGCGGACTACTTCTGCGGATAAAATGTCCGCGCGGCACATGTAAATTTTTACCGCAGAAGTAGTCCGCTAAACGGTGTCACTGCTCTTAAAATTAGGCGGACGTTTAGTCCACGTACCGCTTTTACTATTGGCGGTGATCAAAAACACCAATTTTTTAGGAAATAAGGATTTGGCCCCTTCATACACGGACATCATAAGCACGTTTCTTAAATCAAAAATCTGTATCACGAGTCTCATCACTTTCAGACGTAGAAGTGCCACCAGATTTCGAAAATCTTCCACTATGCAGTGGCGAAAAATTTGCATTAAGTGACACCAAACAGGATTTATACGTTTCGCCAGTCGTTCTTTCCTTGATGGACGCCGTGCAAGCCTTCGGTGCAGCGTACAAAAAGATTTGGAAACGGTTGTGCAGTGGCAAACCTGGACTATGTCATCAGCTGAAGAATGTGGAAACAAAAGTAGTTATGTTTTTTTATATCGGTACCCTGGAACTGGACATCAACTTTTCAGGTCATATTCGACGAACTGGTCAGCAATAATTTTACCTACGACTTCTTCGTGAAAAATTACTTAGGCATTAACAATCGAACAGTAAGTTTAGTTGACAGCAGCCACAACTTGGCTGTGTATCAATTGACCACTGATGAAAGCGACAACATGGCATTCATCCAAGTAAAACTAACGCTGCTTTTTGTAAATTTTCGTCCTTGGAAAATTTTCACACATTCAGATATTCGCCTGGAATGACAAAAAACAGTGGTCGATGTTGCAGCAACCAACCTTTTCACACGTTCATGACTCAAAGCCAAATTTTCAGTGTTCGGAGTTCTGTTCGTGTAAAAATCAAAAAGTTGGTCGAAATTTCCTATACGAACCGGGAGATTATATAATTCTAGCAACGTTTCCGATCCGTCATTACGGCACGGGTGGCCGATGCGGTTCGATCCGTTTGAACAATGGCTTTCAAATGGCTGCTGCTTTTTACTACGCCATACAACAGGTAAGCTATTGCAATGTTCATTGGAGAAATTGTACTCTTGAGCTATAGTTCTTTTTCGCTTGACTGTAGACTCTTTATTTCGGAAACCAGACTGCTTCTAAAGTTGGATGGTCATTGCACTTGTGGATATGATCTCATTCAAACACCGCATTCATGATCCTTTTCTAATACCTTAACTGATGACTGTTGTCGTTCAGAGTCTTCGCCTGTATCTTACAAGGTTAGTCGTTTGAGCTTATTTTGGAAATTCAGTGCTTCACCACAAGGCTACTGAAATCCTTACAGGCATGCTAAAAAGTTTATAGGCATGCAATTAATGTTGCACAAATCTTTTTTTGGCAATATTGAAACTAGGCAATATTGAAACTAGATAGACAGTTATGAACATTACCATAACGCCTATTAGAAAAAAAGCGTTCATCTCTAAAATCCAATGAAAGATACAGTTCTGAACTTTGATGAAGTTCAAGAGCTTACAGATCAGGCTGAATTTCCCATGAATGTTTCATGTAGGCAAGCATTACATAATATAATTTTCCATTTGTCAATCTCTGTTATTGTTCCTGAAATCAGGTATAGGTAAACTTCCAATTGTTTAACATATTTATGCAAGAAAGAACGTCTATGAGCAAAAATAGTCAGTGTGGTACTGCTCAGGTTGCTGATGGTGGTTAGAAATGATCTCGTTAATCAGATTCTTTCTAGGCAAATAAGCGCGATATCAAAGCGAAATCGTTGTTCAATGGTAAGAAAATTGGTTACCTGATTATCGACAGTTGCAACAGTCCATCGAAAATCAGTTATTTGATAAACGGGCTGATGATCAATAACAAAATCGGTGAAATCGATATCGATTCCACTACCGTGATCGGTCTGATAGGTGATCTAAACGACAACGTGTCTTTAGAAATGGCATCGTTGGCCAAAAATTTGCATATTCCTCATATAAGCTACGGTTCAAAATCGAAAAACGTTCATTCGTTCAAAACTACGGTATCTGACGAATCGCGATTGGACTTGACGATCGAATTTTTAAAAGCGACAAAAAACGATTTGGTTCAAACGGCTTATTCGAGCGATTTTGTCGATTTTGGAGCGGATTTGTTGGATAGAATTGGCAAGAGTGGAAATATTTGCGTAGCCGCTTCCACTGTTATCGATTTTAGAAGCGCTGAAAATGTGACTGTGTCTGTGAAAAAAATTTTAGACCTCGTATCCAAGAATGTGACCAGCTTGATCATAGTTGCGGATAAGTCTGACTATAAATTATTCTTAGAAAACAGCAGATCAACAATTCAGGAAGTGAAAATCTCACGTATGACACTTCTGGCGCCTTTAAATTTCGGACACGATGTAGATTTGGCCGTCGAAATTGGCAACTTGCCGATCGATGTCGTAACTTTTGCTGTGAAAAGGCAACAAAATCCTGCACTAAAATCGTAGGCTATCCTGCTCAAAGGTGCATTATGTGAATTCTAGAGACAACTTTTTCTCTAGGTTCATTTCCAGCATAAGTTTGGACAATGGAATCCTGGATCCATGGCTCGGGGACTACATTTCCTCATTGGATCGCTGCGATTTGGAGAATTCCGAGTTTCGAATTCACAAATCCATGTGCAAATCCCAAAAGACTCTGGCAAAAATGGCGTCTTTCAAATTGGAGCAAAATTTAGATCAAGTGGTCAATGGCGTCAGGGTTTTGTTGGTCAGTTTGGGGCAAACACTCCGTAAAATTGGATGTTTCAAGGATGCTGAACCATGTTCGCTGCAAGAGATAACCACAGGAAATTCGAGTGGTCGAAAATTGATGATTGATTCGTTGAGAAATGTGATTTTCAAAGACGAAACGGGCAAAGAATTTTCATTCACAAAGAATATGGACGCTGGTAACGATATTTCGATTTTGACGCTGTCAGATTTAAAATATGAGCAAGTAAGTTGTTCTTAAACATACGTTAAGGTGATAACAAAGCATAATGTCCGGGTGGTACGATTTTATAAATCCTGCTGACGTCAGACCATCTTCTTACGAGTAAAAAATAGAATTCTGTAACTGAAACGTGTATGTTTGTTACTTATTCTCGGGTATTGTCGAACTTTGAAGCTGGAATCATATTTTTATTAAATCCAACGTCTTTTTACCTGCTATTCCGAATCACCAGAAAAAAAGATCATTATCATGACATTCACAATTGATATTAAGATTGTCGAAACCAGTTTGAAGTTTAAATTCTATCTTGATACCGAAAAGGGATTTACATTTTGATCTGAAATTTTTGTACTAGGAAAGGTGACTTGAGCTATTCATCTGAATCGAAATAAGATACTTCGTTGACAATGCATGAGTCACAGACTGATTCTCATTTCAAACATCGGTCTTGACCTACTCTCGTTGATCAAACATTTTTGAAAATTCAATACTGATCCTGCATCTAATGAACCTTAGTTCCGATTCTGATTCGAATTCTAGATTATCATGAAATGCTGGTTGATTTCTGTTTGCATGTTGAAAATGTGAACTGTCTCAATTTTCTCACTTTGATATCATGTTTTTTCCTATTTATGCACTGTTTTTAATGCCTATTTTAATTCCAATTCTTCAAAATTTTCATATTATTTTTGCTAGATTTTTAGATGCACACTGACATTTCTACTGACGAAATTCCTATTTGACTCTTCCCACAGACGTTTGAGCATCAATCCAAGTCGAATTTTATTGTCATTCAGACTAACTGTTTGTTTGGAGACGTCGGGGTTCTATAGTCTGGTTTTTTTGTAAATCTTCTCTTCTAAATAATTCTCTTCTAAATCGCAAAACTGAAAAGAGAATACTACTGCATATTTATTTTTCCAAATTAGATGTCACAAATGTACGAGTGGAAATTAGTGAGAGTACTCAACTAACTTAAGCAATTCTTCGAATAAAAATCCTACATTTAGAGCTTTGTGTATGCAATTTTGACGAATTTTTGTCATTTTTCGATTTAGAAGCATTTTATAAAAAGCAGACTACAGATAAGTCCCTAGTATGAAAGTGTTCACGGCAAGCTGAAGCCACGCTTAGAGATGTTCAGCCCACTAAATCACATTCCAGATCTAGTGTTACCAAACTTTTATTTATGCACGCCATTCTGATATGTGAACTTTTGCTTCTGAATCAAAATGCATTCATGGATTTTTTCTGACGTTCGAGTAGGAATTTTTCAATTTTCCATCGAAATGAGGATTTCAGTTTTGCTTTGCATAAGGCGATAATCCTCCTAAAGTCCCGAATTTCAGATCGGCTACTTCCGGCACGCCACCACTTTGCGACTCAATAATTCGAGCCTGATCAGCTCGCAATGTTCAGTGCCGAACTTGGCGCTTTGTCAAAACGTTTGCCCTAATATTTTATATTTTACACCGCAACAAAATTCCAATACTTCCCGGATGACTAGGATCTACGCTTACACGAATTTAAAACGAGACCTGACGAACAACGCCGATTCGAACGAAAATAATAAACCAGCCAAACATATCATTATCGGCGCCGTTTTTCGGGTAACTGGCGGCCAGGATTGCAGTTTAGTTGACGAAACGGGCATTCTATCGGCCGAAGCATTCCTATGGACTATCGATTCGTTGAATAGAAAGAAGCGGGCTCCAAAAGGTTGGTCGCTTTCCGGTTTAGTCATCAATTCCTGCGGTAGTTACGGCGCCGACGTACTTTACGATTTGGAAGCCATATTGGCTAATGGGTGAGTAGAATACTAGCTTCAATAAACTATTGGGCCCAATCAAATCAATTGATAAAAATAAGAAAATGCAGTTGTCTGACGACTCAACGATTTATTATTCTGCTGAAAATCTCACAAACTTCCCAAAACGTTTACCAAAAAAATTAAGTTCAAAAGTTTCTTTGAAATCGTAAAAATGAAATGACGTCAAATTTTGATACTGGATATTAACTTATGCCTGATGAATTGAGCAATCGAAAACTCCGGTGCTGCACTTGTGTTGCATTCATATTACCAATCAAGATCGTGTCCGGCATATAGACCGCTCTACATGCCACTTCCCGTATCACGTTTCATTTATTAGCTTGTATCCACTTTTCGCTCGGAACTTCTTGAACTAAAGTAGTCCGCACATGAATCTGTAGTAAAATTACTGTAAACTCAGTCGCATTACTTTCTATGAAAAAATTCAGACGGAACAATCATTCGAAAGGTACATTTTTAAACGAACTTTTAAACGAATATGCAGTTTTAATGCATATGAAACAGAGAACAATCGCCTCTTATAGGTTACTGACTATTCTGTATAATGTGATTCTCATAGCTATCTCAAAGTCCTGCTTGCCGTTTTCGGTTCGGTTTTGCCCACTGTAATGAAGAAATCAAGAATGTTTTTTAGTACGGTAAGCATTTTGTGTATCTTTATGAAGTTTGAAGGTGAACCAATGCAATGTTTAGAAAAATGTGTTTTCTGATTCTGAGGTCTACTGTAATCCATACTAGTCTATCGGGTAGTTACTATGCGAATCATTTTTTTCCACATATTCCCCGTAGATCAAGTTCTCGATTCCAAATTGACAAGATTCATAGCCAAAATGTTTGGGCCTTCCTCACCAACCCGGCAACGTCCGAAAATTATCGCAACATCGACGCTTTGCTGGCCGATCAAATGATAAGCAATATTCATTTGAGTTACAATAACCACGAACTACCGTACGCTTTGAGTATGCAAATTTCGGACGAACAAATCGACCGGTCGACTTTAGCCATTCTAGAGTCTTTGAATTGGACTAAAATCGCCATAGCTTATTCGTCGAAAGCACATGTGACGCGGTTTCTGAGATTCAAATTCCAAGCCCAAAATCGTAGCTTATGTCCGTTGTTGGAGTACGATTTTCGAGTACAACGAAAAAGCTACAGTAGGAAAAACGATTTGTCCACGTTCTACGAACAAATTTTGGATGCAAAAATTCGAATTTTAGTGATATTGTTGGACGAAGAGCAAAGTAAAGAATTTTTGGCCGATTTGGCCGTTATCATTAGAAGGAGCAATGCCAAAAGTCCGAAAACTATGTCAACGTTGGTAGTCGTAGCGCAAAATTTCGAACCATCAATACAGGTAAGAAAATTCACTACAGTAAGACATGATATCGTTGGAATAAAAATTGACAATTAACATACTATTGGAAGTTCCACTACTGTAATTCGCGCCGAAAAAAATTCATCATTATTCACCTACTGCATTGTTGGCACGTCAAACTATGTCGCATTCATAGTACTGTAGTCTGTAGTCATGCGATGAGTCAATTTTACCATACGACAAAACAGTGTGATGACAAGTAACATTTCACTAGAGGTGTAACCACTGGGCCTTCTCGACTCACAATATTAAAGTTCAGGGATCAAATCCCAGTGCAAGCAAGAATTTATTAGAAAGTTATTCTAATTGTCACAGCCTGAATAAGGTAGTAGGTACACTGCCGAAACGTCGCTCACCAGAGTATTATTGTGTGTTATATTGTGTTATTCTAATAAACGTGTCTCACATTTTTATGCGATTGTAAGGCCAATAATAGCCGACAATGAACTCTTATTATTTATTAAACAACGTTTCGAAAATTGTTCCATCCTTAGCTACAGTATCCAATTCTATCTCCTTTTTTGATATGAAATGCAGAATGAGCTATGGTATAGTCTGATTTTTGTTTCCCTTCTTAAATGTATTTTTAATCATTGCCACACTCAAGGGATGTGCGAAATATCGTGAGGAGAATAACAATGTGCTCTGCGCACTTACAGTAACACGTATACTGTATTTTCATAAAACTTTTATGTCGCATGTACGCATAAAAATATACGATCTTACTGTAAATTCTATATTGCATAACTGTACGAGCTGTTTCTGTCGGAGGACTTACGGGAACTTTTTCCAGGATGGCGTACTGTATGTTGGTGCTTTGACTTTTCGCCAATATATCGAGGATAGCTTATCTGATTTCTACGATCATTTTTTATCTTTCAAAATGGACGATAACGATAAAAATCCGTGGTGGCCGTCGTTCTATCAACAAAAGTTTAAATGCCGCGATGCAGAGGAATGCGATCGAGTTGCGAAATTGGACAAATCGACTCTATTAAGCGTCGACACTTTTCAAGAAACCCTGTTGACCAATATCATGAACGCTGTTCGTTTAGCAGCCGCCGGTCTGGAAAATTTGTCGCTAGAGGTTTGCGGCGGCTCGGAAGCGCAACCGCCAAAATTAGACGCGAAAAATTCGCCTATCGCTTGCGATCGATTGTTCGACGAAGCGACGAAATCGCGCGAACAATTTTTCTACGCTTTGAAAAATTCTAAACTAGAATTTTCGACTACAACAAATGAAATATTGAAATTTGACGAAGCTGGTCAATTAGATTTCCCCTTAAAAATTTTAAATTTGATTTCCGATCAATCGGCGCCCGACTCGTTGCAATTCGAACTGATCGGGAAATTTCAGTGCGATAATTTGACGCTGCTACGCTTGCCGACAATTTATCGCAATTTTCAGATAGTGGAAACGACTGCTGAAGAGGAATTTCGATGCAGAAGATGCAAGCATTGCTCCAATGTACAATATGCAAATCAGATAGAAGGTGAGATAACAATTTTTCGCTGTTCTGTAGCTAACACTACTTTTAAAATCTTTTATAGAGTGCTCTTGAGCCATCTATTGTAATTATTCCCACTGTAGTGCATACAGATTCTGCTTACTTACATCTTTATTTTTGTACTAGCATGCGCCACTAAACAGACTTTCAATCATTCTGTGGGTGCCTCATGAGCTTCTCTCATACTCTAATACAGCATTACAAAAATTGTGCTTGTTCCCCGATGATTAGGGGCTGTGATCAAATTCGTTGTTTTCTAGAGTTTTGTCAAAAAAATTTCTGATGTTGAATAGATGCCACTTTCTCCCAATCCTGGTCATACCCTTTCTTACTATAAAAAATTGTGTCCAGAAAAAATTGTCAGGATTTGTTCCTTCGAAAAAACAGATTTATATGATAATTCAATTTTTTTGGAAGTGATTTCATGAGTGAGAATTGCAGAATACGAGAAAGGCCACTTGAAAAAATTCGTTACCACTTGAAAAAATCGTTACCTTTGAACTTGATGCAAAACATTTTTAAAGATGCATCGCAAAAATTTCAAGATGCAAGAGTTTTTCGATGTTCGACTTTTTTCAAGTGCATCGTTTTTTTTCAAGATAACCTTTAAAAAAATCAAGATGTCATTTTGAAAAAAATCAAGATTCTATCTTTAAAAAAATCAAGATGAGCGGCACATCAACGGGTGAAAATTTCTGAAACTAACCGTTGCTCCGAGACTCCACTTAAAGCATACTGCGAAAGCAAAATATGGAAGCAGGTACGCAAACAATAGTTTTTTGTGAAACATCTGCATTGAAAATAAAGGTAACTATAGTTTGCTCTTTATAACCTGCTTGTAAATGGAAATATGACAAAGATATTGCCGTCAAAATCGTTTATCTAAGCTTTTACTATAAAACATTTTACTCAAAAATTCTTAAATTTTAGCTCGGTATGCTCATATATTTCAGGTCCATTGCGAAGTACAGTTCAGTAAAAAATTGTAGAAGTTTCAAATAACACTTGCTTTCCAGTTTCCTCATTTACAATAATTTTACGCCGTAGGTCAGTTGCATTACAATAAGCGGGTCAACAACCAATGCGCGAGTTTTCGTCCTGATCTTTGAATATTTTCTCTGAAGAACAGTGTACTAGATTGGTAAATTTCTGACATCGATATGATTTTCATCTCAGATAAAGAAATTGCGACCACACTTTTCAGCAAATGGATCTCTGAAAATAAAAAACTGTTGAGATTCCAATTTTATGATTGTAATCAGTAATGCTGTGTGCTACGTTGAATCTAAGCTGCTTTTATGTACTTCGAATTGTAACTAATCATTTGCCATAAAATTCAGTAAGTCAAACCAAAACAAACTCTGCGGAAATCTACGAAAAAAAACGAAATAGAAACTACAATGAGGAAAAAATCCGTGAAATTTGTATCATACGATAAATACTTTTCTCTGAAAATTCATCATTGAAATCATATAGCTGGATCAAAAGCTATGAAAAAATCATTTGTATTTTGTTACCATGTTACCATCTATAAATTTTTGCAGAATACACAACTTCAACTACTGTCACTTCAACAACGGCTACCAGTCCCACTTTCCCGACAACAACATCGACTCTTGCGGTGACGTCGGCGAGTTTCTCACTCGAAATTGTAAAGAGTAAAGATTTGGATCAAAAATCTTTTATCCTCATTCCCTCCAGCGACGATCTTTATTTACTAATTTTGATCCCGCTGCATCATCAAAATGGCCGAATATGCGCCGAACAATACGAAAATATGCGTTCCATAATTTGGGTGCTGGATAATTTCAATGCTCGATCTAAAAATTTGAACATCGGCGCATTAATTTTCGACACTTTTTCTGATCCGATACGAGCATTGACTTTTTTGAAAGATTTTCGCGACGGCACCGTTTCTATTTCTAATAACAAAGAATTGTTGAAAATGAAACATTTGATCGGTGTGATCAATTCACCGTTGACTAACGAAGCGATTTTGACTTCGGAATATTTGAATTCGTTAAATTTGACTAATGTTTCGCCCGGATTCTCCGCCATTTCGCCAAAAATTTTGCGGGAAGGATCGGGTGAGATTTCTACATTTTAAATTTTTAGAACACGAGAACTATAGTCTGTTTTTCTTGAAATGATTGTGAATGATAACAGTTGAAAAGATTTTTTCATATTTTTATGTTTTTCCGGTAAACCATATGTCACATATGACTTAAAATTTATGAGAATACGCAACGAGTTTTTAACAACTATTGAAAAAAAATCTCACTATAAAGATAAAGAACTTTGGCGACATTTCTGCTTTTTGTCATTTTGCAATTTACTAGCATTCTATAAAAACAAACTACAGTGACTTTTTGTTGTGTGAATTTCAAACGTACATGAAATAATGCAGCATCATTTTTCTTTCTAATGAAAAACAGTGCAGTTTCGGATTTCCATTGATTACTGTAAGATTGCACTTGAGCTTGGGCCATAATTTGAAAAGCCGGAACATTATAAAACTGTTCCACTTACCGTAATTTAGAATTTTATTTGGCTTATGACGATCTTGGGGGGAGGGGCTCGTCGACATTTTCCGACTACCAGCAATAAAATAATTAAAGACACCATCAGTACGCACATTATACATGAGAATAATAGCGCGGCTCAGGTTGATTGACGCTTGCTCCAGATATATGAACAAAGGAGCAAAGCTCGTTGTTTTTATGACTAGTTGAAAAGAAGCGTGCAGCAAAACTTTTCCAATTCAAGTCCAACTGTTTTCGTTCCAATTTCATTGATTTTATCATGAAATTTTATTCAATAATAATATAAAATGTACAGGAATCACGTAAAATTCATAATTTAAACACAAAAGAAAGAGTAAGTTAAACACAAAATAAGTCAAACACAAAAAGAGTAAGTTAAACACAAAAATCAAACAATGCACCCAGATATGTGCCATAATGCACCCATAAAAATCAAACAATGCACCCAGAAGCAATGGTAACGTGGAAGATTTCTTTGCTGATTTTTGTTTGACGGCCTCAACTTTGTATAATACTAACGTAACAGTTCATATTTTTTAATGACATTTTTTGACACATCTTTTTTAAGCATTTCATTGACAAATCATTTTACTTTTTAAAAATTGTAAGCTTCTCTAAATACAAGCATTATGTATGTAGGTTGTACAGCATCTTATTTAGAATTTTGGAGAAATAAATTTTTTCATGAAAACCTGTTGTTTCATGTCAGTTGATACGCTACTAGTGTATTCTTGCATGAAAATTCATATATTCTTGCATGAAATTTCACGACAAATTCATTGAAATTGGAACGAAAACAGTTGGACTTGAATTGGAAAAGTTTTGCTGCACCCTTCTTATCAACTAGTCATAAAAACCACGAGCTTTGCTCCTTTGTTCATAAATCTGGAGCAAGCGTCAATCAACCTGAGCCGCGCTATTATTCTCGTGTATACTGTGCGTACTAATGGATCGTCTTTAATTATTTTATTGCTGGTAGTCGGAAAATGTCGGCGAGCCCCCTCCCCCCAAGATCGTCATAAGCCTTTTATTTCTACATTCCATTTTCTACATTTTTCCTAAAACTTCAGATGACTACAGTCTCCGAACTTCCGTATCAGTTTCGTATCAATCAAAAGCTGTAGTTCAACTGTTGAAAAAACTTCATTGGAATGCAATGGCCGTCATTTATTCTTCCAACAGCTTATGGGCTACGTGGGCCAAAACGGCTCTGGACGCCGAGGCCGAAATTGAAAAAATATGCGTGGCCTCGAGCACAAGTTTAGACTTTTCGACCAACAGTGCCGAATCTTGCGAATCGAAAATCGATCATAACATCCGGAAATTATTTGAATACCGTCGTAATGGTCTCCGAGCAGTGGTTCTTTTGTTAGAGCCGGATTCTTTACGATGTTTTATGCAAAGTTTAAAAAGTGCGGTGTCCAAGGGCAAAGTGGAGCCGGGTGATTTTACGTTCGTCATTTTGGCTGATGTGGCTGATTTGGACACAACTTTCGCCGAATACGTATCCGAAATCGTCGGAATGATAGTTTTACGATACGAAACCGCGGATCCGATACGCAGTTTCCAAAAATATATGAAAGAACTGCAGGTAAGCCGAGGCGGACAACAAGGATAAGCCTATCCGATCCAGCAATTCTTGCAGTAAAAGCTGGATCTGGAGCTTCAAAAATTTGGGTCGAAACTCGAATCTGGTAGTAAAATCGGAAATCAAATTCAATGAAGAATGCAGAACCAGATAAGTTTTAATCTAACGAGGTGGTGTCTCTTTGTGCAAATGCTCTATAATCATACGAGTTATAGTAAAATGGATAGCACACAGCAACCTTTGTAACACTGATTGCATAAATGTGCCGGGACGAATAGTTTACTCATATCTGATTTGTGGAACTCTATTAACAGTTATCGAAAATCACATTCGATAAGGCTATCTGGCATAAGATTCTCACAGGAAGGCAATTTTCGTTTTTTTCGATCCGGGGACCCTTAATTCCATCAAAGTTCAGAATTGGGTATTTCGTACGGTATCACAGATCAACGCTTCTTCCAGTGGACATGATTGTAGTGCTTATAATTATCTATCTATAGCATGTAACGGTATCTTATCTTCCTCCGTTACTGAGATCGGACATAAGTAATTGTACCGTTGCGGGTTTAACTTATGCAAATTTTAATGTGAATATGGTCTATCAGCAAAAAAAGATTAATGCGACATTATTCGCATGCCTATAGGCTATCGAATGCACTGTAACATGTAAATTTTCCACCTGTAGAACTTTTTTCGTGGATTACTGAACGAAGTAAGTACTGGCTACTTACATCATTAAAATTACAGGGGCACTATTATGACCGGAGATGACATCCGAGCGTCAATTAATGTCAAAAAAGTCACCACATTAACCATTGATCAGGGCTGTTATAATAACACAATAACCTTGACCAATAAGCATGATTGATTTTGACCAATGGCCGTACGGATCGCTCAGGCGAACTTCGTCGTTCTGCATGTACGATTTCTATCATTTCCTATCCAAAAGTCATATGAATGACCTAACCGTCACTCCATTCCTTTTAATAATTACCGAGGTTACTCTAAGGCCATTCTATATCTTTTACGACCATGGTTCAAATGATCTTGTGTTGGAATTAGCTGAACCCAAGACTGCAGGCAACATCTTTATAGAACCTACTACACTCAACCTACCTGGAACCAATGATAATTGAATCCGGATACAGATTTTAATCTTAAATTTACTTGAATCCGAATGGTCTGAGTTCCCGACCAGCCAGATTCGGACTTGCACTCGCTTTTTCAGCTTTTGCATCTGGATTTAATCTAAAAAGTTACTGAATCCGGCAAACGCCTGCATATAACTCCTTCAAACATAGGCCAAAACAATTCAAATAGTATTTTTGAATAGACCTGGACGGGACAGCAGTTTTTTTCGTTCTCTCTCTTTTCTCTTTTATTTTTTCTCATTTCCTCTGCTTTAGTTTTTTCAAAAAATGTGCCCGGAACAGGTTTATTCAATTTTGGAAAACTCAAGATTTTTCATATTTAAAATTTGAAGTTCAGTTTGATCTTCTGTGGTTGTCTCTTCCCAATGAACTTTGACATATACTTAGTTAGTGGAATTTAAAGAATAGAACATGTGGTTTATACGCTTATAGTTAAAATTTGAGAAATTCCGAATGATGTGTTATTTCGACACTGAAACTTTTAATACTTCAAGTAATCCTGTAGTTCAAACCAGATACCGATTCCAATACTACCCATTTAATATAAAATCCAAAAAGTAGGTCCTAATTGACAAACAATTTTCATTCAATGGAAAACTTTATACTGTTGAAAGACACTAAATTTCCCTATGAGAATGAAAAAATCCAGAATCATTGAACAAACATTATGTGCATGCACTGTTGATATAAACGGAACTGCATTGGTACCAGAGTGTTACTTAAGAGATTTTGACCATTTGACTCGGTTATTGAAGCAAATTTTCGGCTGTTTAGTTTGCAGCTTACTGACAAAAATTTTTTCATTGATTACAGTAGCAAGCTTACTTTTTTCCGCACTGAACTTACTTTATGTGATCGTTGCATCGATCATTTCAAAATGAATGGAGTTTAGATTGATTAAGCGAGATTCATAAAGTATGGTGTTGGATTTGATTCTTCTATGGTCAAAATTCGACGTTATAATTTTGACAGTTTATTTACGTGAGCATAGCACACGTATGATTGTAACTATGCGAGTAACTAAACTCAATGTTGAACAGTTGGGTTGTGGTTTTAAGGTTTTAATCGGGAGCTGAAAAATTTTGGGGATGAATTGTCTAAGGATGAAGCTAAGCCTAAGATTAATTATTGAGGATTCGAATCGAGATTTTTGATCGAAAAAATGGTTGGATCATCCATCAGAATCCAGCTAGGACTTGTTTCAGATTTCATGTAGGCCTTAATGATCTTAGTGACGAAGCTAAAACATATAATGTAGCCTTTGTCTCATCTCTCTTTTTCATCATCGAATTTGTAGATTATTTTCGATTCTAACAGATTCTAAATAAAGATTACAATGATCCATGGCTCGACGGGTACCTGAAACATATTATCAATTGTCAATACACGTTCGACAGTCGTCAAAACTTGGCGCCCGAATGTCGGGAGAAATTGTGGAACTTCTACACTAAAAATTTTACATCAAATTCTTTCTTACTAAACGCCATGAACGCCGCCGGCAGCCTTTTACAGGGGTTTTCCAACTTTTTGGCCGTAACGTGCGGTTCGAACGACATTTGTCCCAAGTTCAAACTGATGTTGAATCGACGTATGCAAGAAACGGACGACGAACAAGAATCGACAAATTTTAGGAAACAATATTTCGAATACGTTCGCGGCGTTTCGTTCGACGATGCTTCGGGTCGAAAATTCGAATTTTCCATGACCGATGTGCCGTTCAGTAGTAAACCCTTGATGGTGATGAATCTTGTTCGGTATAATTCATTGTTCGAGTTTAGATCCGTAAGTTTTGTAGTCTACAGTTAACGATTTTAGGATCAGATGAAACCTTGAATCAGGAATTTGGAGCAAACCCGGGACCATACATCCGCCAACGAGTAATTTTTGGAGAAAAAACTTTCTAGTCAAGCTGTAATGGTTCTCGCACACTGGGTGGTAGCTTCTCGACCACCGACTCACTGACTGCACAGCCTCAATCGCTTGCCGCGGCTGCAGCGTTGCCGTCGCAAGATATCCATGTTTGGGCCCCGTGACTTGGATGCGTAACATCAAGTTTACGGGTTCAGGGGAAACTGCAGGATTGCTCCTCTTGAGCATAGTCACAATCTTTTAGCCACCAAAACTCCGTAAAAACTGAGCGTTGATCCTTATAAATCACGCTTTTGAAATGATCTAAACGAGATCTATAATTTGATACTTAAAATTGTTGCGTTTTTTGAAAAAAAAAAATTTCTGAAAAAAATCACTAGTCCATTTACTTTGAAATTCGCACATGCAGTGGCAAGAAAACAGCAGGTTGAAGTTGATACACAATTTTCATATAGTGAGGAGTGAGGATACTGTAGAAAAAAATACAAAATTCCCTTATTATAAAGGAAAGACCAAAATCAAAGGAACGACATCTTGCTTGTACATTGTTAATTTAGATAGAACTGTTGCTGACACCGTACTAGATTTCAACAAAACATTAGAGAAAATTTTCAGTCATTCTGTTTACACCTACCTGGGAAAGGTGAAACTTTTTTGCGTAATTTTAAAAACCACAATCCCCGACGCTGATGTGACCCACCGGGAAGAAATTGGATCGGTTCCCGTGGGATCCAAAAATTTTGAAATTAAAATTCAGATCGACATACCGGTCAAGCTTGGACTCGGCTGATCCAGATTTTACTTCAAAAATTGTTAGATTCAGGTTCTACTTATAGGCACGAAAAGATTTTGAGTTAACTATACACGTAATTTTTGAAGGCAGTTTTTCGGCGTTCGAAGTATAAATGTAAAAAAATTGAAACAGGTAGCTCCCTATGCTGTGACGTGTGGAAATGTGGTGATATTTTTTCCACTCGATAAACCTATACAAATAATTTTACTGTCCTATACCAAAATACTTAGAACTCGCCGGGGTCCAGACCTCGTGCACCTGAAATTAAATCGACACCACTCGCACTCAGCTTTTCCAGATTGGAATTTTTGAAAATTTCCGTCTCAAATTGAAACTTTTCGCCCACGGGTTTAAAAACGGCGTCGAACCATTCAATTTGCGGGATCAACCATCAACGTGTCTACGTTTTTTGCAATGCCCCGCCAAATGCTTGGATATTTTCTTGCAAAATCGCATGACATCCAATGTGGCTCATTCGCCTGAATACGAAGAATCATCCGAAAATAATACTTCCACTTACTCTAATGCCAGTTTACTAAAATTCATGACGCAAACATTACCGGATATCTATTATCCTAATACTATTATGCAAATTAACTTCGGATCGCCCCGGTTGCTAAATAATTCTCTATTTGTACCAAGTTCCAAAAAAATGTATGTCGTCGGTGTTTTGGCCATGCGCGATTTTGACGTTGAAAATTTTGTTTGCGGATCGAGGTACAAAATTTCGTCCGGTTTTCAAGCTCTATCGGCTTTACAGTACGCTTTGAATCAAATTAACGACGACCCTTACCTTTTACCCGAAACTAAATTGGGGTTGATAGTTTTGGATTCGTGTTCGAGCGAAGAAAAAACTATCGCAGATTTATTCGATTATTTCAATGATGATACTCTTGTGCCCCATGTCGGGGCAAATTTTGACTACAAAAAATTGAGGCGGAATTCGGCAAGCAATAATGGAAAAAATGTGTCGATAATTAGATCGAATTTGAATATCGAAGATATAATTGGCGTGGTGGGATTGGGCGGGAAAAAACCGAATCATCATTTGAGAAGATTGCTGAACAATTTACAAATACCGCATATTAGTATGAACAGCGTGGCTCATGGGCCGAATGATGCGTTGCTGCTAAGTGAGTTAACATTATGATTTTTTCTTATGAAACGCTTGTAAAACGTGAAATGACAAAAGCAAGTATCGCTCTCGGAGTCGGACGAAGCTTTTACTGTAGAATTTTTTCTTGAAAAATTGGTAATGGTTAGTGGAGTAATCTGACGAATTTCCAGCCCTATGTGACACATGGCTTTGCATGAAATCGTGAATATATGAAATAGTACGTGCTTTCCTACTTTTATCATTTGCAGGCATTTCGATAAAAACAGACTTTGGTGTAAATTTGCTGTAAAACGCAAAATATCAAACATGAGTGTGCTCCGGTAACTATATAACTTTTAGGCGGACTATATTTTTCTGACCACCCACCTGATATTTTCTACAACCAAATATTGACAGTGCTCCGTTGTACTTCGTCGCATTACGGCTTATAAGTAAAGACATCAAAATAAAAGGCGTCGCTGAAAAACTCAAGTATTTGATCCATACCTTAGTTATTTCGGCCATATCATACCATTTTATAGTTCATAAAATTCTCCGCTATCATACTCGTAGTTTAAGCGGTGACTGGAGAATTTTGTTAGTATAGATAAGCAATGTTAATCCAGAGTTATTTCCAATTTGCAGCGGCAGTCATATTCTTTGTCCTCTATTGAGGATCAATCAAACATTGTTGAATTTCAGCTCTAACTGAAATACGCCTTTAATAAACACGTGCCGCTGATCAAATTCTCAACAAACACTATTTTCGCCTAAACACTTAAGGCCCTGTCATACTCCATCGCGCGGTACCGCGCGTTACAGCGCGGCGCCGCGCGGCGCCGGTTGTTCTATTCATACTAAAAAGCAGCGCCGGCCGGTGCCGCGCGGCGTCCCGCGGTAGCGCCTTTGAAGTATGAATAGGTTTTTGTAATTTTTGCGGCGCCGCGCAGCCCCCCATCAGGTTTCAACTAAACCAATACACATTTTTTGAGAAGAGCAAAATCCAAAAGTAAAAATGCGGCGCCGTACGGCGCCGCGCGGTACCGCGCAGAGAAGTATGACAAGCCACCGCGCGGCGCCGCGTGGCGCCGCCTGTAAGTATGAATAGGACAACCGGCGCCGCGCGGTACCGCGCGGTGAAGTATGACAGGGCCTTTAGGCCCATATTCACAATCGCGTGTTAAGTCAACACGGTGTTAGGATTTAACACTGTGTTGGCTAACACGGCGATCGAGCTAACACCGTGTCAAGTATCACCTCGTATTCACAATAGTGTGTTAAGTCCGTGTTAGCCAACACTGTGTTACCACCGTGTTACTTTCGTTATCACCGTGTTACTTTTGTAACAGGGTGGCAGAATAAGCTCAAGCATGTTTTTTAATATGAAAAAGGATATAACAGGAAAAAAATAACATTGTGGTCAATGTCAACAAGGTTTTTCAACAATGCCACCTTTTTTCAGTATGTAATCTTTGAGTTCGAACAGTCACTGGAGGAATCGCATGATTTCGACCAGAAGTTTCTAATTGATCCTGGAGAAGCGTAATCAAGTCTCGGGCACCATTTTTCGACAATTTGTATCTTGCTTTAAAGGTAACGTCATCGTAGCCCTCAAATGGATTGGCCCTATCCCGAAAGTGACGAATATGATGTACTATTTCTTCATTTTCATCAATATGATCCAATAGGTCAATAATATCCATGACAATTGAAAAAATTAACAAACAGACTACTGCTAACACGCCGCTAAAACTGGTAGGGGCAGGTTTAGAATGCCGTGTTAACTTTTCCTTTTTTCGACCCTAACACGCGATTGTGAATACGGGGATAAAACTTAGCACCGTGTTACCACCGTGTTAGCCAAAATTTAACACCGTGTCAGCCTAATACGCCGCTAACACACGATTGTGAATACGGGCCTTAGATTTCCATGTCTGTTTCTATTTTCCAATGTAAGCTAAACTCTATTTTCAGGTATGTTACCATCTGAAGCCACCGAAGCATCGATTTTTTGTGAAATCGCCACTGCAATGAAATGGACATATGTCGCCGTCGTGCATGATATGGATTTCGCATCAGCGGCCGAAGCTTTCACATTACAAGCCGAGAAACGGAAAATTTGCATTGGAAAGACCATTGTCGTTAAAGACAGGTAATTTATGCGGTTCTATGTAGCGGACGTTGAGTTCAGTGCGATTGCCACATCTGCGCACAGAAATTTTCGACATTTGACATTATGTTTAGGGAATACAAATTATAAATGACAAGTATGATGGATGAACTTAAATAATTTCAGTTTTCCTTGGAAGAGTATTGTTGCCGAAAGGACCTTCCACGTGCTATGCTATAAATGCGGAATATGACCTATCAGTGTAGTTGCTATACTTATAATTCGCGAGAATCATTGGTAAATCCCAATGTTTTGACAGTTGAACTAATGATACAGATCGGTAGCTTGAGCATCTATGCTATAAAATGTGCATTTGACTCCTCTGACCAATGCTCGATGGCAAAGTTTCTGATGCTTGACAGATTTAAGCTTATACACAATTTATAATTCAATTTTGTGAGTTATCGAAATGTGAGTTATCGACCTTGGAGACATATTTTTCTAGGAAGACTATTGTTTTCAAAGTTAATTAGTCACGCATTTATGTTATGAAGGTGAAATTCTTTTCTCTGAGCAGCAATTGACTGAAATTTTTGCCTCTTGACATATTTAACAGTTGTTAATAAATCGTAGCTCTAAAGTATGATTGAACGACTTTAATGCTTATTTTTATTGGAGGACTATTGCTCTTGAAATTAAATTATGAGTGATCGATATGTCCGTGAAATTTCAATGCATTTCAGCCTGCATATCATATGATTAAGAAATAGAACAACTTATGTCATGATGATTTACCGGAAATCAGCCGGTTCTATCATGTATTTCAGTAGATGTAAATTTATCAAGATTCATTACTCTATGAAAGAATTGAAAATTTAGTTCTTGTAGATTGGGAAATGACACAGTTTTGATGCAACAAAAATCCATAAAGCATCAAAAACACTATTGAAAATGTGGTTGCGCCATTCTGACAATTACTCAGCGATTCATAGTTTGGGTATTAGCCAAGACTTGATGCCCTTTATTGCATATTTCAAACATTTATAGACCGAGAACTTATTGTTGTTAAAAATTTAATTCCAATTATGTTTTAAGATTGCTGACTGCAATTCAGAAGTAATTTTGGGCATACCTAATTTGACTCTCCACCAACGGTTTATTCGGAAATTTCATCAACAGATCTTTGATGGACATGCGTCTTGGGTCTACTACTAAGAATCTCAAAAATAAACGGCAGTCAACGCTGTTGATAGCCAGAATTTACAAACTACTAGTCAAGCTCAAAATGATGAAATCCAAAAAATACGACGTGAACTTTGTTTTGAGGCTCAAAACACCAGACTGGTTCTTGATTTTAAAAATAAAAACACAGTCACAAGTCAGTCCTAAGATAAAATTGCATGCAGATATCAGGGCAAAATAATGGGAAGTTGCTTTTCATGCAAAATAATGCTTCACCATCATAAAGCTTGCATTTCAAAGTACGTGTTGACCGATTGTAGGTTCAAGCAACTCAACTACCAGCCCTAATTGATAGGTCGGAACCTGATCAACTATCACGTGTTCAAAAATAAATTTGATCTGAAAGGAAGATGCTTTTTAACAATGAAGAGATCAAAAGTATGGTTCATGAATAGTTGTGTATTCAAATAAATGACCCTTGGTTGACCAGCGTGCAAGAGTGTATTGAGGGTTGGCTCAAGTGCCATAACATGTCTGACAACTGCGTTGAACAAGAAAATAAATAAAAGTTCACGGGTCTAGCTGTAACTGGGATTGCACAGATTTATTGATCATCGCGTATGAACGTAAAATTCTCAAGGTCAGGTCAGTTATCAATGTAAAATTTACTTATTGGTGATACAATCAATTCCAATGCCTAAATTTTAGATTAGACCAGCAACCGCATACAGATCCGCTTGAATACATGCAAATGTTGGTCCGAAAATTGGTGGTTACAGCCGGAGCCAGAGCCGTTTTCACATTCCTCGGCGACAACAACCTTTTCCTATTGATGAAAGCTTTGGTCAACGAAAAAATACCCGTCGGACGTTTTGTTTTGGTGACAAAATTCGACGAAGATTGGTCGTATGATTCGATTTTTTTGACACAGTTATTGAAATTTGGGCACGGTTTTCTATTTTTGGAACCGGCTAGATTCAACGTTACCGGATTTTCGGAGTACTTTTCCAAAATTTCGTTATTGAACGGTGCGACCCGAACGCCCAGAAAATTTTTAGAAGAATTTTGGCAGCATCATTTCCGATGCGTTTTGTCTAAAAATTTGCCAATGGCGTTCCATAAACGTACAAATTTGTGCAGTGGACAAGAAAAAATAATGATAGATGATATAAATATCAGGTTGGTATTTATAGACTAGGTGATCAGAACGATATCGCGTGGTGTGAAACTTGGACGGAAAATTTTGATCCTTCTGATCCAGATTTTTGTTGGTTCTGTGTTTGATCTTATAAAGAACCTTGCTCAGCTGATGTAGACAAATTTTTCGAGAAAATTGAGACGTTCCTTATAAAATTTTCCTCGTGTTCCTTTATAGTGTATTTATTTTCAAATGATAGACGTAGAAAAGGTAGGTTTAATTTTACACGGAAGTTTCCCGTCGTGAAAAGCTTCATACTGTGGAAAACGATGAATTTCTTCATGAAAATGGAGGGGCCAAAATCGCTGACAAAACATCATGTTTACCAACTCTTGAATACAACTCAAGAAATCTCGATCATTTAACCGGCCTATTGAGCACATGTTCAGTTGCTCTGTTTGCCACCCATGGACGAGAATTTTTTTCATTGAATACAGTTAGAGGATTAATATTTTTTTCGATGTTGAAATTACTTGCCCGCTACAGCTGCATCTATCATTTCAGGATAAATTGACAATGATTTGAAATGATCCACAATTTTAAAGAATGCTTTGAGTTAATGTTTTTTTATTAGAACAATACGTTTTCATTTGGATGTCAGCCAAATGCCTTACGAACATCTTGCTTTTTATATACAGTTTTTTGACGTAGTGCACGACAAACGGGTCATCAGGGTTCAATACTCCATTAATTTAAAACTTTATTCATGTTTATGGAGGGTCACTAGGCACTGGTTGCAATTCATCCAATCAAATTTTCCTGAAGTATTATCTCTAAGCCATAAGCGCCGTCTATGCTCGTTAGCGGCGCTTAGGAATCCTTAGCGGAATTCGCACATGATGAAAGTGTTTCCATTTTTTACATGTTCCTGTATAAGGTCATCAGTATAACATAGTGTCATCAAAATATGTGCATGTAGTCTGCTGACATATTCAGAAATCGACTTGCCACTAAGGATTCCTAAGCTCCACTGGGAGTATAGACGGGGCTATAGAGTAAGTTTCTCTACACTGCCCGTGCAAGAAACTCTAATGCAGTGAAATTATATGGCGGTTTTGCAAAAATACTTTCAGATTGTTTTATTCAAGAGATCTGAATTTTCAAAATATTGATCAAAGATAGCAAAAACACTTGTAAACAGAAAACACTTCTACAGTAAACATTTCCAGCGAACGTTAATATGACTATCGAGCTTTAGCTCTAAAAGAAAATCGCAGGTCAAGATTATAACGCATTAAAATGTTATTTCAACGGCAATACACAGTTTCAGATCGTTCTTCACGCTAGTATCGAAACGTTTGGAAAATCACAAATTTTTTCTTGGAAACAGTTGAATTATCGCCACAATTATCAAAAATTAACGGTTGTAGCTCAGAAACCATACAATCACTGTTCATTAATTGAATTATTGTTAATGAGCATTTATTTTTACAGTTAATTTACGCTGTAATTATAACTGAATACTATTGACTAATTAATTTCAAAAGAAATGAGTTTAAAATCAACATCTAAAATAGTGGCTTATTCTAAAGGAGTATGGAGAATGGTGTACTGTAGTGATGGATTTGAAATTTTGAGGTGAGAAACTAAAGCAGGTCAAACGAAGAAAACTCGAACACTGTCTTGATTGGCTGAGGTTACAATAGACCTTTAGGTGTGCTGCTTCTTTTGGATCACACATCAATGTGTATGAAATTTCAAGAAGGAACATACAATTTACAAACTTTACAGTGATCTTTCTTTTTCAGTCCCGCAGTACCTAGGGTCATACTGGCCGTTCACGCTTTGTCGAGATCGGCGCAGAAGTATGTCGGGCAAACTTGTCCAGAAAAATTGTCCATCGTTTCCAATCTCAAAGAGTGCGCTCAAACGTCATCCAAATCTGATTCGACTAATTATCGTGAAACCCAATTCCAAATTCTGAAATCCCTCAATTTCTCTTACACTTATCAACCGGGCAGTGAACCGTTTTGGATGAATTTCAATGAAGATGGTTCGTCGAATGCCCCGTACGCAATACGCAACCTCTACCGGGACCAAAGCGGCGTTTATAAAGCCCAAGAAGTGGGATATTGGAAGGCGGAGTCGGGGTTGGTTTTGGACGACCAAAGCGTGGCCTTGTTCGACACTTTGGGCGAACGGCGCCTCGTAGAGTCGAAGTGTCCGTCGCCAGATCTATGCTCTCGATGTTACGAGGATGGCAATACGAAATTCCTGGCTCGACCAGAACCGCCCGACACACTGGCAAATATGTCCACTGTTTGGGGCGTTTTGACGGCCGCCTCGGCTTGCATCGGGCTCTTGGTGACCATCGTCTGTATCATTTACTTTTTGTTCACTTTCCCGATCATGTACAGTACAACCGTTTTGGGATACTTCAGTTTGACAGGTTAGTCTTTCCCAAATGCTGCATTTTGATAGTGCATTAGGATTTAGGCAATAGATTCATTTGTATGCAACTTAGTACCGGATGGCTCAGCTTCGGAAATGGTTTGTTTGCACTAATCTATGAGTTTTAGAATCCAGGAGTTCAGGAGTAGTGTTATTTTATGTTACCAACAAAGCAAATTAACGATTTCTTGTGTCATAATTCTCTCATTTTATGTTTCGATGTTGTCCACATGAGAATCACATTCCGGAAAATACTTCACATTATCTATAATCTAATGAATGTCAATAAAATAAGAGAGCCACTAGAAAAATGAGCAATGACTGTTTTAGTAAGGAACGTCCTTTCAGGAGCAGATATGTAATCATATATTAATTGTTCAGCACAACTTATTCTGGCAGTATCGCTCATTCTAAATTCACTCATAAAATCTACAAGTTATCAAATTTAGCCTTCAAGATGATCATCACTTGGGACAATTAAATTTTGAAGAAATACAGAAATCCGTACTAGAATATGGCAAAATCAATTTCATATGAATTAATCTTCTCAGATAGTCTGATTCTCTTTGTCAGACTACACTACTACGCGGAAAGTAAACGAACTAAGCAATCACCGAAAATGTGAAAAATTCATCTGGGGAAACAAATGAACAACTGAGCACCAAACGTTCAATAAAGACAACTATAAACTAATTCCCAATATGGTAAAATCAAGTAAAAAAACAACCACTCAGGTAATTCGGGCGTTAAAAGTTCAACGGAACCAACCGAGCAGCCTTGCAAAACGAACCAACTAATCAGACTTCTTGACTTTCTTATTATGCATGAATTAATGGAGTAGTTTGCACGGCCAATGCCCAATAGAGCTTGTACTTCACTTTCTTCCGAATTTCTTTCATATGAACGAAACGTAAACAAGTGAATGCATTTTTTTCTGCAATGCTTTGCGTACCAGTGCCAGTTTTTTTGATCTGCTCACACCAATATTCTCATATGCCAAACTTGCAACAACAGTCAAAACAACATTTCAAATTCGGCGCTATGGAAGTACATAAAACTTTAAGTGTTGAAAAAAAGTGATTATAAGGCCCGGACTGTTTGCCCAGGATCAAAATATTTTTACTTTACTAATACAGTGAAATATTTAGTTTCTTTGTCGTTAACATGTGATATGTTGTAACTTATTTTGGCATAAGAAATGGGGTTTTGTGCAAACGAACATGAAAACCAAGGGTAACGATGTGCATTTGCAATGTAACATTAAAAGATCGATTTGTGAAAAGCAGTCGATGATTAAGAGATCCAGTTCCGTTTTGGTCGTGAGACGATGTTTTTTGAAGTAGATCTTGCAGAAACAAAATTTCTTTCCACCGGACACGCATAGAAACTTAAAATTTGTGACTCATTTCCCAAGGATCTATTACATTTTTGGCACGGATCAATGGTTCACTTGGAAATATTGCATGCTTTAGACGGTCGGCATTAAGACTTTTCGATTATCCATCTCTTTTTCAAACATTTGAGGTCGTAAGCTACACGAACGGAAATCTTCTGCTAAGAGTCAAATTCTCCGGTTTGAATATCGTGCGAGCCACTTTTTCGACTGCTGAACATTTTCCTAACTTTTTCGAATTATCCAGGAGTCAATTATGTGATTTAACTAGTTTTAGACGTCTCAGAATACTGTTCTTCATTTTCCATAATATCACCTCACCCGGTGCAGATGCGGGGTTTTTCTTTCGACCTTTCTCCTGCAAACAGGCCTAACATTTTTTTCACAATGTTGGAAAAATTACCATGTTTCCTGTATTCTGATAACACAGTACTTTTTGGCTTAGCATTTCTACATATCAATAACAAATTCCAAATTAGGAACATCTGATTCATCTATCCAACCCGACTTCGCAATCAGTCATATTTGTCAAGGTTGATTATCGCTAAACAAATTTCGTGTCCGATGTCGAACCGATTAGGTCCTTGCGCTCCCTGACTTAGAAAATTTGAAATACCTGCTCTAATTAGCCAAATTTTTTTCCGAGAAGTTGCAGATTTCACAGCACGATAATTAGAAACCTCTATCGTGTCGCGTGTAGTGTCACATTTTTACAGTAAGAAATCGCTAAAATTACATTGCGGGCTTTTGGCTTACCGTCAACTACAAGAATTTCCGAAAACAAGAAGAAAGAAATTAAATCTATAAAAATAGTTTTTATCCACTTTTTGAGACCAGAGCGTTCAGAATGCAACAAAGGCGTGGAAAATCTGCAGAAGTCAATCAAATTTCGACCAAAATGTTGATCTCCAACTCCGTCAAGGAGGTACGCTATTTTAAATCATGTAGATTTCAAAGAGACCTATCGGTTGATGTTCAATTTGATATGGTTTGGTACAAAAAATTCCTGCTCACGTTGTGAAGTCAGTATTTGGATGACATCAAGCACCAATCTCGGTGAGGTCAAACATTTTCTGGGTGTGGTCTTTACCCTAATCCCCACCATTGTTCGTATTATGATAATTCACATGTCCACCGAGTATGTCTTTGGTCACAATTCTCTGAAACATGGATCCGTAAACAACCCACAAAATGCATTTTTTGTGTTATTCGTTTTCATTCATTTTTATTACCATTCATTTTCACGCATGTTCATTTTCAGGAGTCTTATCATTATACGCTTTGTCGTTCACCTTTATAATGCCACCAAGTTCGTGGACATGCCCAATCAGGAAGTATTGTTTCGGTTTATGCTGGACTCTTTTCATAGGGCCACTGCTCATCAAGGTATGCGCCAGGGTCCACTCTCCCAAAATTCCACGAGTGGCATTCTGATATATTTCTCTGGAACAAGGTCTCATTAAAATATCAAGAAAAATTTTCTGTCAAAATTCGACATCAGTCAATGGATTTTTTTGAGAGCTATCCACAAACGCTACCACGAACGAAGTGTTCCTAGGGAGATAAAGTGAGCAAAAAAGTTGAGTGTTGTTGTACTAAAAAATTCGTCTTTGTTGCTGCATAAAACATGAACTATAGTCTGTTTGTTACAAAATGGTTGTAAATCAAAAAATTACAAGAAATATGTACTGTCATCGAAGTCGTTTACATCAAAGCTTAGAAAATTTGAAAATTTAACGGTTTTAGACCTCATTATCTCCACGAATTTTCAATCATGCGTAAAAAAGCCCACCCCATTGTTCTATGTTATGTTTTGAGGCAACTTTAATTTTTGACCTGCGCACTATTTGGTCGAACTTCTCAGAAAACGTATACCTAATTTGTTGCTTCTGCTCGATTTGAAAGCCACTATTTGGGGGTGGGGTCAAACACCTATCTGGGTAAGTTAAACACTTTCTGGGTGTGGTCAAAGCTCCTGACGACGACACATGCCGTGGTATCAACCTTTTGATTCATAAACTACTCTTCAACTTCTACGTAGGTAGCCCACAATTGGCGGACAAACGCCGCAGAAGATTACGAATCCAGCTCCAGCGGCGGCGTCGCATCTCCGGGCACCCTGTTCGCTTTAGCGTTGGCGGTGGTCGGAGTTCAGATTGTGGACATTTTTCGATGCTTTTTGTCCCAACGTGATAAAAATTATGACGTTTTGACGTTCATATCTCATCAAAATTCGAATTATTCCACCTCGTCATTTTCATTAGAAGGGACGTGGCGTTGTTCCGGCGGCGACGACTTCGAATTCGAAATTCTAATTTCAAATTTTTATGTCGGCTGTTTGATCATTTCGACGACAGTGTTTAGCGCAGCGATTTTTTTCAACAGCGATACGTCCAGTATAGAAAATAAGTGGACGTTTGTCGTTAGTTCGTGTACGGTGATCGTTTGGCTGATCTGGTTCCTGACAGTCACTTATTGTGGGTCGCAGATACGAGATCCTGTTATATCTATTTGTAAGTTGTATGGATGAAATGACTTTCATACTTCGAACCAGAATCGGTATTTTTTCTGCCAAGAAATCCAAAATTAAAAAATTAAATTCTCTGACTTGGATTTTCCAAAATTAATACTGTCAAAGATTTTCAGTTTTATTTGACGTATGGCTCAGGAGAAAACGTAAAATTGCTTTCCTGTTGCTGAAGATTCTTATTTTTTAGGTATAATTTTCAATGCAACGATTTCTTTGGTTTGTTTATATTTACGAAAAGCCTACTTATACAACGTTTATAGAAGGCGCGTCAAGGACTACATTGGCAATAATACAAATGTTCAAGGCACAGTGAGTTCGCAGGCATTTCGTGTCTGCATTTCAGCGTTTGCCACATGCAGAAGTACCGAAAATATAATATTGAAAAGGGACTTCCGGACTGAAGGGTTCTTGAGATACCAAGCTCAATAAAATAGTTTTCTGTACTCAAAAATAAGAATTAGTAGTTACTTCACTTACAATACCAATGCGTAAATATTTTTGACTTGTCGAGATGAAAAAATTGCCGTTGAAAATGTACCGCCTTGCGAGACCATTTATAAACATGGTTTTATGGATTGCATGAAAAATTCGCCTAGTCGCCAGTGTTCAAGAATTTTTATCAGTTGATTATTCTGGGCACTGTGAAACCAGTGTTTTTTCCCGTATCTGATGAATTTTTTTCGGCTGGTATGGAAAGCCTTTAGGTTTCTGTCCCTTACGCATCTTTGAATATGATTTTGAACCGGTGCAAAATGGTACTTTTTTGCTAGAATTCCGTACAATACAGATTGACCGGTACGGAAAAGACCCTGATGTGAAACTTCACACAAAATCAAATTCAAAACTATTCCTAGTGTATTTTTTTAATTTTTGACGACGTTCTAAAATTTGGAGGAACTTTCCTGAACATGTTGGAATTGATTGTGAAAAATTAGCTCAAAATCACTAGTTGCACATCACACTATTTTAGCATGTGAACATACTGATCCTGATAACTGTTCTGATTACCGTAATATATAGAACTCCTTCAAATGTCTTAAGACACAGTGTCTGAGAAAATTTAACTAATATAATGGTGAGTTGTGATGAGTCAAAAAAATCAATACCTAAAAAATTGCCATATTTTTATTTCATTTCTTACTCTACACGCAATAGGCAACAACCAGTAGACTTCAATCACATAAAGTAAATATCAACAAGTGTAATTGCCCATACAAGCTAGCGAAAGTAAGAAATGCAGCTATAAGTCATCTTTTCCAACAGATTCCCGAACTTTACATCGCTGTTTTAAAGCGAAAAGTTGATTTCGTGCAAACATTCACGCACAGCTGTGTTCACAGGGCCGTGCCAAGGATTTTTGCGGCCCGGTGCGAAGTAGATTTTTGCGGCCCTATTTTTTAAAATTAGTAGGTATATACATCTATACAGTCCTAAACGTCTATGCAGTCATTTTCACGTGAAGTAAGTCTTAAATGGGAAATTCTATTGGTGTTGCACATCTCATATTGCAGAAAAAAGTTTTTTTCTTGCATCACGAATCAGGATACATAAAGAATAGCATAGGCGAGGCAACGAAATTTTCTATGTGTATTACGTCCAACTGAATTCACACATTACTGAACGATACTGTGGCTACGTATACAAGTATACAAAAAAATTTTAAAAACGAACAAATAACATATTCACAACAATATTTTTCGAGCCTTTTGGGCTGAAAATTCAGATATAACTTCTGAAAAGTCAATATTGGAAGACAAATCGTTTTCAATTGAAATAATGGCCAATGAATTTAGACGATCATCTGACATTGTTGACCTCAAATACGTCTTGATTAGTTTCAATTTAGAAAAAGATCTTTCGGCAGTGGCAACAGTTACCGGAATAGTCAACATGATTCGCAAAGCAATGGACAAATTAGGTACCACTTCCAGTAACCTATTTTTAAGAATATACTCCAAAACGTCCAATGACGATAAGTTTCCTATGGACGCCGTTTTGGAAAGCATCGTAATTTCAGTAAAGAGTTCTAAGCCATGAAACATCAAATTTTCTGTTACACAGAAGTGCACATTATTATTTTTATTCGTGTTCGCATTGTCTAGCATACATATAGTGTACAATATATGTATACAAAGTACAAACTTAGGTCAGTTAAGTTTTTGCGGCCCCTAATTCTTTGCGGCCCGGTGCGGCTGTACCCTTCGCACCCCCCAAGGCACGGCTCTGTGTGTTCAAAAGGAGTTAAGAATCATTTATACTTGCCTTTTTCGACGGAACGGAAAGGAGTGCAATCGACACATCGCTACCGAACGGAAAAGAAATTTTCGATCTGTTCGGTTCGGCTGAAAGTTACCGTAAATCATTTTCCACAAAATTACAGTTATCCTTTCCGATCTAAAGCGGATTTTCAGCTGAACGTTTCAAGTTGTTGGCGGTCCGTTCCGTTCCGTCGAAAAGGGCAAGTATAAATGACCCTTTAGTCGTGATTTGTTTAGACCACATTACTGAAATCTTTATGCTCTCATTCGAAGACGCCTTGTTTCAAGACAGTTCATTATAAATTGGTCAATGCTTCGTATCTCCTAGTTTTCTTTTAGATTACCTACGATACTTTGGAGCTGTTTCTGGCTGTGCCAATTGGATTGAAATATCAAAAAACTATATGATTCTGCCATGAGAAACTCTGTAATAACTACAGTTTTAGTAGTTTTTGAATACCGCGTGACATCGATTTTTTTCGTGGTTTTTTCACATATTGTGCTGCCCTAGAGGGATAACCAACTGTAGAAATATTTGGAGTCGCTTCGCAAGATTGACGTTTTGGTATAGTTTTACAGGAAAAAAACATAATTTTTCCTTTAAAAAAGTTAACTTTATTGATCTGTCCAAAGGCAGATCAATAAAGTTATCAAGGCTGATTAATTTTAGTGTAAACTGTTGCTGAATCACTTGAATATTACTGGACAAAGATTCATAAAGCTAACGTGTTGGCACAACAATAGGTACATATTGAAAGAAGGCGATCTGCCAGATCCTTTGTCAAATTTATGCGATTGAAAACCACTTGTTACATTCAAATGTTTCAGTCAATGGACATACTGATCTCAATAAACTGTTTTGATTACTGTTATAAAAACACTTTTTATCTGCACACTCTGCACATTCACAGGTTGGCGACCTGCCAGGCCATTGCGGTAGGTTTATGCGGTCTGATTTCGACTTCGTTGGCCAACGTTGCAACGATATGATGAGCAATTCTTTGCCGCACAATCTGTTGAGGGACCAGTTATCTTCCGGTTATTATACCGCGACAAATAATGGTGCAGTTGGCCGGGTCGAAGAGCATTTGGTGGGTAGTTTGAGCGGCGCCAACGGCAGCAAAATGGTCAAGCGACAACAGAGCGACCATTCTGTGAAAAGCAGATCACAGACTGGGATAACAGCATATGATAACTCGTCCGGTACGTGATCCTGGTTGGTGAAACGTTCAACTTTAGAAAGTGTTAGCCCCGACTTTTTTTAGCAATTCCAGAAGGACTGAATGAAAAATTTTCACCACTTGAAACAATGAGATATAGTTTTAAAAAAAAAATTGCTGACTTCGAATTTGATGCTTAAGTTTTTTCAGCACACAAACGTAATTTTTTCAAGATGATTCCGACAGAAATGTCAAAGCCTCATATTAAGGAAAATGAACACGGTACACGGAAAAAATCAAGGTCAACGATCAATTTGGGACTAATCAGAAATTTTGCTTCGGCCCCCCATGTGTATTCATTTTTGGTCATTTTCGAAATTTATTTCTGAGTTCACGACTTGCTGGGGGAGAGCATCTCTATACTCCATTCATTTTGAAATGATCGATACAGTGCGGTGACAGCCAAACTGTTATTCAAAATTATGGAAAGTTCGTTGACTAAAATTTTTCCTTCATGATACAGACTCCTTGATGATCCCTCTTTTCAATCATCTCAAGATTGTCGAAATTGATTTCCTGATTTCTAGTGAGGCTGCATTTGCCAGAACTCAGACCGCTGCATCGATTATTTCAAAATGTGAATGGAGTACACTTTTTACGGGAGATGTAACAAAGAACGGTAATTTTGCATGGACAATCCAATGGACATAGATATTTCACGAGAAGTTTTATTTCACAGTATAAAAGCGTCAAAAATAAAAAAAGCATCAAAAACGTGTTTTTCACCTAGAATGAAGTAATTCCGGAAAATTATCCAAATTCAGGGTTCCTTTTGTCGTGATTCTTGGTAGGTACTGAACACATATTTGTGACGTTTTCCGAGAGAACTCGTAGAATAAAGTTTGCACGGAAAACTAATATTCCCATCGGATTTCTGATTCACGCACCTCTAGATATCAACGGCGCCCTCGTCCAGCAAGCCCTGACCACAGGAATCGACTTCGACGATGACCAATAATGTACATCGAAGCAGAATTCTTTGTTTCGTTCTAAAAAACTTGTCTCAAGTGTATTGTTCGCCCATATTGATTCGTTTTGAGATGATATCTTAATTTTTTGCAAGATTATCTTGAAAAAACTTGAAAAAAGTTGAACATCAAGGAACTCTTACACCTTCATTCAATTTTTGCAAGTGATTCGAGTTACCATCCACTTGAAAAAATGAAACAAAATTTCTGTATAATTTATAGTATTAAACGAAGTTGCAGTCTGTAAAGTTTCTAATTTTGAAATCTAATCTTTTTTTGCAGTGAACGCTCATCATTTCTGAAGCAATGATACCAAACTAGACTGTTCCGTTTTCAATGTTATGTTATTGTTTGTTACCAACGTGATCTATCATGTCGTTGTGAATTGAGTGAATTTAGCTTCTACGTGATATCTATAGGGTGAACGAAAAACGTGACTCTTTTAATTATTGTAATAAATGCTGTTGTC
This sequence comes from Romanomermis culicivorax, assembly GCA_963922205.1. Taxonomy (NCBI): domain Eukaryota; kingdom Metazoa; phylum Nematoda; class Enoplea; order Mermithida; family Mermithidae; genus Romanomermis; species Romanomermis culicivorax. The sequence continues at coordinate 90,355 of CAWUHX010000255.1, read as the reverse complement.
GTCTCAGTTTCCAGCAATCACGCTGATTCACTTTTCATGCAATCAGGAACCAATGCTCAACATGCACGCTGTGAAATAATGTCGAAGTTGATTGAAAGATAGTTGATTTTCCATGGGTATGGAACTGGTTTAAATGAAGTAACTTTCCACCGGAAATAGTGTCATCCCAAGTGTCTAGTCTGAGACTGAGTAACATTACATATGACCAGAATAATCTCGCCTAACTAATTTGTCGACGTGAACTTTCTATAGTCTATATTTCTTAATAGAGGCTCGGAGAAAAGAGGTATGTTCATGACGATAATAATGGAGGTCTTCGGGTGTAAATTCTAAATAATTACCTGTTACAGAGCATTAGACAGTAGGCTGACTGTAATGTTACACCAATCTTTTTGCCCGTGTTTTTTCTTGTTTGTTCTAAAATTTGCATAAATGTGGTCTACAGTGGTAAGTTCTCCTACATCTCAGCAAGGGGGAAAGTTTAGAAGATACTGGGCATTATTTGACATATAATTGTGAGTACGACTATAGTCTCCATTACGCTATTCACTTTGTGTTATTCTAGCTGAACTATGGTCACATAAGCTGACAAAAAATAATCGATTTTTATTTAACCTTTCGTAGAGACATTAAGAAATGTCAACCCAGTTCTAGTGGAAAAGCTGATTCAGCAAACATTTCAATATTATGTGTAAACTGAAGATTTGAAATACTGTAAATAAAATAGCGAAATCCTAAGGCGCGATTTCTAAGAGGATTCAACTTAGTTGTGATAAGTAAAAAATTAACCCTACCTGAAAATCACATATTTGAAGTAACTTGATGCGCTAGAAACGAAAATGACATTCATTTCGTCTGGAAATCAAAACTCACATAGATACAGTAAGACAAAAGTTGACAATATTCCAATTTTTAGATTTTTGACATACACTTCTTTGAATCTTTGCCGGTTTAGGTACATCAGACATCGTGTTCTGGAAATTTACCCAACATTTAGGCCGAGCGATAGGCCAAAATTTAAATTTACCGTAGGATTCATGAGTGTAAAGTACGTACGAAGAATACAGCGGTGCTCGAAACATCAAATTTTGAGAGCACAAATTTACATTTTTTCACAAAAATCACCATATCTACTATTGAAGCTCAGAAGCACCAAAAAACTCCATATACAATAGGTAAGTTACCATGTCTTCTACCTGCTGACAAAAAATTACGGAAATTCATGTACTACTGGAGAGTATTGCATAAAAAATAAAATTCGCATAGCTCCAGTATCCAAAAGTTGGGAATTTTCGCATCTTTTGGGTTTTCTTTGTCTATTTATGAGACTTAGAATGTATTGGCCAAGACATGACCTGGCTTTATGGTTGAACACTCATTAGATGCGGAATACACGATGCTCTATAACACGGCATAAAATTTTGTTCCCTATTTTGCATTTTGCACTTTTTAGTAAGTTTTGAAATGTGCAAAAATGTTTGAAAAGCTGGTTTTCTCCATGAAAATCCCATTGCCTAACTGTGCAGTGGACAGTTCATGATGTCTCCTAAATACCTACAAAAAATGACAACATCCACTTACTGCTTGGTGGTTAAATCTTAAAAAAAACTGCTAACTATTTTAGTCGATAATGTTTGATTTGCAATTGTTCATCAACAAAAATTAGCTTTTCTTGAAATTTTATGTTTCAGATTAAAAGATAGTAAAGCATAATGGACTTATATAGAAGTGCGATGCATTACATGCTTTTGAAGCAAATAGGCTTCTAAGAAATTACTTCGGGTCATAGTGTTGGGCCATTCATATCTTCTGTTTCATATTTCTCACCCAAATCGTCTGCTTCAGTAAGAGGTTTCTCTGTGTTCAAGAAGGCGACTGAACTTTTTTCCATGACCAGAAGCTTGCAACTTGTTCCACTGTTAGGAACTCCTCTTTGGAAAACTAAATTTTGGCACATAAGTCTGTTAATCATTTCAGCTTTAAGCTTTTGTTTTAGATGAATTTCTTCATCAATTTTTTTTCTGCAGAAACTGCTCCTGCTTTGTTTGAACGTTTTACATGTTATTTGTCTTTCGAGTGCCTATTCCTCTTTTAAAATGCAGAATATTCGAGTCAACCTTGGATTGAGATTGTACCTTTTACTCCACGGCCATTGCACATTGAAAAAATTCTTTTGGGTTTGTGCATTTATAATGAAGCAGTCCATTATATGCTATTAATTCCGCATCCTCAAAAAGCATTACAAGATTTCTGCACTACAAAAGGCACCAGTATTGTAGAATAGGGATGAGCACTCAAAAGTCAAAGAACATGTAAAACGCTCATGCCACAGCAAAAGAAGTTTCTGCCAAGAAAGTTTGATGAAAACCTTAGTCTCAAACAAGAGTTTGACCCTGAAATGATATTCAGACTGATGCACAAAAAAGGACAATTTCCAAAGATGAACTAACAGTGCAACAAGTTGCAGGTTTCTGGTCCTTGGAATGAAGCAGAAGCTATGAAATATCCCTGGCTATGACCCGAATTTGAATATGAGAAGTGATTTATTCCATATCGACTGCTTTGTTTTTTCTTTATGTCCACTCCTAATGCTTTAAAGTCATCTAATCTGAAACATTAAATTTCGAGGAAAGCCAACTTTTGTTGATCAAGAATTGAAAATCGTCAACTGAAATTGTTCCATGTTTTTTGTAGATTTAATTCCACAGCAGTACATACAGTTTTGTCATTTTTCGTGGGCAACTAGGGGACATCTTGAACTATCCACTGCATGAAACAGTTGTCGGTTCTTTTGAGCATTAGCAGTATAGACAGTTATTTTTGTTGATCCAATGCGCTTTTTTACCATTTTTATCATGTGATTTTAAACATTTTAAATCTTGTTAAAAAGTTATAAAGGCAGAATAGGGAAAAAATTTTTATGCCATATTATAGAGCATTGTATTTAGCGTCTGAAAAATGTTAGACTATAAAACTAGGTTATGCCTAGGCCAATACATCTTCAGTCTCGTGAATAGACTGAAAAATGCCAAAAAATGTGAAAACTCCCAACTTTTGGATACTGCAGCTATGCGAATTTTTTTTTATGCAATACGAAAATTAGCTCGATATTCAGCATACAAAACTTGATCTAATGTCTCATTTTTGAAATTTATCGAGCTGTGATTCTCTCTCAAATAAGGTCGCAGTTATTAGAAAATACAATTATAAGATGGTATCCATACTCCAAGTCATGTGACCCTCTAGCAGTACATGAATTTCCGTAATTTTTTGTCAGCAGGTAGAAAACATGGTAACTTATCTACTGTACACGGAATTTTTTGATGCTTCTAAGCTTTAATGGTAGATATGGTGATTTTTGTGAAAAAATGACAATTTGTGCTCTCAAAATTTGATGTTTCGAGCACCGCTGTATTCTTCGTACGTACTTTACACTCATGAATCCTACAGTAAATTTTGGCCTATCAAACGGCCTAATGTTGGGTAAATTTTCAGTACACGATGTCCGACGTACCTAAACCTGCAAAGATTCAAAGTGTGCGTCAAAAATCGAAAAATCGAATATTGTCAAGTTTTGTCTTACTGTAGCTATGCGAGTTTTGATTTTCAGACAGAATGAATATCATTTTCGTTCCTAGCACATCAAGTTATTCCAAATATGTGATTTTCAGATTGGGTAAGTTTTTTACTTATCACCACTCTCGGTATGAGAAGCTGAATTTTCTCACACGTTGTGTCTTAAAAAGTAAAAATTTTTTGTGCAGCACTGTTCGACCTTTTTGCTCAGATTCTCTTCCTACTCCTTTAAAACAAGTGTATAAATTTTGAGTATTTGTTTGAAATTTTTTTATACCTTGTTTCAGGCAAAATTTCCACACTCAACAAACACAGCATCAATTGATATCTCTTCTTGAGAGCTGTTTGAATTTGAACGTTATGTGCCCATTTTTGATAGAATTATTTTGAGATGAAGTGGGCGAAAAAATCGAATATCAAAAACATTTTCTTTGTTGCTTCATGGAACATCAAGTAATGCAATACATGAAAGAAAATTCATTTTTCTACACGATGTAACAATTTGCAATATCTCAAATATTTATTTCACAGATGATAATGAAAACTTCTTTGAAGTAGTTTAGACAGTTAACTGTATAAACAGGAAACACAAAAATCCATGGGTATCCCTAATCGGTGGAATCCACATGCAGATGCAGAAAGCGGATATGGTCTAATTGATGGATATGGATATGTTTTGCAAATGCATATCCACATATCCGCCGTTTAATTGGTGGATGAAAAAGGCGGATTTCACATTTTTTGAGTGGATATTGATGTCTAGTTGGCTGATGTGGAAAATGATGGAATCCATCCTGGGCAGGTCTAAAAGGCAGGTGTGTTTTACAGATTACAAACATTTTTTCTGAATTTTTTGGATCTGTTGCTAGAGTCTGCAACTTTTTTGGTGGATATGCAGGTCTAAAAGGTGGATTTCAGAAAAGAGGGTGGATCCATCATCCGCGCAATGTCTAATTGGTGGATATGTAAAGCAGATATGCAGATATAGAAAGTTTTCATCAGAAATGATCAAATTTTTCGGTTTTTTAAGTATGGTGGTCAGGTCTGCAGGTAGGGAGGGGTGTTGGGGGTAATGCTCCCCCTAAATTTTTCAACTGTCAGAAAAAGCAGAGGTTTCTTTCTTTTTTATCTTCAAGAAAAAGTCCAGTCAGAAATGCAAATTTTGCAGTGAATCGAGTGGAAAAAAATGTGCGTACCCACTAGGAAAAATTCCTGGCTACCGGCCTGATGGTGGTTGTATAAAAAGAATTGAAAATGAAAAAGATTAAAGAACTTTAGTTGGTTCAAATTTGAACTAACCTATTGAATTACAGCTGAGTAGTGTATTTCTTATGTACATTTTATTTGTAGATGGAGACAAAAAACAAATATATATAGCAACAACAAAAAAACACAAATATGTACAACAATAACACAGAAAAACAAATATTAACATGCTAATAACAAATAAGAACAATTATGTACAACAAACACAAATAAAAAAAATGCATACAACTGACCAAAATTCAGCAACAAAAAAATTTAAATTTTGAAAAATATTGGAAATTTTTGAATTTTGAAAAAAATTTAATTTTTAAATTTTGTTGAAAACATGTTAGTGGTGTCTGAGAACATTCAGAGTATGAAAACATTTTTTAAAATGTCAATCAAATCATTCTATGACCTCAATTATCATATCGCTTTTTCCATATCTGCTGAATAGACATTCAAATGTCTAATCAGCGGATTTAAAAAAACAGATATCACTTAAACTCAAATCCATAACCCAATAATGGGTTTCAGAACCCCAAATTAGCTACATAGTATCTTAGTAGTGATCTTTTTCAAAAATTGTCGAAATTTTAAAATTTAAAAAAAATTCAAAAATTGCAAAAATTAAATTATCAAGTTTTGTCAAAAACATGTTGAGTGGTGTCTGAGAACTTTCAGAGTATGAAAAACATTGTTCTAAATGCAAATCGAATCATTCTATGGCCTCAATTATCACATCTGTTTTTCCATATCTGCCGAATAGGCTTTCAAATGTCTAATCAGCGAATATAAAAAGCAGATATCGCTCAAACTCAAATCCATAACCCAATAATAGGTTTCAGAACCCTGGCTCCAGGGTATCTTAGTAATGATGTTTATCAGAAAATGAGGAAGAACCAATTGAACTATGGATTCCTCAGTCAGATACCTTAGAACCCCAAGAAGCTAGACGATTGGGGCTGATAACAACACAATAAATCCTAATGGCCTCAAGTATTCATTCGACTACAAGCTCAATTGTTTGGTGCTTGGGCTCAATAACCCTCAAATCCAACATTATGTAATGAAGTGCAAACCAGCCACATAAGATATTCAATTAATTTTTCACATCATAGGTCAGGTTTTTTCCACATGCCTCCATCCAGACCATACAGAAATGACCCAAAATTTTTTCTGCACATGAAAATTTTTTCTATTCAAAGTTGAAATGATTTGAACAATGTGTAAAATAAACGAAAATTGTAGATTCACAGTTGCAATGTGCAACTTGGGAAAAACTTTTGTTTGCACAGATAAATTTTTGGTTGCTCAATCTAAAATCCATAAATTCACTTAATTTTATCTGAAAAACCATCAAAAACTAGTTCTCCTGTATTCATTTTATTTGCTTCAGTTTTGGCTTTTAGAATCTAATTTTCTGAGTTTTGGATAGAAAATGAAAAGGTTGATATGAGTAGAGTGACTTGTTCGGCGCCTAATGCCGAAATTTTTTTCTAAATTTTGAGATTCTAGAATGCTGGAGGATTAATCTTTCCAACTTTTATTTCATAAACAGATAATTAAATTTTTCAGTGAATTTAATGAATTTTAGGTTCGGCAAAGTGAAATTCCAAAACTAAGCATGCAAAAGAATTCGGGTTCTTTAATCAAGCAAAGATTTCTAGCATTGTCATAGACTTAAAATGTTTTAATCCCACAAAAATAAAAATTGCAATAAATACGTCAAGTAAAACAAAACAGGATCGAACATTTATCCATAATAGGTTGATAATTAAAAGCTATAAGCATTAGCTGGAAAAGCATTTTCTAACTGTGCACTATAGTGACAAAAAAATTACGAATAAATTAAAATCCTGTGCAAGGCGCCGAAAAAAGTTCACCCTTTTCCATCTTACAGTGCATAAAATGCATGTCCGGACAGAAAACCCTATAGCCTAATCAAAAGGGCAGTCAGGCTTCAAGTAGCGCTGTTCAACTTGGCAGGAAAAATTTGATTGCACAGCCCTAAATTTTGTTCCTGTGTGCAAAAAAACCGTGCCCAGCAAATCTTGAAAAGCATATGTTGTTCTAAAGGCCCTGTCATACTTCACCGCGCGGTACCGCGCGGCGCCGCGCGGCGCCGGTTGTTCTATTCATACTAAAAAGCGGCGCCGCGCGGTACCGCCTTTGAAGTATGAATAGGTTTTTGTGATTTTTGCGGCGCTGCGCGGCGCCCCATCAGGTTTCAACTAAACCAATACACATTTTTTGAGAAAAGCAAAATCCAAAAGTCAAAAAGCGGCGCCGTACGGCGCCGCGCGGTGCCGCGCGGAGAAGTATGACAAGGCCTTAAGTCAAAAACATTATTTTAGATTGATATGCAAAATCAATAGTTGCTGCTGTCATTTCTGTGGTCATAGCTGAAAATCAATAGATTTCAATTGATTTTTCAATTAGATTTTTTTTCGATATTCTAGAATGCTGGAAAATTAGTCTTTTCAGATCTTATCCCTAAAATAAAAGCTTTACATTTTCAGTCGAAAATCGTGTGTTCATCATTTCCAAATGAAAAAATTTGTGTTCACAAAGTTTACAAAACTCCAACCAGGCGAAAGAATTCATGAAGATCAATACAAAATCTCAATTTCCAATAAAATCCAAACAGAAAGCTTACCAATTGATAAATGGGATGAGGAACTTCAAATCTTGAAAACTGTGCATGTTGAACTTTTCTGGTGCATAGCACCAGAGAAATTTTCAACACAGGAGTTTCTGAAATGTCAGAAATCTCACGTGGATAGAATCACCTGGGATCTAGGTGATTCTGTCCGCCAGAGAACCAAACTCAGAATTTGGATCATCATTCCCCAAAAACTTTACACATTTAGAACAATTTTTTCATACTCTGAAGGTTCGCGGACACGGATCTACGACAAAATGTCCCCAACAAAATGTCCCCAACAAAATATCCCCAACAAATGATCCCCAAACAAAATGTCTCCGTGCAAAATATCCCCAACATAATGTCCCCAACAAAATGTCCCCAACAAAATATTCCCGACAAAATATCCCCAACAAATGATCCCCAAACAAGATGTCCCCCAAAAAATGTCCCTGTGCAAAGAAATGTCCCCATTGTACTGATTTTTTGATAAAAGGATTTTCGACCGTGGGACGTTCAATAGATTTGGTCACTTTACACAAAAAAATTATCCTGCGTGTAAATGAAGGTTTTTCATGATTTTTGGGAAGAAGGGGTTCTCGAGCATGGGGAGTTCAATGAACGTAATCTATTTACACAAAAGAATTACCGTGGGTGTAAACAAAGGTATTTTGAAGACTTACATGGTGGAATGGGTTTTAGACCATGTGGAACCCAATACATTTAAATGAAAGAAAAACATTTTTGCAAATTTAGGGCTTATGGGCAAATTTGCACTTTCGAGTAAATGAAAATTTTTTTGGGTTAGTTTACAATTGTTGTTGAGTGACAGTGAGAATTCTTGCCTATATATGTTATGTAAGAGGCGCACTAAAAATATGGGCGTCCAACAAAATATTTTTTTGATGTAATTCGATGCAGAGCAGTTTCTGGGTATTGTTTGCAGTGTGATCTGATGTTTCTGCAATGTTTTGATTCAAATTGGATCAAGTTGATCAGGGAGTATAAAAAGTAGCAGATCAATGGTTGTTTTTGATGAAATCCGATACAGAGCAGTTCTGGATAATGTTGCCAGTGTGATCTGATGTCTGGAAATTTTCGATCCAGATCAGATTTTTGAATTTGGAAGTAAAAAAGTTGTAGATCAACTGTTATTTTTGAACAAGTTCGATGTAAAGCAGTTGCTGGATTTAGATTTCAGTGTGATCTGATGTCCGAAAATTTTTTGTTCGGATCGGATCAAATTGATCCGGAAGAAAAGAATCAGTAGATCAACAGTTGTTTTTCATGAAACTAGATGCAGAGCAGTTTCTGGGAATTGTTCTCAGTGTGATCTGATGTTCGCTCAATTTTTATTTGGATCAGATGAAGTTGATCTGGAAGTAAAATATCAGTAGATCAACAGTTGTTTTTGATGAAATTCAATGCAGAGCAGTTGCTGGGTATTGTTTTGAGTGTGATCTGATCTCTGCCAATTTCTGCTATAGATGTCAGAGGGTCAATTCCTCTGACCTTTGGTCCTCTAATTACATCATTTTCATTTTCTAAAGCTTCTTTATTGCTAAAGTGTTTTCATTTATTCTCAGGCAAACAAACCGATAAAACGGTTTGTGTCACACATATTTTTGGTCTAAAATAAATAAATGGTTGGCGCAAATGTTTTGCATACTACTTGCAAGTCGATGTTAGGCGCGTTGCAACGTTTTTATTCATTATTATTATTATTATCATTCTTGTTAATATTTTCGTCTTGAAATCGTCGCCCATTTTTATTGGGTATTGGAGAATCATCTCCCCTCCGTATTGTATTAGCGTCTGAGCCGTAGGATTCGGGCGTCGGGTTATTTAGCCGCGGTGACTGAGGAAAGGTCATTAACGCTTTCGCCGTTGTGTCCCGTTGTGTTTTGTGGTTCGCGCCGCGGACGAGTTTTGAGCAGTTACGCGGCCTGAGAAGTTTGCGACGACCCATTTTGATAAGAAGAATCAGTGAGTGGTTGTTTTGGAGTTAGGTTCACCTATTTTGGCAAAGTTTCAGCTTAGGCCGTGGCCCGAGATATCCTATTGTCCCTGTGGCTCTTTGCTCAGGGACGAAAAGAAGGATCAGCCGAATAGGGAGGTTCTAGGCGTTAGTGTTTACGTTTTCTGGCACTTTGCACCTTTGTCTTTTACTTACTTCCATTGTTGTGTTTTACTACTTATTTCGTTTTGCTCACCAATAAACATCTCCGTTCATCAAGTCTCAACTCACTGCAGTAGGACTGTAATTAGTACCGGGTTAGCGTCAGGGGCCGTACCAGATTGGATCTCCCAAGAACCGCAGGTAGGCAGCCGAGGGCATACGAGCACGCAATACGACATTGGTGACCGTACCAGGGGGCCCCCCTGTTGCTCCAAGTGGGGAGGGATGTTGTATGGCAACATACAACATTCCACCCGTAGGATTGATGTTGTAGCCAATCCACGGGTGCCGAACCCGGCCATTTTTGTTGAGCCCTGGTCGGGATGGTTACACCTACCCCGACATTGGCCAATGGTGGGACAGCTATGGCGCCACCCAGGAAGCCCTTCAACATAGATCGGATTAAGTTGATCCGGAAGTGAAAAAAAAGTATGTGAACAGTTGTGTTCCATCAAATTTGCTGTGTAATCTGATGTCTGCAAATTTTTGATCTGGGTCAGATAAAGATGATCCGGAAGTAAAAAATCAATAGATCAACAGTTGTTTTTGATGGAAATCGATGCAGAGCATTTGCTGAGTTTTGTTTTTAGTGTGATCTGATGTATGCAAATTTTTGATCCAGATCGAATCAAGTTGATCAGGAATTAATAAAAATAATCAGATAAATGGCCATTTTTTAATGAAATTCGATGCGGAGCAGTTCCTCGGTATGGTTTTCAGTGTGACTTGATGTCCACAAATTCTGTATCTGGATAAGATCAAGTTGTTCCGGAAGTGAAAATTTATTAGATCAACAGTTGCTTTGGATGAAATTCTATGCAGAGCAGTTGCTGGGTATTGTTTTCAGTGTGATTTGATCTCTGAAAATTTTTTATTCGGATTAGATCAAGTTCATCTGGAAGTAAAAAACTAGTAGATCAACAGTTGTTTTTGATGGAACTTAATGCAGGGCAGTGCTGGGTATTGTTTTCAGTGCGATCTGATGTTTGCAAACTTTTAATCTATATCATATTGAGTTTATCAGAGAGTACTAAATTTAGCAGATCAATTGTTGTTTTTAATGGAATTCGATGCACTGCAGTTGCTCAGTATTGTTTTCAGAGTGATCTGATGTGTGAAAATTATCGATCTAGGCTAGATCAAGTTGATCAGGAAGTATAAAAATCAGCAGATGAATGGGTGTTTTTGATTAAATTCAATGCAGAGCAGTGCTGAGTATTGTTTTCAGTGTGATCTGGTGTGTGCAAATTTTTGATCTAGGCTGGATCAAGTTGATGAGAAACTATAAAATTTAGCAGATGGATAGGTGTTTTTGATGAAATTTGCAGCAGAGCGGTTGCTCGGTATTGTTTTCAGAGTGGTCTGATGTCTGCAAATTTTTTAATCCAGGCTGGATCAAGTTGATCAGGATGTATAAAAATTAGATGAATAGGCGTTTTTGATGAAATTCGGAGCAGAGCAGTTGCTGAGTATTGTCTTCAGTGTGATTTGATATCTGCAAATTTTTTATCTGGATCAGATGAAGTGGATCAGGAAGTAGTAGATTAATGGGTGTTATTCATGAATATCCATGAGAATGAGTTGCATGACGCTGTTTTAAGCATGATGTGATGTTTAAAAATTTGTCACCAGTGTCAAACCTTCTGGATCTGGAAGTGGACAAAGTAGTACATCAATAGGTGTTATTCATGAAAATTTATGAGGAATATGTCAGCTCATTACAGAAATGTAATTTTGTAAATGAAAAAAAGTAAAATGTAAGATTTTCGTGGCTGAATCATGATAGTCAAATTTAATGGAAAGCACGGTTTCTTGCTATACATTAATAGTTGTAACACCAGCTCATCATCGATTTCTGAACAAAGTAAAAGATTAATGGCATAATTCTTCGAATACTTAAAAATCAGATACCAGGAAAAAATGTCAGGGGCTGGCAAGCTAAACCGAATATGTTTGACTTAAGGCTTTCTTAAAATTTGATATGATAATCTTTTGAAAACACAAGACATACGCTTAAAAGGCAGATACGAGTAATGTTTCGCAAAAAGTCCATCCAAGACAGGCCTTCAAAAAGCAGAGACGAGGTTTCATTTATTTCACAAAAAATTTCCTTTTAAGGAAAACATATACGCGCCCCTAGAAATTTCAAACAATTAATGGATACAACAACAATATAAAATAACTACAATTTTCATCATTTAAAGAATTACTTAGATCGAGTAATGTTAGTCTGGTTTTTTGTTGTTTTGTTTGTATTTAATGTTCCGTTGTTGTGTTTTGTGAATTTCGAGAGCAGAACAAGAGTTCAGCCAAAACTAAACTTACTTCTCCTGTTGCCATTGAATTGTAGATAAGACGAGATTGTTACGATTTCGCTTATGTTATGTCTCTTAAAACAGCCAAAGTCGATGAGAGATACAGAGAGTGGTGATCGAATATGAATATGATGAAAAAAATCCGAATGAACTGAGTAAAAAAATATAGAATGTGTGAAAATTTATTTGGTTTGGATATTTTGTTGGACACCCATATTTTTAGTGCGCCTCTTACATAACATATATAGGCAAGAATTCTCACTGTCACTCAACAACAATTGTAAACTAACCCAAAAAAATTTTCATTTACTCGAAAGTGCAAATTTGCCCATAAGCCCTAAATTTGCAAAAATGTTTTTCTTTCATTTAAATGTATTGGGTTCCACATGGTCTAAAACCCATTCCACCATGTAAGTCTTCAAAATACCTTTGTTTACACCCACGGTAATTCTTTTGTGTAAATAGATTACATTCATTGAACTCCCCATGCTCGAGAACCCCTTCTTCCCAAAAATCATAAAAAACCTTCATTTACACGCAGGATAATTTTTTTGTGTAAAGTGACCAAATCTATTGAACGTCCCACGGTCGAAAATCCTTTTATCAAAAAATCAGTACAATGGGGACATTTCTTTGCACAGGGACATTTTTTTGGGGGACATCTTGTTTGGGGATCATTTGTTGGGGATATTTTGTCGGGGATATTTTGTTGGGGACATTTTGTTTGGGGACATTATGTTGGGGATATTTTGCACGGGGACATTTTGTTTGGGGATCATTTGTTGGGGATATTTTGTTGGGGATATTTTGTTGGGGACGTTTTGTTGGGGACATTTTGTTGGGGACATTTTGCACGGGGACATTTTGTTTGGGGATCATTTGTTGGGGATATTTTGTTGGAGATATTTTGTTGGGAACATTTTGTCGTGACACCCGCGGACACCACTCGACATGTTTTTAAAAAAATTTAACAATTTTAATTTTTTTTAATTTTAAATCTTTTTAAAATTTAAAATTTCGATAATTTTCGATAAATGTTATTACTAAGATACCCTAGAGCTAATTCGGAGTTCTGAAACACATGATTGGGTTATGGATTTGAGTAAATGATATCTGCTTTCCATATCCACCAATTAGACATTTCAGAGTCATTTGGCAGATATGAAAAACGGATATGATAATTGAAGCCATAGAATGATTCGCCTTGCATTTAGAACAATGTTCCTCTTACTTTAAAGGTTCTTGGACACCACTCAAGATGGTTTTGACAAAATTTAAAAATTAAATTTCTCTCAAATTTCAAAATTTTTAAAAATTTTCAAAACTTTTAAAAATTTTCAAAATTTTTAAAAATATTTCAAAATTTTTAAAAATTCAAATTTTGTTGTTGCTGAATCTCGGTTAGTTGTATACATATTTTCATTTGTGTTTGTTGTACATAATTATTTTTATTTGTTATTAGCATTTGTTGTTAATATTTGTTTTTCTTTGTTGTACATATTTGTTCTGTTTTTTCGTTGTTGCAGTATATATTTCTTTTCGTCTCCATCTACAAGTAAAATGTACATTAGAAATACAGTACTCAGCTGTAATTTAGTAGGTTAGTTGAAATTTGAACTAACTAAAGTTCTATGTTTTTTTTATATTTTCAACTCTTTTTATATGACCACCATCAGGCCTGCAGCCAGGAATTTTTTCCGGGGCGCACCTTTTTTTCACTCGATTCACTGTAAATTTAGCATTTCTGACTGGACTTATTCTTGAAGATAAAAAAGAAACAAAGCTTTGCTTTTTCTCATACTTTAAAAATTTTATGGGTCATTCGCATCCCAACACCCCTCTCTGCCTGCAGGCCTGACCACCGTACATAAAAAAGGCCAAAAAATTTCACAATTTCTGGTGAAAATTTTCTATATCTGCATATGTGCATATCTGCATATCTGCTTTACATATCCACCGATTAGATGATGTGTGGATGACAGATACGGATCCGATCTCTTCTCTAAAATCCGCTTTTTAGACCTGCATATCCACCAAAAAAGTTGCCGACCCTAGCAACACATCCGAAAAATTAAAAAAAAAATCATCTGTAAAAAAGGGTGGATATGCATCCCCCAAACATATCCACATTCCCCGAATAGACCATGTCCACTTTCCGCATCCGCATGCGGATTCCGACGATACCCAAAGCCCACTGACATTTTTTAATGTAGAACAATGAAAGGGCATATAAAAATCAATAATTTTCTGGCAGTCTGTGTGTGTCGATCGATGGTTGTGCTAGAATCACTCAAAATCTGCACCACGGCACGTATGTTGATGAGTTTGAGTTCAGTAGCAACGTAGTGGAACAAAGTAGAGAAACAGTGCGCATTTTGGTTGAAAAGTCAAGTGTGATCATTTGCCCGCAATAAAGAGGGTCGCGGTTCAAAAATTCAAGTTTATTCCTTCAAATTTCTCACACTTTATGGTATAGATCCCGAGGAAGTAGCCGCAGTTGCTTGCCCCATTCTCTTTCACTAGTTATCAATATTAAGTTCTTCAACTCCGTAAACATAAGTAAAATATCACCATTAGCTTTATCAATTGCATGCTGATGGCAAATTTAAGCGAAATTCTTACAAAATATCAGGTGGATTACATGGCCGTTTCAATTCATTTATTTGACCATCACTATTATCATGTATTGAAAGAGAACAAAATATTGATTTTCCCATGGCTTTGAAGAACACTCTTCGGCTACAATTACCATGAGTTTTTTATTTTCACACAAGTTTACAGAAGCAACAATGTAGAACAGTTTGATCATGTGATGTCTCTGGTATGGAATGTGTGTCCACATCATATAAAACAACTGATGTTTGGGAAATAGCGTTGAGTTTGTCTGGTTTTCTGTTTTTGCGATAGGATTCAGCATCAAGCACTCCTATTATCGATTTTTGTTGTAATAGGAGATATTTTCAGTATAGACCCACTAAAATGTTCATTTTCGCCATGACTGCCGTCGCTTTTGGATTAGTATGCTATTGTCAGGTGAGTTGTTTAGTCCTGGCACATATGTGCAAGGATTGTTTTGTTTGGAGGCAGCAAAAAACGGTTAAAATCAATGCGGGATTATGATCAGTCAGTTAGTACAAGTTTATTGGAAAATTTACATTTTTATACATTTGAACTTCATTCAAATGTATAAAAATGGTAAACCAATAGCATTCTAGCTCCTGACTGATTCGAAACTGTGCCTCTCACTCTAGCTGAAAAATAGAGATTGATGGACAGATGATAGTAATTTTGTTTTTTACAACTCATGCCTGTGATTAAAAGGGCGTCTTTAAACACTATAAAAACTGGAGGTTAGTCGCATTAACCAGCCAGAGCATAATCTCAACGTCGGGATTAAATTGCTGATCGTCAGTTTCAGCTAACCCCAATATCGAGATTACTTTCTTGCAGTGTTGCATTAACAATCCTCACTTCAGAACTAGCTAATACTGAGGTTAGGCTCGAGTTCGGATTTCCTGACATTTTTATATTTATTTGCATTAGACATAAAAAATTATGAGAAAATGTTAGTGCAACCTGACAGCTCGAGCTGGGCATAATCTCAACATCGATCGTGGGATAACTCTGACGACGTTGATGTTACATCAAATTTGAGATTATCGACGTGTTAGTGCAATCGCTGAAATTGATTTGATCATTCTTTTGTTCAAGATTATTTTGAGCTGGAGCTTAGACCCGTTCAGTGCAACAGAGCCCTGGCTACAGTCACACAGTCATCATCTGCAAGTTGGCCAACAAGGTAAAACATACAAAAATGCTTTTAAAAAGCACCTGAGTCTAAATCGGTCCACCCTCTAACCCTGCTCAAAATTTTGGAGCTGCACACGTATGGTTGGAAGGTGTGGTGATGCACTCAGCTGCAGAATATACTTTTTCACAAACAGAAAATTTTTTAATGAGGTAGAATGAAAATCGAATTTTACAAAACTGGATTTTTTAAACTCTCACCCATTTCCCAAAAACCTAGTCAACCCCTTTTATAGCTTAGCAACTATACAAGCAAGTGTATTCTCCTTTTCTTGCCCCATCGTGGTATTTTGCAATAAACTAGTCCACCTCTTTTTAGTGGGTCTTCACCGTGCATAAAAACTTTCATTGAAGCACATTGAAGTTTCAAATTTGGCCATCTTCGCATCAAAGAAACAATAAAAAACAATTTTGAGGCTACGAATTCTCACAGGGTAAAAGTAAAAAATGTGTAAACTGCATAGTACTTAAAAAACGTTGTGGAAAAAGAGTAAAGTGGCCATATGTATTGAATTCCCCGTAATCAAAAAGCTCTCAACCCGAAAAATTACAGAAATACCTTTCCTTGCATCCAGAAAAATTTTTAGTGTAAAGTGACTGCATCCAATGAATTCCTTGTGGTCGAACATCCCTTCCGTCAAAAAATTACTAAAATAAGCTTGTTTACACTCGGGATACTTTTTTGTGTAATGTGACCACATCTATTGAATTCCCCATGATCGAAAGCCCCTTCCACCAGAAAGTTTCAAGACTTCCTTAATATGGCACGGAGGAAACTGGTTGTCGCGAGCCTATAACAATGAACCCGTAGAAATGGTTTTCTATTCTAAAATTAGTGGTAAAAATGATTTATACTTGTCATTTCTGAAGGAACGGAACAGAGAGATATGCAATCGATAGACGTAACCGAATGAAAGGGAAATTTTCGTTTCGTTCGGTTTGGTTGGAGGTGACTGTGGGTCTTAATCCTCAAAATTGCAGTTATCCTTTCCGACCGAAAGTTCATTTTCAGGCTGAATGTTCCAAGCTGTTGGCGATCCGTTCCGTTCCCTAGAGAAACGCAGTTATAAATGAGCCTTAATCTTTTAACGTAAGTCAGATCCGTACGTTGAGGCTGTAAACGATTCTGTCAATACATAGTCCTCGATTGATGGGTGCTGGAGAAGCTAAAATGGATCTTCGACGGGGTCACCTAGTTTGCGCTTTGTTGCCAGTTTCATTAGCATGTCTAATTTTTGATCCCAGGCTTGAAAAGTCAGCTGGTTCATATCTTGGGAATCTATAAAAAGATTTGAAATAGGGGTGTTTCATAAAGCTGTCTCACTGAGTTAGCCGGCTAAAAATCACAGCGAAAATGCATAAAACAGTTGGATTGGAACTCCTTGGCTAACTCGAGGCCTCAACACTATTTTGTGAAGAAATTTCTGTTCAAAAATTGTGTTTTCTGAAAAAGATATTTCCATGGAAGTGTTGTATTGTCGCGATCTATGTGAAAATTTTTTAATTCCAACTCTATATTTCTAAAATTTTGATTTTTGATAGCCGATTATTGGAAACGCAATTTTTTTGTGAAGCTTCGACAAGTCAGCTGGAAGAGGAATATTTGAAATATATGACATTTCACCTCTTCATTCCGTAGTTTATTTAGGGCAACCAGTAAGACAAATTAAGGGCAAAAGTGGTTGTGAAATAAAATCAACCTTCCATTAAAAAGCTTGAAAGTTTATAGTAGTATTGGCGATAAAAGAATTTTTTTTAATTCTCCAGAAGCACACTTTTTCTCTACTGCGATTCGCGTTTCACTCCAAAATAAAAGTATGCCGAAATATATTCTCGATGCTAATAAACTAATCAGAGACTCAATGCGAACTCATCAGCTGTTTAATTTTCTGAAATCAGCAGTTGTGAGTTATTTAACAAAAGTGATGTTTTTTGACAAACCTATTGTCAAAGGTCTACAGCATAATTTTGACAAAAAGAATTTTTGATTGAGTTGGAGGCTTCATTATTCCTTGCTCTACATTAGGTTTGATTTTGGAAAATAAACATTAATAGTTATTGCATATCATTTTGATCATCAGAAGTGTTGTGTTAGTTAGCCTTATTAAACTTAGCTATTTACCAGCTATTATTGGATCCTTGTTGATGTTGACTTGCCACTTTCTTCTTTGCTTTGTAATGACCAGTCATTTGTTGAACTTCGTGAGTATAGCCAGATGACTCGCCTTTGATAGTTTGGACTGTTTTGAGAGTTGCTTGAAATGCTTGAGCAATCTTGAGAACTTCATCCAATGAAGGATCAACATGTTGAAGCGCTGCTGTGCAAACTTGATCATGTCGTGTATGAGCAATAATCATGTCTCTGATTAAACTGTCCACGTATGATTCTTCACAACCAGCTTTCTTGCAATTGAAATGGCAATTCCGACCAATTCCACGAAGATCCACAACCCATTGAGCATAGGTTTGTCCAGGCTTCATCATTGTTTGGCTAAACTGAAATCTTGCTGCAGCTATATGAGTTTTGGTCTTGAAATGGGCAGACAAAGATTCAACCAGTTCGGAATACTTCTTTTTGATGATGTCCTCATTGCCATGGATATTTGACAGCAATTCAAATATGTCAGCGCCGACCCAGGAAAGGAAATAGGTTCTCATTTGACCATCATCAATAACTTTGTGGACTTCAAAGTGTTGATTGAGCCAGGAAAGGTAGGTATCCCAATGGTCTTTAGTCTTGTCCAATGGTGGAAATGATGGGACATTTGGCCCAGTTGTTGGTCCCATTGTACCACGAGCATTCTGTCCAAGAAGGTGATCCATCAAGGCTTGTTGGGCTTTTTGTTGATCCAGGATCAATTGTCGCTCGAGTTTCTGTTCTTCCCTTTGGGCTTTCTGTTGCTCCATTAGCAATTCAATTATCTTGGTCAAATCTGAGGCTTCGATTCTTGAAGTCTACATCGCCAAATGTTGTGCCTTGAATAATGACTGGACTAAGTTGCAAATAGATTAGCCTTAGGACAATTGGTAAATATCCAACTTGAATAATAGCTGGTAAATAGCTAAGTTTAATAAGGCTAACTAATACAACAAGAAGCGTTTCAGGAAAGACAACACATGCTATTCGTTTTTTCGACATTCTCACACCGAAAAAAGAACTTTTTCATGCTACATTTAAGTAAGCCCGGGCTTAAAGATAGCCAGGTGAGGCTTGGGCCGGCTCACGTTGGACAAGGAGTGAGCCTGCTTTATGTAAGACAACTCTGGGTTCAAGAGTTGTACATCCTTATGAAATCGGCTTCTGGCTTCCGATGTCTCCCCTGCATATTGTAATTCTTTGGTAAAAGGACAGATCTATGTAGTCTGTTTATCTATATAGTCTGTATATAAATGCAATTTCATATTTTTATTATTCTCTGTTACACCACTACCTCATGCGTAGCAGGTGTTTGATTCTTTCATTCAAAGTGTCAAAGCATGTAGAAGCCTAAGTCTAAGTGTAAGTCTGAGCCAAACCTAAGCCTAAGCCCCACACAAATTTTTGGAAAGTTTGGGAAAAATGTGAGTTAACAGCATGAACAGAAAATGTGTATTCAGTACAACAAGAATTAGTCAATGTGATGGAATAAAAAATAAAATTGTATATGTTCGGGATACTGAGAGTCAATGCATTATTCGGGATAATAATACATATACGTTTGTTATACACGGATACATTCAAGATACAGATACATTCCGCATACCGATACACAATGACAAAAATGGTTTACCTTCATAATGACCCATATATCCTATGAGTCGACATTTGCAACAGAGAAACATGATTTTTTAGCCATTTTTGTCAATGTAAAGTGAGCCAACATTATAACATACAGAGTTAAGCTACAGTTCAGCTGCAGCTTAACTTTCTCAATATGTTTTGTGTACATAGTCAAGCTGCAGCTGAGCTGCACCTCAATGGTGATGGTATAACATAAAAAGTTAACCTACAGCAAGCTGCAGCTCAGCTTCAGCTTATTTTTCTTTCATGAAACTGGCCCCAGGACTGTATAGCCGTTTGAAAAAGTTCAGGTAGGGACATTTGAGATTTCCGATTGGAGGTTTTAGCCATATTTGTGGGTAAAATGATATATTTACCTATATTTGTGGGTATATTTATGGTGTACAGTAAACCTAACCACCCCACAAAATCATAATACAGAGCTCGATCAAGTTGATAAATGATGTTGATGAAGATAATTGTGAGGTTCAATCGAGCGGGGGCTTCTATTTGACTAGCCATATCGCCATTATTAGCGACGTGCAACATGTACCAGATTGCCTACTATTGTGCATGCATTATAAAGACTGCTCGTCAAGCAGCATCGTGAAAGTGGCTCCCAAGCGGTATTATTGTGTATTGCATTCGTCAATCAGCAGGCAAAAGTACCAAGTGACGGAATTTATGTTCGAGAATTCAATATATACCATTCTCCATTGCTTTTCAAGTAAGGTTCGCTTCATTTGGTTGGTTTCAGGGACTTTAGCATACTTACATTCGAGTGTGCTTTCGAGATTTACACAACTTAGAACACAATGCCTGAGAAAATTCAGTTTCTGTAACGGTGAGTTGTGGTAAGTCATGACAAAATTATACCTAAAAAACATGTGAGGTAGTTTTTGACTCTGAGAACGAATATGACATTCGTTCTGTATTAAAACGGAAAATTTTAAGATTTTTTGTCATGTCATTATACATATCTGTGTTGTTAGAATGGCTCGGACATTAAAATTGATGAGTCAATGTCTGAACAAAAAAATTTTAATGCAACTCTTAGAATCTAAGGATCTAATGGGTGTACTCATTTTTTACATTTTGTTTGGGACACAATTTTACATTTTGTTTGGGACACAATTTTTACATTTTGTTTGGGACACAATTTTTACATATTTGGGGCATGTTTTTTGATGATTTCCTATGCTTAAGTATTGTTTTTTGGAACACGTTTTTCACTGTTTCGGAACATGATTTTCGTGAAAAAAATTTAAGATTTTGTAAAAAATGAGTAAAACCGTTACATTCTTAGATTCTTAGAGTCACATTAAAATTTTTTGAGGAAAAATTGTGTCATTAATTTTAATGCCGAGCCTTCCAAGGAACACTAAGGTCGAATTTACCCATTGAAGCTTCAGGCTTACTTTTGACGTGGAAATTTTATTTTACCCTTTGAAACTTTGAGCGTACTTTCTACATGGAAGTCAAATTTTACATGTTGAAGCTTTGAGCGTACCTTGTACGTTGAAGTTGAATTTCACACATTAAAGCTTCTGGCATACTTTCAACACCCCATGTGTCGCCCCACACATTCAATCAAATTTGGATTGTATTACATCATCCGTTATACTTTCTACAACTCCTGTATCGCCCTGCACAGTTGGTATACTTTGATGTATATGTTTTGTACAGGGGTATCTTTTGTGTACCCCATGTATGGGCCTGAATAATTACTCTAAAAATTGGTAATCACGATGTAAGCTCACTGTAAAACCAGTTATGAGAAATGAATAGACTATGAAAACAATGGTTGTTGATTTTATTAATCAAGAGCAAACAAACTGTCTGTAGGAAAATCTTTAGTTTTCTTAAATTTTTAGTAATTCTTTCATTGAGAGCTGCTGAAGGTTTCGAAATTTATTTAATATTAATTGAAATCAAATCTTTGTAGATAATGATTTTTTTATATTGGTGACTGGGCTCTCCAGCAGGATTTTCCCTTAGATTTTCTAATTTTCTGGAATCTGTAAAAAAATGTACTTTCAAAAATCACAAAATGAACCTGTGAAATTCGAATATAATGGGGTAAATTGGCTATCAAACAGAAAAAATGGGAACCTCAGATCTGCCCTCGTAGTTATTGGATTGCGCATTTAGGAGGCCGCTTTTTCAGACCACCATGTTGTATATAAACACTTGGACGCAGCCAAAATGCTGTCCTTAATCCATCCCTGAAAAATTCTCAAACACTCTTTCCAGAATACAGAATTACCAAACTGGCACAAAAAATCGATCCTGGGAAGCCTGGTGATCACTGCGGCGAACCGTTTTTCGCCGCAAATCGCCCATCGAATATTGTCAGGTCGAACCGCATTTTGAACGGAGTCGATTTTGCTCCGTTCAGTCAACCATGGATGGGCGTTGTAACAGAAGATGAACGTCAAGTTTGCGGCGCATCCTTGATTTCTAAACGAAATACGGATACATATACTAATTGGGCCGTTTCAGCCGCCCATTGCTTTTTGGATGATGAGAGGATGGTGTAAGTAGCGGAAACTATTTTATGTCTGCAAAAAGATTCTGCCTTACACGCATTTTAGTGCGTATTGAATACTAATGTTTTAAAGAACATATATTTCTTCCACAAAACAGGTTGCCCAGATCGAAATTTGGGTTTGTATTCGGACTGCACGATATTAGGGTCTTGGCACCTTACACAATTTATCGACGTCCAGCGAGGATAATTCTGCACAGTCAGGTTACGTATCTTCGAAACGATATCGCTTTGATCTACTTCACAGAAAAAATACGTTTCAATCACTACGTAAGGCCCATATGTTTGCCAGGATGGAGTGGTCAGGATGTAGACGTGACCAAATGCTCGTCGTGCGGATGGGGCGCCACAAGTGGTATGATAAAACTTTACTTTGCAGTTGGTAGTTGGAAGTGCTTCCTGGAATGGTGTTGGGGCTGTTCTATTGCAGCCAGTACAGGGTGTGGCTTTGTCATCCTTAAGCCGCAGGCATACTTGACCGGTTTTTTTGCGGCCGCAAATTTTGCGGCCCGCAATTACGGGTCGGTTGCGGCTCTCACAATGGCATACTTTTGTGCGGTTCCGTAAAAATGCGGAACCGGAAAACCGCAATCGTAAGCATAGTTAACCGCAATTTCGAACCGGAAATTACTTGAGAGATGCAAGGTTGTAGGTTTCCGAATCCAAAAGCGTCAAAATGCTTGGGTATGCTCCTAATTGCATGGAAAAGCATCCGTAGGTAGGCACATTATAAACGTTTTTAAAAATGGGGAAAATTTTTGGAAAATGAGGAAAAAAATTTTGGGTCCGGTTCTCATGTGGAAAAAATCAACCGCTCTAAAAACATCATGTTTTAAAAGCCTAAAAACATAAAAAAAACCGCACACTTTTTCGCCCGTTGCGGCTAAGTATGCCTACGGCTTTACTAAGGCTCATCAAACCTTTTGAATAGTAGAAACTATTGGATTGCTTGATTGATCCATGCTACGAATTGAGAGTCATGTTTCCGCCAGTACTGAGAGTTCGTCTTGGTTGGCACAAGAGCTGTCCAACCACTAGATAGTGTCGAACAAGCAATCACCATGCTGACCAGATGTAGGATTTATAGTTAATGCATACACGTCCCCGGAATCTCCGATGACCTTCTGCATCAGTATTACCGGGTTCGTCCGAATTTATCCTTTATTATCTACAATCGATCATCTCCGAAACTACCAATAAATTTTAGTTTGTATAAAATGATTGATAAACAGAAGTATACGGATGGCTACGCTGTTTCCTGATTGCCAGAGAGTACTCTTCTACCCGTCCTAAAGGCCCTTTCATACTTCACCGCGCGGTACCGCGCGGCGCCGCGCGGCGCCGGTTGTTCTATTCATACTAAAAAGCGGCGCCGTGCGGTACCGCGCGGTACCGCCTTTGAAGTATGAATAGGTTTTTGTAATTTTTGTAGCGCCGCGCGGCGCCCCATCAGGTTTCAACTGAACCAATACACATTTTTTGAGAAGAGCAAAATCCAAAAGTAAAAAAGCGGCGCCGTACGGCGCCGCGCGGTACCGCGCAGCGAAGTATGACAAGCCACCACGCGGTACCGCGCGGCGAAGTATGACAGGGCCTTTAACTGTTGTGAATTGTCACTTTCACGTACCGCTAAAACGATAACCATCACAAAGTCACACTAGATGACGAAAGATGCAAATACGAGCATACTGGCTGAAACATACAATTCGCAACTAAACGGTAGCTTTCTCTAAAAGTATCATTTTTTTCAAATCAGCACCCGAAGTAAAAAAATGTTCAAGCAAATAACGAACTATCTAACATGCGTACGTAGCCACATATTTTCCCCGATTGAATGTAAAGGCCCTGTCATACTTCACCGCGCGGTGCCGGTTGTCCTATTCATACTAACAAGCGGCGCCGCGCGGCGCCGCCCAATACCGCGCGGTGGCTTGTCATACTTCCGCCGCGCTTTTTTACTTTTGGATTTTGCTCTGTCTCAATAGGACAACCGGCACCGCGCGGCGCCGCTTTTTGGTATCAGTTGACAACCTGATGGGGCGCCGCGCGGTGAAGTATGACAGGGCCTTAACAGTTAAGGCTACAACTTGAGAAAAAATTTGGCTTACGATGCATGGTCATCACTTGTCTACGGATTTCTTTGGACCTTTTTGCTTTCCGACGCTGATTTCAAAATGAATGGACTGTAAAAAAGAATGCTACAAACTACTTAACATAGAATTAGTTGTTGACAGAAAAAAAGGAAAAAATCGAACAAAACAGAATGGTTAATTTACATATTTATAGAACCTAGAAACTACAACTTCAAGTTAGAATATGATAATAGGTGTAATAGAGTTTCGACTTTATGTTGTATTGTCAACGAGCTGATACGTCACAGGATTCTTCCAAAACGATTGAATTTGAAACCAGTGAACTAGGAGAAACATCAGTCGTACTGATGGAACGTGTATACTGACTTTCAACATACAATATCCTCCCAT
The DNA here is from genome assembly GCA_963922205.1 of Romanomermis culicivorax. Lineage (NCBI taxonomy): Eukaryota > Metazoa > Nematoda > Enoplea > Mermithida > Mermithidae > Romanomermis > Romanomermis culicivorax. The sequence continues at coordinate 65,795 of CAWUHX010000255.1, read as the reverse complement.
CTAGAAGGAACATGGTGCGGTCTTCCTTGTTTAAGACACTTGTGGGCGATCTCGATGTCAACTGTTATGCAAGACATGTCGAGCGGTGTAGATGAAAGATAGAGCTGAGATCATCTGAGATAAAGCTCAAATTGAGGTCAGCTCGAGCTTAGTAATTATTGTAAAACCGGTCCATAAACCACAGCTATGCACGGAAGAGGATGGATTTTTTTCCACCGACACCCTTTTGTAGCTGACGTTTCATTTACTCAATGTGGTATTTATCTGAATGTTCTCATCCCTAAAGTACGGTGATTTTCGGCTCCTGATTTCATCAGCCAAATTTGGGTTTGAATCTGGAGACAGTTCTGACTCAAGGTTTCACTAATAACTGCACAATTTTAGTAGTAGAAACGTTATGTAGCATATCAAACATAGAAAATTTTATCATCAACAAATTTTTTATATCAAAAGACTTCTTTATTTTTTGGTAAGTAAACGTTTCTAGTGAACTCATACAGTTTAAATATTTATGCCAATTTCATGGTATTAAATACTCGAATTCTTGTCTTTAGAATCGACATTAGACGATTCACCCGAACTACGATGCGTCATTGACAGTTTGTCCTCCGAAATACCATCTGGTGACACCAACAGCGGCATAGATCCGGTATCAAATTTAGATTCAACAACATCGTTGAGACTGGGATTTTTCCTTTGGCCACGATGCGACATGGGATTCTCTTATGTAAGGATGTGGCTGATATTTCATAATGGCTTGCAAGGACTTTCATCCAGGTGGTTAACATGAGGGCCGGGCCAAAACTTCATAGCACAGCTTTCATTCTCATTACGGACTTTGTTTTCCGTGTAATCTTATCTACTGACGCTTTAAACTTTATAGACCAATCAACAGCTGCTTTATAATCAATCACTGCATATTATTGCCAGTCAAAAAATTAGAATTTTGAATAATTCTTATTCATTTTTCCAGTGTGGAAATGCCTTCAGATTTATCCTAATCAACAAAAGCAAAAACTGAGCTGCAGTTTTTTCTTTCATTGACTATGGTCAGCAAATCTTGCTCCTTTCCTAGGTCGTTCCTAGGTTTGTGAGGATGCTTATCTTCTAATACATTGTTGCTTGCGTCATGATCCTTGGTGAGGAGAAAACACGAAATTCGTGGCCTCATGTTGAAAATTCGAAACTTTTTACATTTCCATTCTGCATATGTGATCGTATGATTTTGATCACCATATGTAAGGGAATCAACAGAGCCTGATTTGTGGTGCTCTCGAATCAATGCAAGCATCTCTTAGAGTAATGGGAAAGTGGACTAGAGAACAGGACTTATAGCACATTGGTCTTTCGAATCTAAACATACTCGTAAAGCACGTCGAACAAGTAACATCTTCATTGCAGGGCGATTCGGGCGGTCCAGTATCCTGTCCTTACACAAAAAATGCTGGTCAAACGCGCCACATGCTCTATGGCATAAACACCGCGATATATCACGTCGTAGAGCACCAGCAATCTCGCGATATTTGCATCAACTATTTCACATTGACCAGCTACTATTTGAGGTGGATAGAAGAGAAAATAAATGGTCGTCAGGTTACGATCAGACGGAGAAGAGTGTGCTCTAATTGGAGAGTTTTCAGTTGCTATTTTGTGGAAGAAGTTGTGTAAATAAATGCCCCAATGCTGAGCTTACTCTAGTACACTACCACGTTCCACTTTTTGCCCATCAGGATCCCCACCGGTAGACTTTTTCGGGTGCAATGTCCAAATGTGCAGCAGCCGAAATTTCTTATCAGTCAGACTCCATGGTGTAAGGCACTTCTTTTCCCACAGAGATTAATGAAAGTCATTTAATTGTAATACTGTTTCTGATTCGATAAGAAATCTTAGTGGTTAGAAAAATTGTGTGGTCGATCCTTATTGTAGCTCTGTTGAACAGTACCAAGTGGCTTCTGTCGTCAGCAAGATGTGAGTATCTTGAACAAGTTCTTTTTATTTTTTTGCTGGCGTCAGGCCCGTGATATGGAGGTCACTTTTGAAACTTATTTCTCACGAGCAGACCAGCAACAAAAATTTTCAAGAAACATGCAGCAAAATTTGACATTAGACATTCCATACCGATATACCGACTGAATGAATGTGGATTTCTAAATACAAAGCTAACCGTCGTTTGGCTTGGTGATTCAGAATGCTCAACAAATTTTATGATGCCTCGTTGACTGTGACAAAATCGAATGATCAGCTCCTTATTGAACCGTTTCTACAGTTACCATTTTTCTGGATGAAAATAAATCGACCTAAGACTACAGTATATTTTAAATCTACCATGATTTCTATTCACGGATCACATTGCGTGTAAGTTTGCGAGCACACTCAACAACGGAAACAATAGTTTGCTTTTGAAGCAATCCAGAACCAGAATCAGATTCTGATTCGCCTTTTACGATGTTTAAATTTTGGTTCTTCATAGAGTTCGCGACACCGAAAAATGGAATTTCAAAATGAAAACTACTAGTCGTGGGGGCTCAGTGAGGTGCATAAAGACGACCTAGGAAAGACGCATATATTCTATAAGGACAGTAAGTTCAAGACGGAAAACTCAGTAAGCATTTTTTACTGTAATCAATCAATAAATTTTATCGTTCATGGGCAGTAAACGGAACACTAAAAATTTCTTCCAATACGCTACATTATTTGAAAAATAAGGTGTGCATTATGCTGTTCCAGAAACGCTTGCAAATATTATAAGTGGAAAGCAAGCACTATTTCCTAGTTTTATGATTTTTTGCTTGTACGAGAAATTTGTGAGCCTACCCGACTAACCCTTACTATTTAATAACTCCACCAATCGGTTTTTTATAAAATGCTCCCAAATGGAAAAGTGACACAAATCAGTACTGTCGTCAAAGTCGTTTACGTAGAGCTCTTACTGTAAAATTTTTCGCTCTAAAAATTTTTAGACGTAAGATCAGTATGCTTACAAATTTCCAGTCCTATACGATATATAGTTTATCAGAAAATCTGAAATACTACTTGCTTTCCATTTTCATTATTTAGAAGCATTTCAGGAAAAACAGACCATAAGTTATTAGCAGCTATGTAATACGCATTTCTACACATCCATACACAAATATTATTAGAGGTTTTCCCCGGCCAAAATAGCCTGTTTAATTCATGAATTTTGCATGCAGAGTGCAAGTATTATGACAAGAAGAAACAGACCTACAGCAATGTTCCAAATAAAGGTCCACGAGCAAATTTCTTTTTTCTCTGAATATAAGATTTTTTTACTCGTACAGTCAGTACTAAGTCAGTATAAGCTAATTTTATGCGTACAGTCAGCAATATAGGCGTTTGAGCAGTAGCTCCCTGGAATTGATAACCGGTTATATTTTCCACTTGACATAAAATGTGTGGCGTTCCAATCCCCAATAACCATGATAAACTTTAGTCTGATGGCATGAATACCCTGGAGACTTTTACTCAGAATTCAATGTGTAACACGAATATGATGGGTCGGTGCCAGATCCGCTACCTAGTGCACATCCGCTACCTAGTGCACAACCGCTACCTAGAGCGCATCTGCTATCGTAGTCAGATCCGCTACCTAGTGCACATCCGCTACTTTCTGCTGAGGTATATAAGTAACACGTTACATTTACTTTTTGCGCTGAATAACCTAGGCAGGATTTCATTATGGAGGAATATACTGTATGCATTTACAAATTATTAGACTCATTAATTTTTTTACCAATTAGATGGCGCGTTATTCGTGAAAATTAAAAATTTCATTCGTTAAAAATTGGGAAATGTGCGGTTGCAACCGATGCGCATCAAAATTTTCAATTTGCCCCGTATTTTCAGAAGTAAATGCAAGAAATTGTATTCTACCAAATGCGTGTCACGAACCCCGGGGAGATGCAGTGATTTGTTGTTCTTGGCCCAGGGTTATCCCAATAATTTTAGATAGAAATGAGACAATTGCCATGGGTTCACGTTTGCTGAAAATAATCAGTCCTTGGTCTATTCGGGAGGAATATTCAACAATGGTTTTTTTAAATTTTGAACTCAAAATTATAAAATATTTGAAAATAATTTTAAAAAGTCTGAAAAAAATTAAAAAACAAAACGAAAACGATATTTTCATCATCTGGATCGGTACAGGTAAAGAATGAAAAACGTCTGTCTGGGCTGATTGTACTGTCACCCGAGGTGCTTGTGCGGTCACCTTGTTATGTTATTTTATTACTTACCTTTACTCATTAGTGAGTTTATCTTTAGGTAGACTATCTGTAGTATTACATTTTTTAACCATTCATGCGGTTCCATAAAAGTGGCAAACAAAATATTTTTTACCTCGCAGAACGCCTACCGTATTCCATTTTCTTTTTTTTTGTTATCGGAACACCCTCATGAAAATAATAGCAAAACCTTTTGGGTATCACTAATCGGCGGAATCCGCATGCGGATGCGGATATGGCGGATATGGTCTAATCGGCGGATGCCGATATTGTCGGCGGATGCCGATATTGTCCGCCCTTTTTTGCGGATATTTATGTCTAATTGGCGGATGCGAATCCGCCTTTTCCATGTCTAAAGGGCAGATATTTTTTGCGGATTGTGGATATTTCGTTCGAAAATTTCAAATGAGTTGTCAAAGTTGGCAACTTTTTTGGTGGATGTGCAAGTCTAAACGGCGGATTCCGCAGCAGAGTGCGGGCACATATCCACCATCCGCAGAATGTATAATCGGCGGAAATGTAGGGCGGATATGCGGATATAGGTTTTCGACCATTGGGAATTCGAAGGACGCGGTCACTTTACACAAAAAATTGTCCCATATGTAAACAAGCGTATTTTCGTAATTTTTTAGGGCAAGGGGTTTTGAACCACCAGGAATTCAAGGAATGCACTCATTTTACACAAAAAAATTATCCGACGTGTAAACAATCATTTTTCGTGATTTTTTGGTGGAAGGGGTTTCCGACTGCATGGAATCCAATGTATGCATCACTTTACACAAAAAATTATCTTGGGTGTAAACAAGCGTATTTTTGTCATTATTTGGGGCAAGGGGTCTTATACCTCGGGGAATTCAATGAATGCACTTACTTTACACAAAAAACTATGTTGGGAGTAAACAATCGTTTTTTATGATTTTTTGGTGGACGGGGTTTTCAACTATGGGGAATTTATTGAATCATATCACTTTACACGGAAAATTGTCCTAGGTGTAAACAGATTTCTAGTAGCGTATGTACTCTAGGTAGCGGATGTGCAATAGGTAGCGGATCTGCTACCCAATCGAGTACGATATGCAGAATTGCGGGTCATTTACAGCCTTATATCTGCATTCGTTTTTTCTGTTTTTTCTTCGTTTTTCCTTCACTTTTCTTTCTTGTACTAGTCCTTTTTTCTCTTTCTCCTGTTTTGTTTAGTTTCTTCTTCTTTATTGTTTTTTGATTCTTTTTTACTCATTTTCGTTTTCTTCCTTTTTTCTTTATATTTTTCTTCTGTTCAATCTTTTTTATTCCTTTTTTGCTCTTGATACACTGCAAAGTTGTCATTAAAAAGATGATAAAGAAAACGATAGAGTCACATGTAGAATAATTGTTATACTTTGTAATACTCTTAATTCCTCTCCATAAAGCCCGGTAAAAAACTACAAGAAATGAAGCTAGAAAAGGAAAATATGTATGAAATCAGAAGGGAAAAGAAAAAAGACAATGTGAAAAAAAATAAAAAAGGAAAACAGAGGAGACAGGGCGAAGTGAAAAATATTCATATGCTTGACATAAAATATGGTTACCCCTAATGAGGAAAATGTCTGGAAATATTACGTAGCATAGCATTTAGTTGCTTTTAAATCTAGAACCTAGGTCAGATATAAGTACAATTGTGAATTACTAGGGGGGGGGGGTGAATTGTGGTGGAGGCGAATTTTCCGGGAGCGAATGTTATGGGCGAATGGTGGGGGAAAAATTGCTGGGGGGGGGGAATTGCTGGGGGCGAATTGTCCTAAAACCAGAAAGAAATAGACTGCGTACTAGAAGAGCAAAGGAACGGAGTACCATTTCATGTTTTTAGGATTTTCTGCTTAATCGAGTCACAAAGAACTAAAAATTTGTGAAGTCGTCAGCAGCAGTTTAGTAATTTCTTGAATACAATGCTACCGTAGAAGAATTGTGCAAATGATTTCGACGGTTTCACCCCTTTTCAGCGAAACACACAACAGCGAAACTCAAAATAGCGATTCTCAAAACAGCGAAATCTCAGAACATATTCTCAAAATAGCGAAGTCTCAGAACATATTCTCAAAACAGCGAATCCAAAAAAGTTGACTTTAGAACGGATAATCATAGGTGGCGCGATAGCGTCAACCTATAATATACTTGACCCCCAAATTTCATGCCCCCCCTCTAGAGCAAAAACGGTAAGAGCTAGAACCTTCGGGTTTTTTGCATAATATCGGGCATATGGGCAAACTATTGGGTGCCTTTTGTCATTTCGCCTTTATCTGCAAGTGGTGCTCGGTGGGCCCCAAAAAATGCAAAAAACGCACTTTTTAAGGCCCCCAGTTCCACCATGCCTAGCAATGTGTGTGCCATATCCAAGCTTCATACTTCGGCCTAAGCATCTTGGGGGTGCAATCTCAAATGCGATTTTTTATTTTTTTAAAATATGGCCCCAATTCAATTATATGGTGGTGGTCCAAAGTCCCGGAAAACGCCAAATTCCCCAATTTTGTTATATATAATACCTACAGCTTCAAATAAATATTTTTTTTCCGGCATGATGCACTACTATAGTCTGTTTTTCTTGAAATGCTTCTAAATAATGAAGGTGGAAAGCAAGTAGTATTTCAAATTTCCACGATTTTCTGATAAACAACATATCGTATAGGGCTGGAAATTTGTGAGCATACTGACCTCATCTTCAACGATTTTTCGAGAGAAAAATTTTACGATAAGAGCTTTATGTAAACGAATTTGACGACAGTACTGATTTGTGTCACTTTTCTATTTGGAGGCATTTTATAAAAAACAGACTATAATTTTATGCATTTTTTGCAGTTTCAATTGAACCGGCAGCCTTATTGGGATTTTTGGGCTGCAAGGGTTTTCGATCATTGGGAATTTAATGGACACTGTCATTTTACACAAAAATTATCCCTGGTGTAAACAAGCGTATTTCTGTGATTTTTCAGCGGAGGGAGTTTTCGACCGCGAAGAATTCAATAGATGTTGTAACTTTACACAAAAAATTATTCTGGGTGTAAACAAGCGTATTGCCGTAATTTTCTTGTGGAGGGGATTTTCGACCACGAGGAATTCAATGAATGTTATCACTTTACACAAAAAAATTATCCCGGGTGTAAACAAGCGTATTTTCGTGATTTTTTGCTGGAAGGGGTTTTCGACCACGGGGAATTCAATGAATGTGATCACTTTACACAAAAAATTATCACGGGTGTAAACAAGCGTATTTTCGTCATTTTTCGGTGGAAGGGGTTCTCGACCACGATGAATTTGATGAATGTGGTCATTTTACATAAACAGCTATCCCAGGTGTAAACAAGCGTATTTTCGTGATTTTTGGTGGAAGGGGTTTTCGACTGCCTAGAATTCAATGGATGCGTCATTTTACACAAAAAAAACTATCTGGGGTGTAAATAAGCATATTTTTGTGATTTTTTATGGAAGAGGTTTTCAACGGCAAAAAATTCAATGGATGCATCACTTTACACAAAAAAAATATTTCGGATTTAAGCAAGCCTATTTTCGTGATTTTTTTATTCAACGGTTTTTCGACCACGGGAAATTCAATGAATGCGATCACTCTACGCAAAAAAATTATCCCGGGTGTAAATTTTTCTTCAGAAGGGGTTTTCGATCACTGGAAATTTAATGAATGTGATCACTTTACACACTAATATATGTTGAGTGTAAACAAATGTATTTTTGTGATTTTTGAGGGAAGATGTTTCTGACCATGAGGAATTCAATGGACGCAGTCAGTTTACACGAAAAATAGTCATTTGTGTAAACAAAGGTATTTCTGCGATTTTTTTGGGTTGAAGGATTCTAGACCATGAGGAATTCAATAGATATGGTCACCTTTCAATCTGTTTACAACGTTTTTTGAATACTAAGCGGTTTATACATCTTTTACTTTTACTGAAAGAGAGAATTCGTAGCTTGAAGATGGTTTTTTATTGTATTTTTGATGTGAAGATGACCAAATTGAAAACTTCAATGTGCTTCTATGAAAGTTTTCGTGCATGGTTGGGGCCCACTAAAAAGAGGTGAACTAGTTTATTAGAAAATGCCCCGATGGGGCAGAAAAAAAGAAGAATATACTTGCTTCGATAGTTGCCATGCTAGAAAGAGAAGTGGACTAGATTTTTGAGAACTTGGGTTAAAGTTGGAGAAAATTCACTTTCTTTATATTGGATTTTCATTCTTCGTCAAAAAAATTTTCTATGTCTGTGAAAAAGTATATTCTGCAGGTGAGTGCATCAACACACTTTCCAATCAAACATGTGCATCTCCGAAATTTTGAGGATGGCACAGGAGTCGACCTTGGTTTTTTGGCGTTTTTGTGACAAAATTCAAAAAAAGTTGAACAAAAAATTATTTTTCATAACAAATCTTCCAGTTTCAAAACCCTTGGGGTAGTTTGAACCCCCCCCCCCTCATGTCCTCCCTCACACATGGGTGCTTCTAATTGCGTGGGCTTTTTTTCCTAAATTTAGTGTCAATAAAACAGGAATCAACTCTGGGAAAGTGACTCATAAAGTCACACTCAGTTTTTTTAGAAAAGGCTGCAGCACAAAGTCTTCCTAGAACAAAATCGATTGTGTAAGATATGCTTAATTCACTCATTTTATATAAGATATTGTATGGAATTCACTCCGTGAATAACCAAGGCCCAGTTGCACTAAAGGGGTCTAAGCTCGAGCTCAAAATAGTCTCGAACAAAAAGGTGACTCGGTTTGATCTCAAGTTCGGTATAATTTGAATGTCATCAGGACTATAACGAGCTTAATGTCGAGATTATGACTATAATATGTCTCCCTCACCATTTTTTAGCTAGTGAGAGGCAGAAGTTTTGAATCAGACAGGAATTAGAATGCTATTGGTTTACTATTTTTTACATTTGAAGTCAGGTGCATATAAATTTCATGTAGAAAAATTTTACTTTAGTTGATGCCTGGGGAAGGACAAAATGCTGCAGAATATACTTTTTCACAGACAAGGAAAATTTTTTTGAGAATGAATGAAAATCCAATAAAGAAAGTGAATCTTTTCCAACTTAAATCCAAGTTCTCAAAAATCTAGTCCACTTCTTTTTCTAGCATGGCAACTATCGAAGCAAGTATATTCTCCTTTTTTCTGCCCCATTAGGGCCATTTTCTAATGAACTAGTTGGAGATTGGACGGGGTAGACGTTTTAGCGCATGGCCTATTTGGTCCTCCATTTGGATCTGGTGGAGCTGGTTGTCACACATTTTGGCACGAATCACCATATTTCCAACATTATGGCTCTATAACGTGTTTTCACGACATTACAGCTGTATATTCTGGCTTGTTCATAATTAACATACCTATGTTTTCTATAAAATGCTTCCAAATAGTAAGTGACACAAATCAGTATCATTGTCAATATCTTTTAGACAGAGCTCTTTTCGTAAAATTTTTCACTCGAAAAGTTGTTAAGGGTTAGGTCAGTATGCTCACAAATTTTCATTCCTGTCATAGGTGGCACGATAGCGTCAACCTATAATATACTTGGCCCACAAAATTTCGTGTCCCCCAACCCTAGAGCCAAAACGGTAAGAGCTAGAACCTTTGGATTTTGTTTGAACCGCGAAATTTTGTTATAAAATACTTACGGCTTAAAAAAAATAATTTTTTGCAGCATAATGTACTCTTTACACAAACAAATCATCATTAATGTAAATGAAGGTACTCCCGTTACTTTTTGGAGGAAGGAGTCTTTGACCATTGGGAATTCGATGGACGCGGTCATTTTACACGAAAGATTATCTCGCGTGTAAACAAGCGTATTTTCGTGATTATTTGGTCCTAGGGGGTTTGGACCACAAGAAATCCAATGAATGTGGTCACTTTACACAAACAATTATCCTGGGTATATTATCCATGTAAACAATCGTATTTTCGATATTCTTTTGTGAAAGTGTTTTCGACCACGGGGAATTCAATAAGTGCGATCACTTTACACACAAAATTATATTGAGTGCAAACAAATGTATTTCTGCAATTTTTGGGGGAAGAGATTTTTGCTTCAATGGACACAGTCACTTCGCACAAAAAAATTATTCTGGGTGTAAACAAAGGTATTTCTGCGGTTTTTTCGGTTGAGGGGTTTTTGATCATGGGGAATTCAATGGAAATTATCACTTTTCACTCTGTTTTTGGGTTGATAGGTTTTAGGTTCTATGCAGTTTACAAATCTTTTACTTTTACCAAAAGTGAGAATTCGTAGCTTTAAGATTGTTTTTTATTGTTTCTTTGATGTGAAGATGGCCGAATTCAAAACTTCAATGTGCTTCTACGAAGGTTTTCATGCATGGCTGAGGCCCACTAAAAAGAGGTGGACTATTTTATTACAAAATGCCCCGATGGGGCAGAAAAAAGAAGAATATCCTTGCTTGTATAGTTGCCAGGCTAAAAAAGAAGTGGACTAGATTTTTGAGAACTTGGGTTAAAGTTGGAAAAAAATCACTTTCTTTATATTGGATTTTCTTTCTTTCTCAAAAAAAATTTTCCATGTCTGTGAAAAAGTATATTCTGCAGCTGAGTGTATGAACACACTTCCCAATCAAACATGTGCATCTCCGAAATTTTGAGAAGGGTACATTGGTGGACCTTGGTTTGTTAGCGTTTTTTGAGACAAAAAATTCAAAAAAAGTTGACCAAAAATTTTTTTTTCGTAACAAATTTTCCAGTTTCAAAACCCTTGCGGTAGTTTGTACCCCCCCCCATGTCCTCCCTCAATTTCATCCCTCCCTGTCGCTCCCGTCCTGCTTTCAAAAAAGTCGTACTGTTGCCGTGGGACTGCGAGTAACCGGATACGGGATTTGGCGCACACCCCTGATATAGACATGGCTGAACCAGGAACATTTTTGTATGATTTACCCTGTTCTCCCATTTCAAGATCGGTGCCTAATGACTGTAACCAAGGCCCAAGTGCACTAAAGGGGTCTAAGCTCGAGCTCAAGATGATCTCGACCAAAAAGGCGACTGGGTTTTATGTAGAGTTCGGTATAATTTGAATGTCATCTGGATTATAACGAGCTTAATGTCGAGATAATCCCCAGCTCGAGCTGTTCGGTTGCACTAACATTTTCGCATAGTTTTCTTACCTCTAAAGCAAATAAATATAAAAATGTCTGCAATTCCCAAACTCGAACTTAAACCTCAGTATTGCTTAATCATGAAGTGAGTATGGTTTGTGCATTGGAAGAAAACAATTTGGATATTGTGATTAGCTCAAACTCAGGATCATCAATTCAATCCCGATGTTGAGATTATCCTCATGTTGAGTTAGTGCAACCATCCTCAGGTTTCTTTATAGTTCTGAAAATTACTAAAATATAATATGCCTCCCTCACTATTTTTCAGCTAGTGTGAGAGGCAGGAGTTTTGAATCGGTCAGATGTTAGAATGCTACTGGTTTACCATTTCTTCACATTTGAAGTCCTGAGCATATAATTTTCACATAGAAAAATGTTACTGTAGTTGATGCCAGGGGAAGGACAAAATGCACGATGCTGCGGAATATACCTTTTCACAAGCATGGAAAATTTTTTAATTGGAAAGAATGAAAATGCAATATCACAAAAGTGAATCTTTTCCATTTTTAACGCAAGTTCTCAAAAACTTGGCAACTATCCAAGCAAGTATATTCTGCTTTTTTCTGTCCCATCGGGGCATTTTCTAATAAACTAGTATGATATATTGTTTATCAGAAAATCGTGAAAATCTGAAATACTACTTGCTTTCCACTTTCATTATTTATTGAAGCATATACAAGCATTTTTTGTTTCTTTTTTCTTTTATTGACTTATTCCCTTTTATATTCTTATTTTGAGCCACTTTTTGTTCTTTTTGTTTATTTTTTTCAGGTTGTGTACTATTGTATTATTTTTTACCTATGGTTTATCGATTGGGTAGCAGATCCGCTACCTACTGCACATCCGCTACCTAATGCACCACCGCTACCTAGTGCACCACCGCTACCTGGTGCGCATCCGCTTCCATAGCCAGATCCGCTACTAGACAGCAAAAATGTGAAAAAGGTTTTGCTATTGTTTTCATAAGGGTTTTCCGAAGACAAAAGAACAAAAGGAAATCTAATACGGTAGGCGTTCTGCGTGGTAAAAAATATTTTGTTTGCCACTTTTATGGAACCGCAAGAATATAAAAAAACGTAATACTACAGAGAGTCTACCTGAAGATAAGTCACTATGAGTAAAGATAAGTAAAAAAATCATAAAAATGACCAAGCAACCACATTCTAATGAGTGAAAAATTCTTATTTGCATAACAGAGTGATAAAGCACTTCGAGTGACAGAACAATCAGCCTAGGCGGACATTTTTCATTCTTTACTTATACCAATCTGGGTGATGAAAATATTGTTTTCGTTTTGTTTTTTAATTTTTTTCATAGACCTTTTTAATTATTTTCAAATATTTTATCATTTTGAGTTCTAAATTTAAAGAAAAACTTTTGTTGAATATACCTCCCGAGTAGACCAAGGACTGATTATTTTCAGCAAACGTGGATCCATGGAAATTATGCCATTTCTATCAAAAATTATTGGGATAGCCCTGGGCCTAGAACAAGAAACCACTGCATCTCACCGGGGTTCGTGACACGCAGTTGGCAGAACACAATTTATTGCATTTACTTCTGAAAATACGGAGCAAATTGAAAATTTTGAGTCGCATCGGTTGCAACCGCATATTTCCCAATTTTTAATGAATGAAATTTTTATTTTTCACGATACATGCGCCATCTAATCGGTAAAAAAATTAAATGAGCCTAATAATTTGTAAATGCATACTGTGTATTCTTCCATAATGAAATCCTGCATAGGTTATTCAACGCAAAAAGTAAATGTGTGTTACCTCAGCAGAAAGTAGCGATGTGCACTGGGTAGCGGATCTGACTAGGTAGCGGATCTGACTATGGTTGCGGATGTGCACTAGGTAGCGGTTGTGCAGTAGGTAGCTGATCTGGCACCAACCCGGTTTATCACATGATTTTACCGCTTTTTTATTCATTATTTGTATTTTGTTCTGCCTTTACTGCTATTTTATTCATTTTATTTTATTTGCTCATTTCATTAATTACATTTTTTGCAATTAAGCTGAATAAAAACAATTTTAATCGGGAATCCGTATGATAATTTTTGTTTTTGTTTTTTCAAACGTTAGACAAAAATGTTTTTCTGACTGATATTTTTTGTGATGTTGGAATGGTCCGTTCGTGTATACCTACAGAACTTTTTACTATTCGCTGTATTGGGATTCGCTCTTTTGAGAATCGCTTATGAGACTTTGCTGTTTTGAGAATTACTGTTTTGAGACCTCGCTGCTTTGAAAATAGTTTTATTGAGATTTCGCTGTTTTGAGTCTTGCTATTTTAAGTTTCGCTGTTGTGCGTTTCGCTGTATTGGGAACGCACCATTTTGACCACAGTAATATGTTTTTCTTTAATTCCAAAGCATTTTATAAAAAATATCTATACATTTTCCTTTTTGCGTTTACTGTAACTGTGGCCGACACGCCGCTTCTTATTATGCGATGGAAGTGCGAAAATCATATTTTTGGAAACGAAGTGTGCGTGTTGCCGAAAAGAAAATGGAAGATGGTGTGGCCAACAACCTCGACAATTAAAAAAGAACATAAATAAAAGAGATGCGGTGCATTTATGAAATAGAATCTCGTAAAATGGGAGCGAAAATTTTTTAAAGAAAAAATTCAACCATTCATTGGGGTAGAGCTTTCAAAACTGCTTGAACTTCTTCGGCGACGCTGGTCAAAACAAATTCGAACTGGTCGACACGTTTCACGAATTTCATACGCTGATCGCGCAAATGTTCCAACGAAGCCGCGATGTCGATTTCTTTTACGCCTGAAAAGTCGATGCTGTAATAATTTTATGTTGACATTATAATATTATGATCAGGTTTCACAAAAAATAATTCTCAAGGTTGTGATTAGCTTAATGACCAACACATACCCACTCATTTACAAGCTGGTAAAAATCCAAATGGTCAATTGATCAAAAGTTGGCCCCGCCCGTGAATGACAATAAAAGGATTGATAGGGATCGCTGTGAGCTGAAGTTTTCGTTCCAAAACGCAGCAAATTGAACTTCAATCGGTAGATCTCGTTGAGATTTATTCAAAAAATGGGTTTTCAAAAATTATTTAAAAAATGCTATATTTTTCTCTTCCTCGTACATTTCTCGATGGATTTTGTTGACTGTAACGACGTAATACATGACAATAACATCTAAGTTAAATATTAATTAACTTTGTTGTTGTTTCCACCAATTTCGGGACTAATATGTATTCGAGGATTCGGATTCGTAATTGTTGATTTATCTTATAAATGATTGCGAGATAATTGAGCTCTTGAATTGACATTTCATTTTCTCTCATGAACTATGTGGATAATTTCATTTGTGACCTCACCCTGGACATCATCAATGACGTCGATAGCAGAGTAAGATCCTAAGTCAGTTTCTTGCCATGAATGTTTAGAAGAGTATTTTTCTTTGGAAGTGGACTGCTCGGAATAATGTTACAGCAAACTCAGCCACTGCATTTTCCTAATATTTTTCTTTACAGGCTCCATGTTGTGAAATCACTGGAAGGAAAAATGTTATACTATTGGCCTTGAATCTAGAACAATTATGTTCGCTGTAGCAAGCAAAAGTGACACGTTATTATGTATGGTAAACTATGACATTGTAGCATTATATTCTAGAAAATTCAAGTTAATAGTGAAAACTTGACCGAAAAAACTGAGCTCATTTTAGCATTGTTTCGTGATAGACATCCATAAATTTTTCTGACATAAATGTACTCCGATTTTTTTTCAACTAAAAATAAGTCACGTGATTCAGACATTGTAGAAGGCATCCCACTTCAATCCAAATTGCATATGGTTCTTCATTCAGCATAGAAGTTTCCAGTCACACTTCGGACTGCATAACAACCATATGAGACACTAAAGCCGTAGGCATACCTAGCCGCAACGGGCGAAAAAGTGTGCGGCCCGCACAGTTTTTCGCGGCTTTCAAAAATTGCGGCCCGCAGGTCACCCGCAATCGGAAAAATGTTTTCCGGGTGGCAACCCGCAACCGCATTGCGGTTTAGTGCGGTTTATGGACCCGCAAAGAGTTCTCGAGTGGAGTACTTTTTGCGGTTCTGGTAGCCGCACTTGATACAGTATATGCCGTTTCGCGCTGAATAACACTGAATACCTGATCTTTATCAACTAGAAAACTCAATTATTTCCAGAATTTGCTCTGTCCACCGTTTTTTCTCTGCAAAAGAATCTTTTGAGGAAAGAAATTCAGGAATGAGGAAAAAAATTTATGCAAGGTTCTCATTGTCGAAAAAATTGTGGGGAATCGGAAACTGAAAAGTTGTAGTTTGGTGAACATTGGAAGATCATGATCACTGTTTTTCCCGCCGGCTTTTTCGTCAAATGGCGATAGGGGTAAAAATTTTTTCCCCAATTTTCTCAAAGTCTTTTTTCGCTTAAAAATTCTCATAGACGGTTTATTTTAGTGTTTTTAAGCTTTTAAAATATGATGTTTTTAGAGCGGTTGATTTTTTCCACATGAGAACCGGACCCAAAATTTTTTTCCTCATTTTCCAAAAATTTTCCCCATTTTTAAAAACGTTTATAATGTACCTACGGATGCTTTTCCATGCAACTAGGAGCATACCCAAGCATTTTGACGCTTTTGGATTCGGAAACCTACAACCTTGCATCTCTTAAGTAATTTCTGGTTCGAAATTGCGGTTAACTATGCTTACAATTGCGGTTTTCCGGTTCCGCATTTTTGCGGAGCCGCACAAAAGTATGCCATTGTGAGAGCCGCAACCGACCCGCAATTGCGGGCCGAAAAATTTGCGGCCGCAAAAAAACCGGTCAAGTATGCCTACGGCTTAAGGAAACTATTGTGCAGTTTTAAGGCGTACTATCCGATCAATGACAACTAAATGAGTCACGTGACTGGAGACATTAAGATAATGCAACGCGGTTTTATCTCGATTCTATTTTGTTAATTTTTTAACAATTCTTCAACTTTTCGCTCATCTGTGATCAATAGTAAAAAACACTGTTTTCGATTCTTCGTGCATGATTATGAATGAACAACTAGAGAACTGCAAGGAAAGCTCATTAACAGATCACGTGACGGGTTTTACAATCCAACAGATTCCCTTCGTCACGTGGTGTACCATAGCCATAAATCATACCTTTGTTTATGCGATTCAAAACCATGTCCAACAGACAATAAGTGCCAGTGCGACCAGATCCATCACTGATGTGAAAAAAATTGCATAATATTAGTACGTTATTATGAAAAATTTCCAAACCTGCAATGCAAAATGATCGGGCACGATCGACCGCGGAACGACTTGTTGACTTTCCTAGACAGAGAAAAGAACGAAAAATTACCAAAATATTGAATTAATTAACAAAATTTAGCATATATAGTTAATATCGCGTCGAGACGTCATGTAGTCGAAAGCCGGACAATGTCCATCACTTTTGTGACTATGCAATTGACCACCGCAAAGGGCCTAAACGTCACAACTGCATCCCACAAAAATGATGGACGTCAGTCGGGAGGCTCCATTGGGGTTAGAGAAAAAAGCGATACGAAACGAGCAACTTAGAATCTTGGGGAAAGATGCGAGATACGTATATAAGAAGCATGGAATTATTGGTTCACGGGTAATACTGATCGTTCCCCAAGAATATATACAATGACAAACGAGACATGATTAAAGGAAGCGCGACCTCATTTACATATTAGGGTACTGTTGATTAGTAAGCAATATGCAAATTAGTTCTAACAGCACATAAAGAAAGAGAGAGAAAATTTTAAACGATTGATCTCTCACCTGCGAAAGTCTAACAAAGATTTGGTAGAAGCTGGCAAGCCGTTTTCGGGCCAAGTCAAAAAATGAAATTGAGTGACGGTTCTCGTTTCTTGACTTGTCAAATTTTTTAAATAGAATGATCGAACTAAATAATCTGTGCACCAAATGTGCTCGGAAACCAAGTGGACCTGATGGAAAAAAGTATAACACAAAATTTAACATGTACTAGTGAGCATAGCTGGACACATCCTATCGGTTCATCTGGTACCAGCAAGCCCAAAAACTTGATTGGTTCCCGAATCGTTTTAGGGGTTGCCAAGCCACTCAAGGGTAGGTAACCAGATGTATAGTGCATTAATCTTGTACAAAGTCGGAATAATGCAATCAAAGTTGATTTTCAAGCTTATTTCAGAATCTACACACTTTTTAGGACGTGCCAGGGTATCCAGCAAACCTGAAAAACTTGGAAGGTCAGGGGAAAAATTATGCCTGGAACCATAAAAAGTCAGAGAATTTGAAAATGTGCATTCTAGTGCGTTTTAGAAAATCAAAACTTCAAAATTTTCTAATGCAACGCCACTAATTTCCTGATTGGTTGGTTGATTCCCTGATCATGCGGTTGATTTCATAATGGGCGTATTGATTGATTCTTGATTCCCTGGTTTGGATCATTAATTGATTTTCTTAATAGCTGGCTGATTCTCTGATTCAGTAATTGGTTGATTAATTGGTTTATTACCTGCTTAGTGGTTAGCTGGTTAATTCCGTGGTTAATGTTTGGTTTGGTTGGTTGATTTCCTAGTTAGTGGTCTGTTGGTTAATTCCCGGGTTAGACGGTTGTTCCTCTGACTCTCTCGTTGGATGATTTCCTGGTTTTGTTTAGTTAATTGAAAGTTTGTTCCATGATAAGTTGGTTGGTTGATTATCTCGTTTTCAGTGGTTGATGGTCTATCCCCGAGTTATCCATCCCGTTTTACAGTTGAAATTGGTTCACACACAAAACATAATCTGGTGCCGAGAATCAAGTCATCTGGTACCGAAGTCACCTCATCTGGTACCGAGTTGAATCCAGTTGGGCCTATGGTCCAGGTATGCTAGTGTAAAGTGTATATCAATGTACTTCGTAGCAATGGTAAACTTCGGAGCCATTTTCGGGCCAATATCGAGCGCACTTAGATTCGCCGTTTTCGGATAATTTAGTCAAGTTGACGATAACGACGCTGCCTTGTTCCCAGACCATTTGCCAAAAGTCGGGAACTGTACTCTGCATGGGACCTTGGGTAGCAATGTAGGTGGGGTTTCTAGGGTCGTGGTCGCACTATAAGGAGTAACATGACGGCTTAAGGCTTAGGCTCAAGGCTCAGGCTCGTGCAGGGCAATCATTGGCTTTTGTTCAGGCTTAATCTTAGTCTTTGACTTACGCGTAGGACTTAGATTTAAACTAGTTTGGCTTAGGCTCGGGCTATGCCCTTAGGTTTGGACTAGGTCCTTAGACCTGGCTCTACTACTTAGGCTGAGACTTTGATCTATGCATAGGTATTGGAGACTGAATTTTGCTGAGGCGTAGGCTTAATCTTTGACTAAGGCCATAAGGCTTATGCTAATGCTCGAGCACAGTGCTTAGGTTTGGGCTCAGTGCTCAGGCCTGATCTCTGTGCTTAAGCTTGGGGTTAGGTCTTAGACTCTGACTTAGGCTAATGCTTTGACTTAAGCTTGGCATTGAGAACTTTCGCAAGGCGCAATTTCACCACTTACTATGAAACTAGCGTTAATATAATCGGACAAAGTGTGATTACCAGTTTCGAGCAAAACTACTCGGCAATGGTCGTCTGCAAATAAAAATATTACTCGTTGAGAATTTGATCTCCCATCGAATCGAACGTAATTGAAACTTACATGGGATAACATCCGCGTAGCGATTTTTTTCGCCGTTTTTCGCTCCGGAGTTCGCGACGGTCAAATCTGGTTCGTACTTTTCTAAACCGGTCCATTCTTGTTCCAACATGTCTTTATCGATGAGATGCTTTTCCATGTAACTCTGAAATTGATGACCGGACACGTTTAGGGCATATGATAGTTTCATGGAAATTTGATAACCATTTGAAAATTTGGTTAACAGTGGTTAAATTTCGACAAAACTGTGTAAAACTGATTGTCTGTAAATGCAAAAAAGTGATTTATACAATAATGCTCCAATTTGAAACTCATTGTTGCATGAGCGAATATTTCTGAGCTCATCCGATTACAACTCACTATGAAAATTTAATCAGCAAACTCAACTCGTTCAAACGTTTTATAAATAAAACTCCATAATTATTTGTGCGGAAATCTTCATCTACTTTCGATCACAATTTTTTGGTTGGTCGGAAACTGAATTCGTGTAGGCGTTCTGTAGTTTAAACCAATATTGTTATTTCGGTAAAGAATTTACACATTTTTTGTCGCGAAAAAATCAGACCAGAAACAGACTAATGCAGATCGATTGTTAATGATACACCACTGTCATATTTATTGAACTTCTTTTAAGCTTTCTCTAGGAATCCATTCCGAACTGATTGCAAACAAGTACTGCAATAAAACTCAATTTGTTTGTCTAAATTCATATATTTGAATAATCTCTTCACAATTCTGGTATGCATACAGTCCCAAGTGCAACGGCATTGCACTGATGGAACACTTTTGAAAATATTGCTTTCGGAAATATTTCACGAATCACGTTGCAACTCATATTTATCTGACTGTTAGACAATACGATGTTTCTAAAATTTTTTACTCAAAATGCTTCGTATGTCTAGCGGAAAATTCATAATGCGCAGTGTAAAATACCTGGGGTCGGTTTCACTACAGAGGCCGATTGCAATATTCGGGTTTAAGTCCAAGCTCGCGATTATCTCCAGCAAAATAATCGCGAGTTCGCGATCAGCAGTTGCAATAACCTCGGGATGATCCTGACGTCGCGATTATCTCGAGCTCGAGATAATGCGAGCTCGGACTTAAACCCGAGCTCGAGCAGTGCGGTTGCAATAAATTTTCTAGTCTAATTCTGATCGCGAGGTCGGTTTCAGTGGTACGCAAAAGTTAATCGTCATCGGTAGTAGGTTTAAGTCGTCATAATGAATTTTCTACATTATCAACTAAATAATCACCAAGCGAATCGAGTTGGATTTTTTGAACATTTTGACAATAAATATTTGGTTTTGGCCTGTATCCAATGTTTCTAAAATGCGAATTCCGATTTTTCGGATTCGAATTTTTCTTTTTCTAAATTGAGCTTTTCGCTTTCCGACGCTAATTTTTCTAGCTTTATAGAAACACTGTTTCATTCCAAAGGATCCACTTTTTGCCACTTCGGCTCTTCAACCATCAAACCTAGGTTTCCCCATGAAACTTTCGATGAAACAGCGGCCAATTCAGATAAACTAGTATCGGATTACAGACCTCCCCGGATCTCTTGGAATTCTGCTGGTGTGCTTCTATGATGGTTTGAGAATTTTCGGAGTAGACAAGAATCAGGCGGTCCACCGACCGTTTTCCAAACCGCTTTTTTTCCTTTCTCAAATCTTCTTTTGTACGGCTTTTCACATTTTTCAATGTAATTCTTATACCTTCCAGAGACCTATGGACAAAGGCATTTTGTGCATTGTCTTCCGCTCCGATTATATTCCAGACGTGGAGCCAGTTTCATCAAAGAAACTTAAGCTACAGCTGAGCTGCAGCTTAACTAGTAGCTCCACTATATATTATAGCATTGTCGTAAACATATCGAGAAGGTTAAGATGCAGATGAGCTGTCCAAATCCAAAACTAATCGATATTCGAGACAAATTTCTCTCAAAAGTACTTCTTTTCTAGGTGTTCACTTTGGAATGTGTTTTCTCCTTGAAACTACTCGGAATTTAAGTGGGAACAAAAGACATACGAACAGCAAACAGAAAAACAAACAATATTGGACACAGTATTTTTTTTCACCAACTTTTGTTTACTTTTCACTTCATGCGCGTAATATAAAGTATTGGCGATGTTTCTTCCTGGAAGGTCGAGATAATCGCGAGCTCGATTTTTTTATTGCAACCCGAGAAAGACGAAACTGACCTCGCGATTAGCTAATTCTCAGCATTAACAACTTAATACCAAGCTCTCGATGATCCTCAGCATTAGTTATTGCAACCGGCCCCAGGGGTTTAAGGTAGAGCTCGAGATTATCTCGGCCGCAAAAAATAAAACCTCGGTTTCAACACTTTCGCTAACGTCGAGACCATCTCGAGCTCGAGATTATCGCGAATTTTTCATTCAATCCTGATTCTGACTTTCTATCACGTACGTCCGAACTTTTCTGTTTTGTTTTTCTACCATTGATTATTAAAAATGAATTTTTTGCGTTATTGACTGATAAATCGGCATATTGAACGTGAACGAAATTTTCAAGATAGGATGAATCAGTTAGATTTTATGAATGATGCTGAACTATGCGATCGTTACCTTTTTTCAACTTGATTCCAACGTACAAATGATGAAAGAATCAATAAAAGTAAAAGGAACAGTACAAGAAATATTTCAAATTTATGACCATATTTTAGCGCATTTTATTTTGTCCTGTTCGGTCGTTCCTTTTTTATACAGTACGAGTATAATAATGCACTCATGTTTTACGTTTTTTCCGCGTTATTTTCTAAACAAACATCCCTTTTTTTCTTTAGTTTTGCAGTTTTTCTAACATATGTCTTAAACACAACATGAATGACGTGCCACATTTTTATTTTTATGATCGAGATTATCTCGAGCTCAGGCTTAAACCTCAGGTTCAGCTAATCCCGGACCCGAACTTTTTTATGAAACCCAAAAAAGATGAAACCGACGTCGCCCTCAGCTGAAACTCAGTTTCAAGCACTTAATACCGAAGTCGGGATGATCCTCAGTTTCATTTGGTAAAACAGGATCCTGTGAAACATGTAGTTCCTGAGTTCTACCTCATGAAGTGTCAATTTTCTATCTGAATTTATGTGAATTTATCAAATAAAGAATTTGACGTATAATCCACTATAAATTAGAGACGCACTGCGCCACATAAATATTTTGAAAGAAATTGATGTTGCAGCTTTAGAATCGGAATTCGACTTCGTCAACTTCACTTCTGATTGCAAGCAAAGCATGTTTTTTTGAATTAGTAGTACGTGCTGAAGTCGGGGCAGCAAGAGGCACTGGCAAGTTCATAATGTGGAAGTCCAGTGACTTCATGATATAATATCCTTCATCTGTGAAACTTCATTGAGGCTACACATGTTGCTCGTGATACGCACTATGAAAAACGTGTACGATCAGATTGGCTTCGTGACTTTCACTTTTAATCTGACCACTGTGTGTTGTGGAAATCCGTACATGAAACAACAGTATGAATCAAAACACGGTACTTACCGTGGCATCATAATCTAGAGTAATTCACTGAATAATTTTCATCAATAAGAGGAATATTAATATTTTATATACAATATAGAACATAAACGGCGCATCATGATTACATTTCTTGAGCTGACTTTGAAAATATGAGCAGAATAGAACGACACACTGTCGCTCCATCATAGCACAACTTTCACCTTTGATTATTCACCCATCCTTCCTTCATATATATCTACAGGAAAATAATGA
Organism: Romanomermis culicivorax; assembly: GCA_963922205.1. Classification (NCBI taxonomy): domain Eukaryota; kingdom Metazoa; phylum Nematoda; class Enoplea; order Mermithida; family Mermithidae; genus Romanomermis; species Romanomermis culicivorax. The sequence continues at coordinate 42,991 of CAWUHX010000255.1, read as the reverse complement.
GACCAAGTGAATATGAAGCCTACTTGTGGAGAAGCACTAAAAAAACTAGCATCCTCGACGGCGCATATACTAAAGCTTAATTATGTGCAGCTACGACGCACAATCATATTGCTTCTTTAATGAAGCAGATTGTGATTACAGTAAGACTAGATATTATATGAAAAATTTTCTCGCTGCAGCAAAAAAGCTCATTTGTTAGAGGAAAAAGCTGACACGAGAGCATACCTCTATTCATACATAAATATGGAGAGCGTGCTTTTTGCTGCATAAAAAGTTTAATAAACTAAATTACAGTAAGTCTCATATTATACATTATTAAAAGTTTGCAGCTTTCCCGAAGCTTATATTTCGTGCACATGACCGCAACGAAATGAAGCTAATAATATTATATGAGATAAGCACATGAGCGCTTTTCATTTGCTGGAGCTCCAAATTTCTTACGGTGAAAAAATGAGGTAATTAAGATTGTTTAACTAGAATTACAGTAAACCTAAAAATATCCGAATCGAATGTAAAATCACCGAAAGACTACCTCGACTAACTGTTTTACAGAATTCGCAACTTGAATCATTCTTAGCAACAACGACATTTTTTGTGTCAATGAGTAGAAATTAGCATCGCTTACTAGTATGGTGTGACCCGTCGTGATGTCCATGTTTGTTTGAACTGGTTCTTCACTCCTGAAATGAAAGGAAAATGAATAAATGAAAGGAAAAGATTACTTACGGCAACACTCAAATGTCTCAAACGTCGATGACCGTACCAGTGTACCTATTGGGCTAGGACAGAGGGATATCTTATGCTGGCATACACATTCGACTCCGTGGACTGGCGCTTCTATACAATCCACGGATACAGAACCCCGCCACTTTTGTTGAGCCCTTGTTGGGAAGGTCACACCTACCTAGACAATGACCAGCTAGAAGTGGGAGTTATGGAGCTAGATCGGGGTCGTTTCAACATCAATATACTGTTTACATGAAGAGCACCAATTTTGTTCACAGCAAAGCAAACATCGAAATAACTAACTATGGTGGTTGTAAGGATAGTTTTAATTTTGCAGCATTGATCGATAGTCCATTTTCCTAAAAATGTTTTTAAATAATGAAGCGGGAGAGCGAGTAGTATGTCACATTCCTATGATTTTCTGCCGTTTTCTGCTGCATTTTCTCGACCGTTCTTACATCGGCTGTCCTGTCACCTTGACTAATGTGTAAAACTTCCGTCACACAGACCGATGAATTTTTACGAAAAATACATTTTTTTGGTCTATCCTGTTACCTCGATTGTGCCACGTATAGTATGAATTCGACTTTGACGTTAGATAAATTTCATTTTTTTGTGGTAATATTGTCATTCTGCAGTTATCCTCTTGATTTATCAACAAAATCTAGCATATGTGTGCAAGCAAACATTTTGCCTTTTTTATCGTGTGCTGACCAACTACGGGATTGCTAATTATTTGATTATTCCTGAACTTTGTTCTTTCTTTTTCGTCTCCGAGTTCATCACAATTTGTACATTGATAGCAATCAATAGTTGATCCGTCAGCTAATCTAATAGATTTATTTTTTGGAAAAAGTAAAAATGATTTGGCTGAGCCGTACTTTCGCATTTTAATAAATCAGATCTGTATTTTGTATAGATAACTATTGCTTGACCATAATCTTCCATTTGAGCAAAAATTCAAACACCACGTTCTGACCAGTTCACAAGAAGTACGGACCATCGGACGTAATATCTTACCAAATATTGATCATGTAATTATTTGAGGGAAGTCTGTGGGGAAGTGGTACATCAAATTTAACTTTGTAATTTTTTCTGACGTCACAACATAGTCGAGATAACGGGACGGTCGAGGTAACGAGAATTTTTTTATTTTTTTATAACATTAGTCTAGGTAACGGGATGGTCGAGGTAACGGGACGGTCGAGGTAAGGTAACGGGGCAGTCAAGGTAACGGGACACAATCTTTCCTCCTGAGTCATATGCCATACAGGACTACTCGACATCTTCAACAACTTTTGTTGAGCAAAAAGATGATAGTGAAAAGCTTTGCCTGAACGATCTTCAAAATGATACTATAGTCTGTTTTTCTAGAATTTCAGTAAAAAGCAAGTACTATTTCATATTTTAAAATTTCCTTCGAAATCCTATGTCACATAGAACTGAAAAATTTCGAGCGTACTCAGTTCATCGCACTTTGGCACCCATCCTGCTAAACAGGCGATGTGTTTTCGTCTACACAAATTTACAATAATGGCTATAAATACCTCAGACTACGCTGAATAGACGAAACCTAAGTCTTAGCCCTAAGCCTAAACCCTAACTCTTAGTCCAAGCCTCCCAAGTTTAGGCCTAAGTCTAAGCCACCATTTCTCGTGACAAATATGATTTTCTTCAACGTCGAGCTGGTCTAGAAAATGCGGAGAATTTCACTGTTTTTTGGTTGAAATTAAGCCTAATGGAATTCAGCATTAGAATAAAATAACATGGTGGTAATCGCTTCTCACTTAAATATAATATGACTAGAATGAGTATAGTCGAGTACATTAGATGGAGGCGCCAAAGTGTGATGGGCACAAAAGCAAAACGGGCACCCAAGCACGATGGATGCCAAAGTGAGGCGGGCGCCAAAGTAAGATATCCAAGAAAGATCATTTCTAAACAATCGCCAAAGTGAAACGGACGCCAAACACAATAGTCATACCAAACTTTCACAGCAGGCATAACTCAAAGTTTACTTCAGATTAGAAAATTCAAAAATTAAAATTCCTGTATTACTTTTTGACATTTTTCAATTCGACTCTGAGTAGAAAGTTGAAAAGCTGAATTTCCGATATGAAGAAGAGTTTTTCAAATCTAAATCATAGAACGACTACATAGCGAAACTATAAAATACTGTAATATGCCCTGAGTTAAATGATCAATATAAAACATTGAGAAAATGCAAGAAAATCCATTCGGTTGTAATAATTGTTTGTGGATCCCAGTGCAATTGAAGGTTTTACCTATTCCTGATCTAAGAAACTACAGCAGATATGCGAACATGCAAAATAACGTGCGATAAAATTAGCTGCAATGCGCAAATTTTCCCGCAGGAAGGCAATCTGATCTTGCATCATATTTTCTTTGTGAGCTCTCAAACTTTTATGCAAGTTTTAGTGTAAATATAGCAGATGAAAAAACTATTAGTTCAATATTACTCGCATGCCTTTTCGATATCGGAGGCACTATGACACGTAATTGTAAACATTTGAAATTTACATCGGATCACCTTCCTTCTCAGATTCAATCTTTTGAACTGGATTATTGTAAAAGCAATGTGCTTTTCCGGAAACTGAAAAATGCGGCATGCCGTAAGGTTTTACGGTCACTATAAAAAGATAAAGAGGAAAGGGTCAATTTCAAACAACATGACCTATAGCAGTCTGACACAAACATTCTTCGAGAGAAATCTGCACTTAAACTTAGGCTTATCCCATTCAGATTTTAAGTATTACCGAACGTCGAGCTCATCATTGAAATTAGTCACCACGTTCATGACATAGACGTCGGGATACTCTACAGTAAGCCTGCTATCACGCGGACAAATGATCGTTAACAAAACCTCACCAAGACGACGTCGACGAATGGGTTGATTGAACGGCCGGCGGGCTAGGTTCACTCTGCGAACCCAAACGTTGGGCCAGTGTGCCGACGATACCGGCACCACCAGCCGCCGAGGCTAAACTTTCCGCCGCTCGTTCGTCGGGCGGCGGACGGCCGTTCATCCGCTGGCGGCATAGTTCCTGAAAAAGTACAGATGACGTTCAAATTAGTCTAGGGAGATTTTTGTTGTACAGCTGAAAACGAAAACTCGGTTCAGGAGGCCTGGTATTATAGATATACTGTTCGGTGTCGTAGATTTCTGATCGGCTAGAAGATGTTGTATGTCACCCAGATATTTGCTTAGCCCCAACCATATATGTTCTTGTGGGGAGTTGCTGGGGGTCCTGAGCTTGTACGATCCCCAGCAGACTTGTCCGATCCCCAGCAGAATTTTGGTTTTTTATGATTTTTATAGTATGAAATGTGGTATTAAATTTTGTTCTGAATAAATGTTTCAAGCAAATATATTAAGCATGAAATAAATACGATTTTAAAATAGTTCAGTGCTCCTTGAAGACTAAATCGCATAAAGACTTAAAAATTTCATGCAAAAATGTTGAAAATTATCAGGGAAAAAGTAAGATTATTTGTTGGAACTTAAGGAGCACACTGATAAGCATCTAAACACAAATTTTTCAAGCATTCTGGTTAATTTTGACTGAGTTCTGAGCACTTTTGAAAAAAATTAGGGTCGGACCCCCCGAAATTTCTTTGCTATTCAAGTATGGCCTAAACCCAAATTGTTTCAATAAATTTTTATTCCAAAGAGCGGTGACTTTCCAACCCATTAAAGAGATCCATCCAAAAACCTATTTTAAAATGCTGATGATGGTTTTTGTAGAACAATAGTAAGTATCAAAATTTGCACCGATCGAATACACAGAAAATTTTCTTGCAGGTTGCATAATGGTGAGTCATCATGCAAATGAATTTAGAAATAGTCACACAGAGCCACTTGTAATGTTGAAGTTTTGATTCATATACGTCACCCTCCTTGTATGAAACTGCAATCATGACTTATCGAGTAACCTCAGTTGTGCTACTTGTACAAAAAAAAGTTTATGAAGTTAAAACATGGGCATGAGATTCGAGCCACAATTTGATGTCTATACACCGTTTAATTTCAACTGATATATAAGACATAAGAGTCAATACTTTGACGCATAACTCAATCCTAGGTTAAAAAGTTGGGTTAACTGCAGTTACTCGTACATTTGGAAATTTGGTTAAATGATGACTTTTATAGTCAGCAAAGAACCTACAAAAATTGGTTTCAGACACTCTGGAGAATGCAAATTCAAAAATTTCTGATCAGTTATGAAACAGCAGTATTGTGAACTTTTTTAGACTTCAGGTTATCAACAGACGTGTGGGAGGGTAGCTTGAGACTAGGGCCATAAACTGATCTCTTATTTAACGATGTCTCACTGTTAACGACATGTTCACTAAATTTTGATAAAAATTTGTTATTTGAAGACCGAAGTTTCAGAACATTTTTTAATAATATGTAGAAGCATGAAAAAATGTAGACCAAACAGTTCATGCAGGATTACGAGCAGTAACTATTCGTTGATCTCATTTGATCAATATTCAACGAAAACTATTAGCTGAACGAATGTTCATGAATCATGGTGATTCTAGAAACAATAACTTGAAATCTGACATGAATGTGTTCTTCCTTGACTGAATGTTATTGGTTTGTAATTTAAGTATTCGAGAGCACAATCATGCAAGCTGCACCGTGTTGATTCTTCACTACCGATTAGAAAATAGAGTAAAACCATGATAGTTGATTACAGCCTGTTGTTAAAGAAGGGTGGAACGTGAAAGTACAAAAACTTGCAAGCTGAATAGTTACTTAAGAATGACTAGATATGCATGAACTAGTTGATGAAAAGTAGAGCGCATCGAAACGTCATGGATCAAACGTCCACGTGCACCACACCATTATGCATTTGATGCAAGTTTCTAATAAAAACCTAATAACTATCTCCAATTAGCCCAGGTATACGAGGATATACTAATTTATCATTGAATCCTCTAGTCTCGCGGGCTCAGGAGGATTTCAATCAGCTAAATTACATTTCGTATGAAATGAACGCCAGACGCCCGGAACTATGAATATTAATTTTCATGCATATGGTGTGTGTGTGTGTGTGTGTGTGTGTGTGTGCGTGCGCGCGCTTAGCATTTTTAATATGCAAATCTTTTACCGTATGTATACGAACTCAAATATTTTCTCATTTCCTGTCAAACTTCGAGGACTTAATGGCTTGGTTAGTAGGAAACTTTTTACCACATGAAGCCTAATCCTAGACTCCAAGAAAATAATTAAAGTAATTAACTACTGAACCGCTCCTACGACGAAAAATGTTCGATGTCGCATACACATATAGTAAGATTTGTTATCATTCGGAAAACTAGCAATACAATCCTACGAAGCCAGTAGAATATGCTAATTATGATAAATTAGGACGGTGAGAAGCTAAAATTTTGAGAGAACGATGAGGTTAGAGAAAATTGAAAAACAAAAGCTAGATTTGATTTCTGTATAAGAATGAACGAATCTGACCCTGCTTGATAAAGATTTAATGAGTTTGTACAACCGGCCATGATTATGTGATTCCGACAAGGTTATTTTTGTAATACTATGCCAATGAAAAATTGAGCAATGTAAATTAGCATACTACACTTTCATGGTTCAGCAGCATTCAATCATAGATTGTTTGCTTTAGTACCGCACAGACTAGTAAGAGGGAGTGGAAAAATTTGGTGATCGAATGCTAAAACAGAAAAATTTGCGACAATACGTTGCAAATGATTAGGAAACATTCTCGAATACATTCGGAAATCATCATCAATGAGTTCAGCATCGCACGTTATAACGCAATACGTAAAAATATGATACTTTATAGATTTTTTAGTCAATTTTAGACTTGAGTTCTTTCATAGTTTCAGTCTGTACGTGATTATTCCAGCTTCTCTGAATTTTTCAGACAAATCAACAGAAATAAGTTAGTTCCTTCACAAGCCGTGTTTTCACAGCACAGGTAAAAAACAACAATGAATATACTCCTGAAACCCCTGTACAGCGTACTTATTACTGCATTCATCAATGACTGATTATAGAAATTCATGAAGATAATGCTGAGATAATGTAGTAAATTGACTGACCAACCAAGAACCAGAAAAGAAGACGACAAATGTTTCCTGATTATGTCAGTAAAAAACGACTGTCTTATAATGTGTGCTTGCATAGCAGTTTGCATTCTAACATAGCAAAATTACTCAGGACTATCACCAGCCACAGATTCATGCTTGTTCGAAATTCGTAGACTGTATTCTTTTACCGCATGTATTGCAAAACAACTCATTTTCGTTCTCCTTCATGGATTATTTGTTAGATTCCAGAAAAATCAACAAGTTTAAGCTAAGACACCGTTGAAGCGTTCAATTCAGAATGGACTTCCAATGAAATTATTTAGACGTGGAAGTTTTAAAAAAAATTGAAATCTTTCACGGAAACAGTGTCTCATAACTGCGGTAATGATTTCAGAGTAGAAGTGTACCTAAATTAATCAAATTTATATAATACATTTCAGTTTTAGTATTATAATTTTTGCATGCCTGAATTTTTCACACAATTTTTGGCGGGTAGATTGGCATGATTTTTGCATGTAATGTCTTCGTAGTGCATGAGAAATACTTAATGAGCCTGTCTGGAATAATAGAAGATTAGAGACCATAAAAAAACATAACTTTCTACAACTGTAGCGTTCATCACTGGTTATGAGGATTCACGTGTGTGCAAAATACGTGAAAAATTCAGAACTAGCAAGACATTATTCGTATGATTGAAAAGAAGTTAGTGGAACTCCATCTATGGTATTCTTCCCGAGCGTAATTTCGCTGATTTCACAACGTTATGAATGGGAAAATGAGCAAGAATTTTTACAAGCCATGCCTATGCCTCTTGAAAATCAGGACCAATAACTGTATCATTATTATGCACATTGAAACCCTGATAGTCTTTAAACTATGAAACTTTCATTGTGGACACTGTTTCAGATTCGAAATAATAATCAATAGGTGTAAACAGTCGAACAAAGGTAGCAGTTCGCCATGACACAGATCGTGTGTGACGTTGTGCCAGAAATTTGACGATATGGCGCAGAAGAGGCCAAAGTGTTTCTGCACTTCTAAAAAATTTATTATTGCACGCTAAATTACCATATATAATCTTTATCGTAAAATGGTTATGCCCCAAAAATTCCGTTTTGAGGAAAAACGCCTCAAGAATCATTGCTTCGACGTCTGCAAGGGTATTCTTACACTATCATGTTTTAACACCATGTTTTTACCCTCCAAAACCTTTTTCAGCGTTCAATGTCCAGAATATTTTGAGAAAATTGAAACTTTTTCGATTTTGGCCGTCAAAAATTTGGCTATAACTTTACGCAAAAGTTCATCTACTAGCGAGGAGAACTTTAGCGCATTGTTGTGACCATTTTAGAGTAATAATCGGCGCAAATCACCAAAAAAAATTTTCGGGTTTTGACCGCTCTGATTTTTAACCGGTTCCCTCTCCTATGCTATAACGTGGGAACAAATTAGGAACGTTTTGTTCTATCAATCAACCAATGCAAAACATTCTGTAGATGCCAATTGATCAAGCTTTGCAGAATTTATGCCATATGGCGATGGAGTGTTAAACCTGAATCCCCATAAAGACTCAATGATTAAAAGTCCTACATATCTTACTTTCCTCGACTTCAGTTACTAATATTTATTGTCTGTTTTTCTTGTCATTCTTCTAAATAGTAAATGTAGAATTTCATTCTTTTACGCTGCTAAACCATACATTACGTAAATTTAGGAATATGTAAGCATAATCAGCTGGAAAATCTTGTAAAAGCTTTGTGCGCATGATTTTGACCGCGTTACTGATTCTTCTCATTTTTCATTTTGGATTCATATTTTATAAAAAAAAGTCGACTATAATACAACAGTCGAAAAGAAAATCTGATGAAACTTTTGTAGATTAATTCAAGGTCAAATTCCATTTATGCATAAATTATGCATAAAATTACATACTTGCAAATCGGGCAGGATAAGTTTCACAAAGGTTCAATTTGTGTATTTTTACGTTATTCAATCCATGCATTAAAAACTTCTTACCTGTCGTCTAGTTTTACTGCATCCAAATTACTGATTCCACAACCTGTAAATCCTTTCCACAAACCTACAGTATCTTTGCAGCCGTCAGCCAAACAAAAACAGAAAAGCTTCACTCACTTGATAATCTTTACTCGGCTTGCCCTCGAAATCAGTCGACCCAACGCCGAAAAAGCTGAAGCTACCGTCGGATTTATTGGATCGCCTACCCAACCGATTCTTGTATAAATACATGCCCAAAACTACGGCCAACGTACAAATGACCAGGCTGCATACGACTAAAGTCAAAAAAGCGAAATTATCGTCGTCGTCGACGGCCGATCGTCGTATGGACAAACTGTTCTATAGGAGGAAAAAAAATTTTCTACAATGAATCGGCTGCTGTACATATGTTTTAAATATCGATTAGCATGATATCTGAAACCATGTGAAAAATTTTTGTCACATGCATTAATATCATCATTATCATCATACACGCTCATGGAACAAAATTCTATTCTTTTTTGGAAAGAAAATTCGTAGTTTGTGTGTACCGTTAGATACTATGAGCGATAGATAGTACATGATTTTGTAAAACATCTCAAACTTTGTGACGTATAAATTTGTCGCGTCGGCTACATGCATTTATGTTCACGATCAGAAGTCAACGATTTTCAGAAAGATCATGGAAAGTAAGGGCTTCTACATATCAAAGTGAGGATCACTTTAAGATTTTTTCATAGCTGGAACCGAAGCAGTATATTATGGTGATTTTATAAATGAGCAACGCGCAGTGGATTTCATGACTGAAAAATGAATACAACAAAATCTAACATTTCGCGTGTTTCGCGTGTACTGTGATTGTTTTTGACGTTTAGTGTATCTCGGGTGAATGGAAGTATACACAAAACGCTTTCACTGCAACATTGGACAGTTTGCATCAATGAAATCTATCCTATTATCAAATGTACGATTTCCTGTTTCTTCGGTGTTTGAAGACTTTCCAAGCAATAGGAGGAAAATCATCATTTTTTCACGTGAAATTAAAATCTGGCGAAAGGGCAGGTTTCATTAACTGAAACTGGGATCATTCCGACGTCGGTTTTAAGTGAAACTGAGTTTCATTTGAGTGCGGCGTCAGTTTTATCTTTTTGAGTTTCACTAGAAAGTTCGAGCTCGAGATTAGCTCGACTTGAGGTTGCGTCTGGGCTTGAGATGATCTTGACCATGCCAATAAAAACACAATAAATATGGCACATCATTAAAAAATTGTGAAAACAGGATATGTTAAAAGAAACCGTAAAAATAAAAATAAAAAAACAACTTAAACGTGCTCGATAGGAAGATAAACTTTTTTTTGTGTGGCTGAAACCGAAGTCAGAATCAGGAGTAAATGAAAAATGTTATCCCGACGTCGAGATAATTTTGAGCTCGGGATGATCTTGACTTAAGTAAATCCGCTGAAACCTAGGTTTGATTTCTTGTTTTCGACATAATCTCGAGCTCCAGCTTAAACCACTTTAGTGAAACTGGCCCCTGGAAGTCAAGGAGTGCAGCTGACAAACAATTCATTTTACTGACTACTATCTTATCAAAATTGATGACCCCGAGATTGTTGTTTACTGTATGGACGATGATTAAACAGTTATTGCAAGTCCATTTAAAAAATTTTATCAGCAGAAGCTGAAGTATTCCACAGATTACTGAAGCCATTAATTTGCATAAACTTCTAACCTTGCCGCTTCCAATTCCAGTTTCCACGACGTAAGCCGGGGGCGGTTCGGGTAAAGATGCTTGGGCTTTTTTCATCAGTCGGTCTAGAAAAAAGTCAGTAAATATGACGAAGAAACATACGCCCTGTAGACAAGATCTGATTTCTAGAACAACCCTCTCTCTCCAAAAACTACAAATTACCTCCATCATAGAAAGGTCTTAATTTTTTGTCGGAGCACAAATTAACCTTTCTTTATATAAAAAGTTATTTCTCCGAATTCCTGTAATTACAGTATACATGAAAATTATGCAAATTTATTTTTTAGTTGGGGAAAACAAGAGCGGGATAACAGTCATTAGCAAAAATTGTACATACACTAATTAGCCAGAAGCAAAATCTATAGTTTCCTAGAAGCGCGTATAGAAAGCTCCTACGAAACATAATGAAAACGATTTAATAAAAAATCAAATAAACAGCGTAGACAACGTTTATGTGTGCTGTAGGTAGCACGATATTCGACGGAAATCTAGAATGGTGCATTTATCCAACATGAGATATACTACAATAACACTTCGACATTTACAGCTGCAATCGATAAACTTACAGCATGCATAAGTGAACATGGAGTTTCATTCTCATATGCAAATTTTAGTTTTGAACATAGCCCCCAAACTAACAAAAATGCGAAAAATATCGTCAGTAAGAACCTGGAAACAATAATTGATAACTGATAAGAAATATTGAGAACGTAGTCGCAGCAATCGAGCAACGGGGAGAATCTGAAGCAAGTCAACTATTTTGTTAGCACATTTTAGCCGGCCAATATTGGAAAAAAAGATAAACCATTTTATGTCATGTTTTTGAATAAATCTCAACGAGATCTATCGATTGATACCTAATTAGTTGCATTTTAGGAGAAGAATTTTATTGCTCGCCTTTAAAAGTGGTTCAGAAACTTATCTATGAGAGGTCAAAACCCTAACCTCGCGCCATTCATTTTTATTTCTATATGAAATTTATGGATTGTAGCAAAGCATTTCTTAAGAAGATATCCGTTTATCAAGGACGAAATCCGAGGGTTCAAAGGCGATCAGATATTAGCCTAGTTCTAACATTGTATGATGTCAACTGATCATTTATCAGCAGCCATCTTCCCGGCTGTCGGCTCAAGACAATACCCGAAGGTATTTCCTGCTCTGACTGTTGTTGTGAGCGTATGTTGGGGGTATTTCCACGTTTCCGGCAAGGTACATGCCGATCAACGTGGGGGGAAATAGCCAAGAAAGACTGTTTTCAGAATCAGAAAGGGCATTCGTGTTGATGCATTAGCGGTGAAATTCAGAGAAGGACAAACTGCAGCAGGAGTATTTGCCCAATGCAAAAATTTTTTTGCTGCGATCATTACAATGACCTATACCAAAACTTTCCATTTTACTTTCGGTACTTGCTGATCAACTATAAATAAGGCAAATATGCTCAAAAATATATGTAGAATCAGAATCGTTTTTCTGAGACCTCTTCAGGTGTTGAAATTTTAAAAACTCTAAAATTTAGACTCTTTGATTTTAGATAAGAGTTTATAACACTTATTAGGCTAATTGAAATGAGCAAGATGTCAGAAGAGATAACTCTCGCCATTCAACATTTTTTTGCAGTACAAGTCACGTAATCTTTTGAATTTTTACGTCAAATTACCGAATCAAAACTCTTGCATCTCCATTTGATTTCCCAGGAGAATTTGATTCACAAAGAACCCGTTAGATTTGGATCAGATTTCGACAACATTTGTTTCTCACTGCAGTTTTCATTATATTTGTATTCAATAATTCAACTCTTAGAATATGTTATGATTGTAAATAATACTTTTGTTGTGAAAATGAAAAACCGCCAACGTTGTCTTCTGAATATACAGAAGAATGTAAACCGAAAAATTTGGTCATAACTCGTCCTTTGATTCACTTTATGTATATGTTTCATTTTGATCATATTCTAATTTTGATTATGTCGATCCAATTAAGCATTGCCACCGAAATTTTCAGCGTCTTATAAATTTGATTTCATGAAAATAACGTCTCGCTTGATTTAATCAAGTCTTTCGGATGTTGACATTCGGTGTCACGAAAATTATATGGAATTTTTTGATTGAAAATAAAATTCTATTTTTCAAAGTCGGCGTCACTTCCAGTTTGATTGAGACATCACGGAAAAGTTGACACTACATGTTCAATGTTGATTCTTTTCTCAGCCCTGATTTCGAGTAAAAGAACGAGACAAGTCCATGTACAAAACTGCTCTTTATATACTGTAGAAATAGAAATAATTGAAATAGGTTATTTCGATAAGAACATAAAAAAGGTCGAAAAAAGAAGATTCAACATATTCTGAAAACAATCGAAGTCAGCAAAATTAAACTTCAGTGGCAATTTTCGAAAGCTGCTTACAACCTTACAACCTGCTTACAACCAAGCTTACAACCGAAGAGTAGGGCAGAAGGAAAAAATCAAAATGAAAAAATTGAAATATTTCATTGTTAGACGAAAAGTAAGCAAAGAGAAAAAAGTAACAAAGATGCATTTTTTACCATTGTTCGTTGAATTTTCCACTAAAAATTGAGTTATATCGATCATTCAAAAAATTCACAACTACTAGAATCTGGAGAAAACGTCGGGAATCGCCTTACGATGATAAAAATATCGATAAAACCAGCAAAACCAGCAGCAGCAGTAAAAACTTAGAATTGTGCAGAAATTGTTTTCATCCGTAACCACCGCCTACACACACATACACACACACGGCTTTTCTAGAACCAACCCGATTTTTACAAACCCCAATATTCAAATTTTATACAGCAAATTTGGATCCCAAATGGAAAAAGGCGCTCTCGTCGATAGATGTGTGATTGTTCGGACAGAATTTGCATGTTTATGAGAATGTGTGAAATTTGATGTAGCTAACAGTGCATTATTCCCCTGGTTTAAATAAGGTTTAAAAATTCACATTTTTCAGTTATTTTACCAATTCGGTCTGTCAGTTTTTTCAGTTCTATAGTTTTCTCTCAGGCACTACACGGTCAGTAAGTTTTGTGGTTTTGCTGCAGACGTTTTTCACAGACCAGGAATAACTTGCCATTTTTTCGCGACTTTTATACAACCGATAAAAGGTAGGAGGAAAAAAGAAGAACGCTTTACACTATATCGTAAAGTTCAAAGCAATGCCATAACAGTGCATTAATTGCGTCATCGAGACTAAACGGGCATAATATTCTTTACTCGTTTCTGTAAACTTCAACATTTAGCTTTCAATATAATTCAGTTAACAGATTACCCAACGCGCCAGAAATCTCACGGTTCTACGAACTCAGATTCGTATAAAATAACCCAAAATCTTATTGCGGTAATCTTTTTATATGAAATTCTGTAAAACCTTTTCACAATGTGCAGGGACCGGTTTCATCAAAGAGATTTAAGCTCCAGTTAAGCTACAGCTGAAGCTAGCTGCAGCTCAGCTGTAGCTTAACTCGTACACACAAAACATATCGGGAATGTTAAGCTACAGCTCAGCGAGTTCACGTTTAGCATAGCACAAACTTTCCACCTTGGCAACTATGTTTATCTGATTTGCAATTATTTTACACTACACGTCTTCGATCCTTATTTGCTTCAATTTTACAAAATTTAGCTTTTTCACGTCAGGTTGAAATTAATTTTAGCCATTCCAAGCCTGATTTACACGCTGCTTGCATCACAGTCAGATTTACTTACTCTGGTGTGTTTGAGTTAAACTTACTTTACACTATGCTAGTATGATAACATATTCGGTATTCACTGACTATTTATTAGAGATGGACGAGAAATGAGACTCCCGAAATTACCCAACCATTTTGCTGTACCCGGATCCGGACCCGATATTCTTAAAATTTGGGACCCGGAACCGGAACCAGACCCGATATTCTTAAAATTTTGGATCATGACCCGGACCCGATATTTTAAAAATGTTGGACCCGATACACCTCTACTATTTACTGATAACGTCTCTTGTAATTTTTGTATTTACTTTTCTACTATTGTATGTATGATGATGATAGAAACTATCGCTTTATATTTGCATCAAACTGGTTGTCCAGACTGTTGTGCTTGCAATGGATGAAGGCTGGCATCAAACAACACAGGTTATGCTATCTCGGCATAACAACTTGTGATTTTCTCTGCAGGAATCGGATGCTTTTGTGAGTTCACCAAGCGAATGCGTGGCCTCAAAAGTCACGGGATCATAATGTTGCAAAGATGCCAATATAAGGGCACTACATCAAGACATACTAAAACTGCACAAAAATGAATAATAAAATCAAGACGATGATTGCTGCTGACGTCATCACAGTTTCCCGCTTACTGAAAGTGAGGGCCTGTAAAAAAACGCAACCGCTAAAAAGGTATTATTTTTGTAGTTTTGTGATATAATTCGCACAGTATAGAGCTGATATTTGGCCGGATAGATCAATAAAATACATAAGTATATTTGTGCATGAAATTCTATAAACGATTTTTATAATTCTTACTGTAGAATTTTTGTTTTTAGTTGTTTCTCAATTTACGAGCATTTTACACGCAAAAATAGACTATCGCGTCTTACACGCTTGTTCGGCGACTACGACACCGGCGTCGAAAATATTTGGTGCCCGATTTTTAGCTTTTAAATTGAAAGCGTTCAGTATACGATCGCGGGTCAAAAATTCGTCCGTTTCTTTGGGTAAAACGTCGAACGAAAGCTCGTTGAGATGAACTCTGTATGTGTGAAAAAACTAGAGCTAAATAGGTAAGGACACTAGTTAAAGCCTAATAATATATTGAAAAGATTGTTCACTTGTTGAAACCCGAACTTAAACCGAAATTTGGAATAAATATATGTATTACGTGCTTTCAATAGTCTATAAAAACATGAATACTCTTACACTATAGTTTTTTTCTTGAATTTTGAGAGTGGGAAGCAAGTACTTAGTCATATTTTTATCGTCTCCCGCTAAACCATATGTCACATGAGGCTGAAAACTTA
Source organism: Romanomermis culicivorax (assembly GCA_963922205.1). NCBI lineage: Eukaryota > Metazoa > Nematoda > Enoplea > Mermithida > Mermithidae > Romanomermis > Romanomermis culicivorax. Next base: position 27,423 of record CAWUHX010000255.1, on the reverse strand, counting down.
TGAGCCTACTCAACTAACTCTTAAAATCTTTTGAGTAAAAAATCCTTTAGCAAAAATTTTGTGTGAACGACTTTGAGGGCGGTATTTATTTTGATCCTTTTTCACTTTACAAGCATTTTATAGAAAACAGACTATAGTAATTTTTCCCCGGATGAAAATTTACATAGATTTTCCGAACAACGAAAGCTAAGAATTAAGAACAGAGACGTAGAAAAAACGAAAAAACAAAATGATAAAAACGTAAAAATTACAAAAAACACACAAAGAAACATACAAAAATAGTGGAAAGAAAAACGTGCAAAGTTGTTGGATAAAAAATCAAATAAGACGCAGTTTCGCGTAGCTATAGCATCGTAAACCTTATAATTTTTTTAAGTTTCTAGGATTCCTGTTATGTGCACGCGATTTAAAAAATATGAAAGCGTAGAAAAGACATAAACTTGGAGCAAAATAGTTAGTTATACATGCAAGGGACAATTTTTATAACTTGATATGAAACAATTTTACACTACGATTTTTATGCTACTTTAAAGTACCAAAAAGGGGGTGGAAGAAAGCCGAAAAAGTCATTTGGGCCTCATTCATATGACCACCTTCTCATAGGAAGTCGCAGAATTTTTTTCTTTATTTCTGCAGGCACTAATGTCTAAGATATCGTTATAATTTCAATCCGATTAGCGTATCGCACTGCATTTTCAATCAAATATGTTTTTCAATCTGAAAACATATCCAACCAAAAAAGTTCTGAGAACACAGGATTCGGCTCTGAAGGATATTCTTCAATTAAAAATCGACAATTAGGAAAATTTTCCATTAATTTTCAAAAATCGATTGATTGTTTGAAATCGATTTACAGGAAAACGGCAAGAGTTATTTGGATGCTGTTTGCTGTATGGGAAAGCCACTACAATCAACTATCATTTAAATCATTTTCATTTTGCTGGCATCAGGTGATGTGAATCGAGCACTTTCTAACAGTTCTAACAGCATATAACATAGACCGGATCAGACAGCGGACTGTTTTGTAGCATTAAACTTGCAGCTTTGATTTTTCTCAATTAAATTATTACAGAAGAGTTTTTGTTGCATCTCTTCCGACACACCCTACTGCACAATCATTGTGAATAGATCGATGAAATTGTATCAGTGATTCGATCCACATCTTTGTTTTTATTCGTCTAATCAGAACGTTTTCAATGTTTCCCGCATCTCGTCAATGGCATATTTGGTGAGATTGAGCAGCATTTTTGTATCAATTTTCATAATGTGCAAACACGTGCAGGTCCCAAAATGGTACGCAAATCTGATTGAATTTCAAACCGACATGTTAAATTGAAGTAACTACCGAAATGAAGAAAAAAATTTCGCGCATCTCATGTGAAAGTTCCTCGAATTGACTTTTTCTGTTTATTTAGGCTTCCTCTTTAACACCTAGCATAAACAGTGTGAAGTAAGGGATTAGAAATTTTTTTCATGCACGAATATACGGCATGGTCTTCTGCATGCAATGAACATTTGGCTACAGAGTCATGTCTTTTCTGAGCTGTGATGTTTCGAATCACGTATACAGACTGAAAAATGCCAGAATGAAAATGCAATGTAAAAGTGTAAACCCACTCAAAATATCTTACTTTCAGAAATTTATCGTACGTCAATGGAACACAAGGTCGAGTTTTTATAAATCGTGTCGTAAAAACATAACAATAAGAAATGAAGAGACGAACCAGACAACGACACGAAAGAATCGCAAGTTCAATTAATAAAACGAATTCCGGAATCACTCAAAGCAAAAGGAAAGTAAAAAAGATCGGATAAGCTAATGAACGACTAGATAAATGAAGAGATAGAAAGATTAATGTGAACTGTCAATAAAGGTCAACAAGGGGAAAAATGAACTAAAAATGGCACGAAAACCTGAAGGAAAACTCATGATCAAACCAAAATACAGTATGTGAAGATAACCTTACAAAATGACATGAATATGGAATAAACAATTAGTGGATAATTAATTAAGCAAAACATAAAATAAGAAATAAGAAATAAAAAGGTGGAAATGAATAACAAAAGTGAGATGCAACATCAATTAACAGTGCACTATTGAAAGAACAAACAGATGGATAAATGAGTAATCAAACGAGTATCAAGAGAAAACAAAAAACAAACAAAAACCAAGTAAAAATTAATAAATAAATAGAAATAAAACATGAATAATGGACGTGACATACTGCCCACTGCCCAGATAATAAACAAACGTAAATAAACCGTAAAAATATGCGAAAAATGAATCAAGGTAAAATCCTCGAGAATAACGTTTCTAAAGTCTGTTTTTTATAGAATGCGTCCAAATTGAAAAATCGGTACATCGTCAAAATCATTCAGGCGAAGCTTTCACAGTGAGGGTTTCAACTTAAAACATTGCTAACAGCTAGTTTGATAAGCTCACAAATTTGCAGCTCGTTGTGACATATGGTTTAGCAGAAAATCTGAATAGTATGGAATAGTACTTGCTTTCCACTTTCATTATTTAGAACCATTTCAGGAAAAATAGATATATCTTTGAGAATTGGCTAACATTTTTCGCGAAATCATCGATTTTTTTCGAAAGTCGCAAAATCTTCCCTGAATTCTGGAATTTTTGACCTGAATTACCGAAAATTGTCGAACGTCAAATTATTCGGTTTGGCGATCGTATCGTCCAAAAATCCCGCTACGCTCCTCAAAAACGACGCATCGTCTTCGGTGAAACTACAGTAAGAATTTTATACCTGGTTTCGTTTTTTCTCTGTTTTTCAATAATCATTCTCACTTTTTACTCAAACGTATGTAAACTCTGTTGCCTTGTATGATACGTAAAGATTCGTCGTTGAGTTTAAAATCGAATGTTCGCCATGGTTCGGGGGTCGCTTGATTCGGGTAACGAGTCTGTATTCGATGTTCTTTATTCCCGGTTCCTAGAATTTTCAAGCGGGTGATATTCAGGTGAATCAATTTTTGAGGTTTAATGTAGGGATATGGTTTTTTTACTTTTGCAAGAAGTTTTCCATGGAAGTTTAGCTTCTTGCTGACATCAAGTGTCCACAAACTGGTAAGTTAACACATTTTGGGGAATCTAATCGAAAACTACTGTACTCCAAGCCGTATAACACTCGAAACTTTTTTGCCGACAGTAAAGCAGGTTAGGAAACTAAAAATTAAGCCTGTTAATCAAAAAACGTACAACTTTTTGAGGACACATTGTAAAAGTCTCTTGATTTTTCATCAGAGTTGAATTTTTCTGGTTTGACAAAATACTCTTCGAGAACTGCAGTTAGAATTGATTTCTATTCTGATTCTATATTTGAGAAATCTGTACCAATGGGATTTTCAAATTCTAAAGTGGACTTGCTTTAAGTCCGAAAAATTCATGGATTTATAGCGATCTCGGAGAAGTTATGAGAAACCCCGACTCCGATTTAGTAATCTATACTCATGGAAAATGTTCATTCGAATCGTCCAAAACACACCGGATACGACTTCGACTTCGTAAAACGCATTCTGACGATTCCTGGAAACTTCTGCAAAATTCCGATCAAATAATTGATAACTCTAGGCTCGCACAAAGTTCGCGAAAAGTGCACAATTTATAAATTCAAAAACGGATCTAATTTCAAATCCGGTTCCTGTATGGAGTGTTATCATCTGAAGTGGGGAATCCGTAGAAAAATGGACTTTGATTTCTGATTCTACAACGGATAATTCTACACTCATGAAAGATTCGCGTAAAACGTTCATCCAATTTTTTGAAAGCAAAAACTCAATTTTAACACCGATTCAAACGATTTAATAAGACGATTTCTGAAAATTCCTACAAATTTCTTGAACATTGTGCTTCCGATTGGAGTTTTACCTTTCTTGAGTCGAAATGTGTATCCAATTTCGATTCTGCTTTCAATAATAAAGGAATCACTAAAAATTTTGTGAAATACCGCTGCGATTCCTACTATATTCCATTTATTCCACATGAGTCACAGAAAGATGAAAAAAGATGCTCATCTAAATAATGAACCATCTGACATCAAATGCTTATGGATTTCTTTGAATATTTTTCCAATTCAAGGATTTTAAGGTGAATGGACTATAAATTCGATTACAGAATCGAGAATTCTGCACTCATAAAAAATTGATGAAAATGTGCATTCCTTGAATTACACGCACATTTAATTTCAATTCTCACTGCAATAATAAAAAAGTTTCTGAAAATTTCGAAAAAGTTGCTACAGACTGCTATTCCGATTCCAATACTAGAACTGATTGATGATGAAAAGTTAATGAAAAATGCAAATTCTCAAACTTTCTTTCAAAGGGGTGTAATTTCGATTCAAATTCTAAAATTGAAAATTTTTCTATCGCAATATTGGAAATTTCTGGAAATTTTTAAAAACTATTCCGGTCCTTGAATTGTGAACCTTGGATTCATCAAAAATGCTCATTCGACTTACCAATTTAAGGAAGGATGTGAGAACTTCAGAAGAATCTCGAATCATCTTATCTCGATTGCGATCCCATACTCTCACCCTGATCTAATATGCCCAGTTTTTCTTCATCTTTTTTGAACAAAAATTTCTCCTGATCCGCAGGTTCGCCTAGAAGTTGTGGTTGTTCTTGATTTCCGTCGATAATTTCTCCGATCGAAACTGGAAAAATGTAGATCGATCAATCAATAATCCATTAGAATTTTCACTCGTACAATAAAACATCAACTTTTTTTTATTAAAAAACAGCCATCAAAGACTAAATTCCAAAAGAGCTCTGTGGAATCTAAAAATCCGCCGAATCTTTTTTACGAATTTTGAAGTATTGCAAAGCGTTTTAGTTCTTACCATTCGATCATTCTGACACCAAAACATAATATATTTTCGGATCAACTTGACAAGTTATCGAATCCAATTTTACAAAAAATGTTACCTCCATCGGGTAATTGGCCAATTTTGGTTTTTCGCCTTTGAGCTATCTCCTCGAAATCGTTGACATATCGCAGAAAGTTGCTTAATTCCTCGTCATCCAAAGTCGAAAAATCGATAGGTGCGCCGTTCGACGCTCTTTTCACGTAATTGTACAATAAAGGACCGTAATCGTTGTCGCCGTTTCCTTTTTTGTCGTCCATATCTTCGTAAGAATAATCTCGCGGTTGTTGTTGTTCATTAGAATGTTGAGATTCTAATTCTCGCCTGAAGATGAGCTCAAATGAATATTCTACGTTTTGACTGTGGATATGGTTGCAGTCTGGGATCTGACAGAGTCAGAACTATGGCTGATGTCCGTACTGGCCGAATTGGCCGCTTGACCTCTCACCAGGAAGTGTCTCTGAGTGCTAATTCTGAAATCATACGTGTCATACTGCATTCGATAACCCACAGCAGTGTGGATAATGTGACACTGACATTTTTGCCAATTATACCCTTTTTACACTGAAATTTGCGTAAATGTGTAAAACAATGGATAGCTTACTTGTAAATGATATCAGGAAATATAAAAAATATAGAGATGTAGATTATCACATTCCATATAACTCGCTGGCATGAGAAAATTTTCTCACAGAAAAGCAAATTTTCGTGTCTTGGATCTGTGGGCTCTTGAATTTTATAGAAGTTCAGAAATGTGTGTTTTTTATATGATATTGAACATAAACGCTTTTTCCAAGGAACATTGTTGTAGTGCATGCAATCATTCCTGTAATGCATATATCAGTATCTTTAAATCCCTCTTCATTACTAAGATCGGGTGCAGACAAACTGGGGTTCCATGTGGGCGATTCCCAAGTGAACGATTCCCAAGTGAGTGATTCTCAAGTGAGCGATTCCCAATTGAGCGATTCTCATGTAAGCGATTCCCAATTGAGCGAATTCCAAAGTGAGCGATTCCCAAGTGAGCGAATTCCCAATTGACGATTCCAAACGAGTGATCGAGAATCTAGTAACACTTTCTTCATATTTTCGTTCTTTACCTTATATTTTTCTTTCTATGTATTTTTTCTTTGTTTTTTGTGTGTATTGTTAATGTTTTCGTTTATGTATGTTTTTACGTTTTCATCTTTTGTCTGTGCTTTCTTTCATTTTCCTTTTTCTTTTCATCTTTTTTTTTTGCTCATGAAACAACAAATTACAAGTTCGCATTTTTTATAAGCATAGTCTCCCGTAGTTCTTATACAATTCAGCACGGTCTATTTTCTACATAATTTTATCCTGTGCGATTTTTTCTTAATTATTTTTCATCTTAGTTTTTTTTCTTTCAATCTCTCATGATTTTTTCTTCTTTGTTCTTTTTTCACATTTTTTTCTTTCTTATTTGCTGTTTTTTCTATGTTGCTTTTTCCTTCTTGTCACTGTCTTCACGTTTTCTTTCTTTTTCTAATGCTCTTCCACCTATTTTCACTTATTCTTAATGTCTTCATTTTTGTTAACGTTTCCTTTCTCTTGATGTTTGTTTATTTCAGCATTCTTTTGTTTATGTATTTCATGAAGATTTTTACACTTAGAACGATGAGAGACTCAAGCATGTCGAACTGTACAAGAATTATACAGGAGACTACGGTTATTTAAAATGACAACTTGTGATGTGTTGTTTCGTGAACAAAAAAGAAAAAAGTAGATTACACGAAAAGGAAAGAAAGCAGAGACAAAAGATGAAAACGTTAAAACATACATTAACGAAAAAATTAACAATACACCCAGAAAACAAAAGAAAAAAGAAATAAATACAAGGAAAAATGTTAGGTAAAGAAGGAAAATATGAAGAAAGTGTTATTACATTCTCAATCGCTCGTTTGGAATCGCCCAATTGGGAATTTGCTCAATGGGGATCGCTCACATGAGAGTCGCTCGAATGGGGATTCGCTCACTTGGGAATTCACTCAATTGGGAATCGCTCACATGGGAATCACTCAATTGGGAATCGCTCACATGAGAATCGCTCACTTGGGAATTCGCTCACTTGGAAATTCACTCACCTGGGAATCACTCACCTGGGAATCGCTCACTTGAGAATCGCTCACTTGGGAATCGCTCACTTGGGAATCGCTCCACTTGGGAATAGACCAGACGAGCTGTAAACCACATTTATGCAAATTTTTGTGTAAATATGATCCATTTGCAAAAAATATTGTAAAATTACTCGCATACATATAGGCTATCGAATGCACTATAACATATGTGGAATTTACACCCGAAGACTTCCGCTCGTTGGATAAAACTTAGGTGCAAAATCACGAAAATTGCTTGTTGAGAGTTAGAATCACCAAGGGGAGGTTAACCCGAGTGACCAAAATCAGGCAGATGACCTTCACCAATGACTTTAACCAAGACCTATCATTCATTTCAGTCATTTTCCCTCAAAAACTTGTCTGACTTTCTGATGGAACATAATCAAAACGGCACAAATAGTTGTCATCGGAAGGCATCTGACTTTCGATATTGGCTCGGATGACTTTTAAGTTGAAATTCGTTAAAATCGCTGACGATTTTGATGAACGTCATCGCAGGAGATTATCTGAGTAACCACTAGCAACTAAGATGATATTCGATGACCTTTATCAAGCATAACTGATTCCAGTCGCTTTCCGTTTGATGAAAGACTAATGATCACTCGGATGACCTGTATTGATCTTTGTAAAGATGCAAAGACAGTCATTTTTCAAAAGTAAAGACAGTCATTTTTCAAAATTTCAATCCAAAGTGACAAGAAGTCAACAAAGTAGGTCAAATAGCCCTCATCGTTTTCCGCGACCTTTTCCAAACATATTCCGTTTACGTCATCACAGCGACCGTTAATTATCTTGATCATTCAGATGACCTAAACTATTACATGAGCCACTCTATCACCATTCAATGCAATCCTGACGTAGAAATTTTTCTATCCGGTTGCGAATTTCAGTGAGAAATGACCTTGATCCGGAGGAATTTGGTTCAGTAATTTACCCACCTGACTCGGAGTTACATCCGGATATCTACGTATCCGGATTCCTCTAAAACTCTCGGATCCGACGGGGTTCTGTGATTTACCTTCAGTCGGTCGTACAACTGATGAGTTTTACGATTCTTCTAGAATACACTAGACTACCTGTGATGTCTTCTTCGTAAAGGTACATCATCGATACCGTAATCTGCATTCGGATAATCTGAAGAATCTTGATCTATCGAACGAGTTTGAACGGGTATGGCAAGGACTTCTTGATAATCCATATCCGGAATACCATTCATGTCGATCTGGTTACTCTCGGCGAGCTGAAATTTCGGAAGTTAACACATGCACATACACAGGCACACATCGTAACCTTATGCCTAATTTTCGGAGAATTAACAGACAGAAAATTTATGTCGGAAAATACATGACACATACATACAAAAACAGACCTTAGATTCTGTCAAATAATCAAAATGAGTGTTTCACGTACATTTGGTGGGACACCTATGCGCATAACTCTCATATAACGGAGCAGACAAAATTCTTACTTGAACATCAACTGAAATCGCCTGAAAAGTTGCACCAAAACTCTAAGAGTAAAAGAAACTGAAAATTTATATGGTTAACCAACTAGGAAATATAGTAGAAAGATTGCACATCTGATACCAGAGTGGAATTTTATTATACTGTGAAACAAAAAGTAAATTTATGCTTACGAGAGGAAGGATCTCAAAACGTTGATTCTGAAATTATACTTATTCGTTATATTCGATAACCCACAGCAACCTAATTAATGTTACACTAACCATTTCTGCCCACAGGTCAATTTTTATATTCAAATTTGCATAAATGCACTAAACAATCAAAAATTCGCCTATATCTTATCTTAGGAAACATAACAGGTACGAACAAGTGGAAAACCAAATTCGAAAAAGGAAAAAAGCATGGATTGCACTATTGCATAAGTATTTATAATTTACTTCTGAGGACCTTCTCGCGTTAGTCTCTGCAGACAATTAGAAAAGACAAATTTCGAAAACGTGAACTTTTTCACAAAACCATACCACAGAAATTTGCTTTTGGACCGTACAAGCATAATGAAAGACTGCGAAAACATTCAATAAAACAAAACTATAAATTTGACATTTAGTGCAGACTGTAAACTTGTACTTGCACACTACTTACACTTATCATGGCTTGTATAAACTGTAGCTTTGGAAAGTGCGTTTCAGTTGTACTGTAAAACTACACGAAAGTCTATTCCCAACTGAGCGATTCTCAAGTGAGCGATTCCCATGTGAGCGATTACCAATAAGTGAGCAAATTCCCAAGTGAGCGACTCAAAATATGAAGAATGTGTTATTACATTCTTGATTCGCTCAATTGAGAATCGCTCACATGGGAATCACTCAATTGAGTCTCGCTCACTTGGGAATTCGCTTGATTGGGAATCGCTAACATGAGAATCGCTCACATGAGAATACCCCATCCGCGAAGGTTTCACCCCTATTCAGTGGATCCGCGAAGGTTTCACCCCTATTCAACTCTAAATAGCGAGACTCAATGCAGCGATTCTATAAACAGCGATTCTCAGAACAGCGTAGTCTCAGAACATATTCTAAAAATAGGGACTTTACAAGAAAGTTATCTTTAGAATGGAAAAATGGATATTGGGCGGAGTAGGCGTTTTGGCGCATGGTCAAAACGTCTATCCCGCTCAATCTCTTTTGGTCCTCCATTTCGATCTGGCGAATGCAGGTTGTCACAAATTTTGGCACCAATCGCCAGATTTCTGACATTATGGCTCTGTAGCATGTGTTTCCATGACATTACAGCTTTTTATTCTGGTTTGTTTATTATTGGCATATCTACATACACGTTTTTTGTTTCTTTTTTCTTTTATTGACTTATTCCCTTATATATTCTTATTTTGAGCCACGTTTTGTTTTTGCTGTTTAATTTTTTCAGGTTGGGTTCTTTTGTACTATTTTTTACCTACATTTTATAACATTATTTTACTTTTCGTTTCTTTATTATATTTTTTTGTTCTGCCTTTACTGCTTATAAAACGTATAAAACTTTAAATTTTATGCCTGCACATCGCTCACACTCATCAAAAATTTTATCAACTGGAGCTGTTACATTTGTATCCATCTTACAATAGAACGACAATCGGCCCACTCGAACGGTAAGAAGATTTGTAAACATGTTCTTGAACACTTCTAAGACACAGATAGTGTCTGTAATAAGCTAAACTATAGATTCACCATCTGCATACATATGACCTCTACTGTAATGTAGACTCTAAAATTGTCCCTGAGCATCACTCACACTTATCGAAGCTTGTATAATATCCGGCCTACTGACGTTGCAGACGGCGGGCGAAAAAGCCAAATTTCGCCTTATTGTGAACTTCAAATATGCCAAATCGCATTGGAATTTGGCGCCGTCTGGAGCGCCTTTGGCCGTTTCGACAAGGAAACGTAGAATGGCCAGACTATCGGGAGACAACGGGGCGACGTTTGGGGAGTTGTATTCCATATCGGAGCCGAGGTCGGCCGACGACTGACATTGACCGGAAACGCCATCTAGAATAGTAGAAATAAATTATTTTTCTCGTCAGCCGAAGAAATGAGACATTTACTTTGACGTTAGCAAGGCTGCTCGAAAAATGAGGGGTGAACCAAAGAAAGGCGACCGATGTTGACGTTCACAAATTTCGAATGGATGAAGCTTTTATAATGCTGCATTAGAATCCCCTATTTGTCTTTGTTGTAAGGGCCAAGGTTTATGCTCCTAGCCTTTATGGTTTTCACATGAACATAAATGTCGTAAAAGTGGTCATATTTCAAGAAGTAAAAGTTGTAAAATCAAATTAAAAGTTGTTCAATTGTGAAAAAGGTTTTTTAAAGTTGTTCACAAACAAAAATGCACTAAAAATCGTTCTGACTTGTAATTTACACGTAATTTGAAGTCGTCAGTTTCTTGTTTCAATATGAACAAAATTTCGCCAAGATCAAGAGATTTTGTTTTGAAATTGGTTGAATGATGTTATGGGGCAGAGAGAATCCATTAACCAGTTCGAAAAACGATTAAAATTAGTGGCGAAACAGAAAGGAAGACACATGGAAACGGCTCTCTTGTAGTTTTCGGTTCTTATCATAGAATTTATTTTACTTTTTTCTGTTATAAAACATGTTGATTTTTGTCAATTTTTTTATTTGCAATTTAAGCTATCTGTCTGGAACTTCGCAGTTCTATGCCAGATGTTTTATCTATAGACGGCAGCGAACCGCAATAAAAAGCTTCATCCATTCAAAAGTTATGAAAGTCAGCGGCGGTCGCCTTTTTATGACTCACCCTGCAGGTGAACCTACTTCATCAAAGTGACGTCATCTATAAACTGTTATATGCATTTTTCACTGTGTGACATGTTAAATTTCACAACCATTGCACATTGTGTTTGGCAGCAACCTGTCCACTTACTTTAAAATAATAGACAAATCAAAAAAGTAGATTCAATCTAATACACAATTTTCACATTCACAATTCTGTTACAATTTACAAAATTGTACGTTACCATCATTTTTGCCTGGTGTGACTTAGTTTCGACTAATATTGCTGACATGCAGTTTGATGATGCCAAATGCTTTTTCGCACCCACTGTATTCTATGTTCTAGGTTTTCCCTGAACAGAGGCACTCTTGGTCAATCTTTCCCGTTCTGAATCATTTTACATTAACGCTAAAATGAAAACTCTGAAAACTATACTTGATTATCAAATTTTGCAGAGCCGAATTTGGGTGGAAGACAGTAAATGTTGAAATACTACTCACCATCGATACAAAGCTCCTCATCTTCACAGACGGCATCCACGATTTTGCAGCCTAAAAAATGGTAGCATGATGCCTTTATTTTGACACATGAACGAATAGATCATTAAGGCCCGAATGACAGAAGATAGAGTAGGATAGGCTACTCCAAGGTTTATCTACACCCGTAGGGGACTACCCGGCAGAGTAGCTACTCCATGGAGTATCCTGGTCGATCATACATATAATTGGGGGGAAGTGCTGTGGGAACCCCCCCCCCCCAGAAATCGTCGACGATATGCCTAGCCATTGGGCGACCCCCCCCCCAGGATTTTCCAATCCTATGGCTAGCCATAGGGTAGCCCTAGGGACCTCCATACTTTTGGTCGGAAAAATGTCAATTTTTTGATGAAAAATGTCTTTTGAACAAAAAATGGTCAAAAACGTCCATTTTCTCGGAGCTTCGCGCCATGAATACATTTTTAAAATCATTTTTTAGACAAAAATTACTATTTTTTGAACTGTTTTTCGGACTTTTTTCGTGGAAAAAATCGAATTTTTTTTCCTTCAGAGACCCCTTCCCCCAAAATTTTGGGAATTACTGACCCCCGGCCCCAAGAAAGTGGCCCAACCACCCCCCGCCCCAGACGTCGGGGCTCCGTTACATGTATGTGATCGATGGAGTATATTTTTCGGTATGACAGAAAGTGAAGCAGTGATAGTGGAAAAAACAAGAGAATAGTGGCTTTTCTAATGAAAATGACACATTTTGGCAATGGATTATGCTGCCTTTCTCGTTTCTCCTTCCGATAGCAATAATTCAATTTTCATCAACATTACCTTTGAGCTTAAATGAATGGAGAAGATTTTAACACATAACCATGATGAGGACATAGAATTTCACAGGAGCACAGGAAACTTGCTGCTCAATGAAATCGGTCACATGACGAGTTGAGAAAGTATGGTATTGTCATCCGACGAGTTGATAATGATGCAGACAGAGTAAGTACACCCTCAGATCTACTCTACCGTTTGCACTACTCTTTTTTCTGTCATACCAAATGGAAATGCTCTAATAAAACCGAAAAGTCTACTCTTCTCTGTATCATTCTGGCATAAGAGTGTAAACACAAAGCAGACAAAGAGTGAAATGACATAGAAACGACAAAGCTATTAAGGCCCTGTCATACTTCGCCGCGCGGTACCGCGCGGCGCTGCGCGGTGCCGGTTGTCCTATTCATACCAACAGGCGGCGCCGCTTTTTTACTTTTGGATTTTGCTCTTCTCAAAAAATGTGTATTGGTTTAGTTGAAACTTGACGGGGCGCCGCAAAAATTACAAAAACCTATTCATACTTCAAAGGCGGCACCGCGCGGCGCCGGCCGGTACCGCGTGGCGCCGGCCGGTACCACGCGGCGCCGGCCGGTGCCGCGCGGTGAAGTATGACAGGGCCTTTACATACGAGGAGAAATTTCACCATTCGGTAAACATCAAAAGAAAAAAGCTTGGCATTGGGAATAAGTGAAAAAGGGGAAAAACCAAAACAAACCTATATGGAAACAAAATGCAAGTAAACACGAATAAAAAAGATAGATAAAGCGTAATAGTACGAAAGACTAAGAAATAAGACAGAAATCTAAAGAAGGAAACAATAAGATTAAGAAACAAATAAATTCCTTTGAATGACAGAGAGTAATAGAGAAACGAATGGAAAAGGAAAACCATTTTCATTTTTTAGTAATCTCCTCAAGAATAATCGCCTCCATTTGCTGATTTAAAAAATTTATAGCTTAATTCATGCATAAAATTTTTTGATAGATGTAGGCAAACATAATTACCATTAATTTTCTAAAGTTACAGAAATGCTTACAATTCGATTATTATGTTTGTTTTCTTTTTTACCCATTTTTTCTGGTCAACATAGTTTTCCTGGTTGGAAACTGCGCATTTTTTCCACCAAAATCGATATTTCTGATTCGAAAATCAATATTTTTCTATAAATTTCTTAAAGAGGCTTCAGAGGAATATTACTAGTAGTTAGATATTATATCCTATGACCAAATATACAGTAAGTGGGCTGTCTAGAGGATTTTCAACGAGATAAGGAGCTAGAGTTCGCCTTCGTGGAGTGACATGAAAAGTTTATATCTCATATCTTGTGCGATTTGAAGGAAAATTGTAAATGCCACAGAGAAAAGACTGAACAATTTCGTGGAAGTACCATGCTGATATATGTCAGCACTTTGTGATACAGGCTGTAACTTTACAAAAATTAGAGTTGCACAAAACATTCAAAATTATTTGGAAAAATACGCATTCTTAGCCGCTAGTCTCAGTTTAATCAATGCGTGAAAGAAATGGCCGAAAACCAGTGACAGCGCAAGCATTACTCTTGTCAACTCTAATCCACTGAAAGTTCACATGTGTTTTGAAAAATATTATTTTGCAGGCATAAATTCCTATGATCCTACTGTTTCTAAAATTTTATTGAGAACATGGAGCATGATTCGCTTGGGCAAAGATGGATAATAAGATTTTTTCATGACAAAAACAGTATCAGCAAATTCAAACTAATAGTAAGTTCACTTATGTTCCGAACAATACTATGGACATTAATTCGTATCATTTTACTGCGTCTCAAATTCTATTGAGAACCTTCGAGTATTATCTTCTTGAGCAGAAGTTGTTAATAATCAGTGCCAATTAGATTTTAATGTTTCTCAGAACTGCATTGCAACTTTTTATATCGTCACCCCAGGGAAGAAGTTGCTAGATACAGGATTTCTGGTTTTCAGAAAATCGGCTTCAAACATGCTTGAATGTTTCATTTCTCAAAAGTAGAGTTGTTTTTTGTTTAAACTGGAGTTTGTTCCTTAAAGCAAGTACTTATGGACATGTTTAATGGCAGTCATGCTAATAATTAAGAGATACTAGCTATGGCGGAAAGCTAGCTTATTTGTATATAGCACGTTTTCCACATGGCTAATCAACTTATATGGCATCTTTATCATAGAGAATCACCAATAACGGCCAGTCAATAAACATAGGAAGTCAAAAATTATCATTTTCCAGGTTCAAGCTATCACACTGGGTTGGACAGATGATTGTAGCAACCTTTTGAAGCTCTGAAACATAGTAAAGCATACACATTTATATCTATACTAGTCTATTAGAAAATGCCCCGATGGGGCAGAAACAATAAGAACATACTTGCTTGGACAGTTGCCAGGCTAGAAAAAGGATTGAACTAGATTTTTGAGAACTTGGGCTGGAGTTGGAAAAAATTATCTTTCGTTATATTGGATTTTCATTCTTTCTAAAAAAATTTTCCATGTCTGTGAAGAAGTATATTCTGCAGCATCGTGCTATTTGTCCTTCCCTGGCATCAACCACAGCAAAATTTTTCTGCATCAAAATTATATGCACATGACTTCAAATGTAAAGAAATGGTAAACCAATAGCATTCTAACTCACAACCAATTCAAAACTCCTGCCTCTCACACTAGCTGAAAAATAGCGAGGGAGGCATATTAGAGTCGTTTTCAGAACTATAAAGAAACCTGGGGTTGGTTGCACTAACCCAACATGAGTATAATCTCAACATCGGGATTAAATTGATGATCATGAATTTGAGCTAATCGCAATGTCCAAATTATTCTCTTCCAGTGCACAGACAATATTCACTTCAGGATTAACTACTACTGAGGTGTAACTTCGAGTTTCAGGATTGCAGACAATTTATATCTATTTGCTTTAGAGATAAGAAAATTATGTGGAAATGTTAGTGCAATCCGACAGCTCGAGTTGAGGATAATCTCGACATTGAGCTCGTTATGATCATGATGACATTCAAATTATACGGAATTTGAGACAAAACCGAGATGATTTTTTGTTCGAGATTATCTTGAGCTCAAGCTCAGACCCCTTTAGTACAACTGGGGCTTGGTTGCAGTCATTGGGCATCGATCTGCAAGTGGGAGAACAGGGTAAAGCATACAAAAATGCTCCTGATTCAGCCGTGCCCATATTAGGGGTATGCGCCAAATCCCGTACCTGGTTCTCCCCCGACTCTACTCGCACTCCCACAGCAACAGTACGACTTGTTTTAAAGCAGGACCAGAGAAACAGAGATGGGTGAAATTGCTTCCCGTCTGCAATCCGACAAAAAACGCTCTTCCTGCTAATTTCAGTTTAAATTCAAAAACTATGAATGATGCAATTTTGTTGAATAGTTAAATAGAAGACAATAAATTTGTTTATAGCTTGTAATCAGTAGAACTTACAGAGTGAATTCTATGCGATATGTTATATAAAATGAGTGAATTAAACATATCTTGCACAATCGGTCCAGTTATAAAAAGACTTTATGCTGCTTTTTTTCTAAAAAAGCTGAGTGGAGGTTTTGAAACTGGAAAATTTGTTATGAAAAAAATTTTTGGTCAACTTTTTTTGAATTTTTGGTCTCAAAAAACGCCAAAATCCAAGGTCCAGCTCTGTACTCTCCTCAAAATTTCGGAGGCCTACTTTTTGGTTGGAAAGTGTGTTGATGCACCCAGCTGCAGAATATACTTTTTCACAGACATGGAAAATTTTTGTTGAGAAAGAATAAAAATTCAATATAACGAAATTGAATTTTTTCCAACACCAATCCAAGTTCTCAAAAATCTAGTTCAATCCTTTTTCTAGCTTGGCAACTATCCAAGCAAGTATGTTCTTATTGTTTCTGCCCCATAGGGGCATTTTCTAATAAAATAGTCCACCTCTTTTTAGTGGGCCTCAACCATGCATGAAAACCTCCATAGAAGCGCATTGAAGTTTTTAATTTGGTCATCTTCACATCAAAGAAACAATAAAAAATCTTAAAGCTACGAATTCTCACTTTCGGTAAAAGTAAAAGATGTTTAAACCGCATAGAACTTAAAACACGTTGTAAACACAGTGTAAAGTGACCATTTCCATTGAATTTCCCATAAACAAGAACCCATCAACCCAAAAAACCGGCGAAATACTTTTGCTTTAAATACACACAGAACAATTTTTTGTGTGAAGTGATTGTGTCCATTGAATTCCGCATGGTCAGAAAGCTCTCCCCTCAAAAATCGCAAAAATACATTTGAAATACATTCAATATAATTCTGTGTGTAAAGTAAACGCATTCATTAAATTCCCCATGGTCGGAAACCCGTTCCACAAAAAACACAAAAATAGGCTTGATTACGTCCGAGATAATTTTTTTGTGTTGAGTGACGCATCCATTGATTTCCCGCAGCCGAAAACCCTTTTCACAAAAAAGTGAAGAAAATACGCTTGTTTACAGCGGGAATAACTTTTTGTGTAAAGTGATTGCATTCATCAAATTCTTCGTATTCTAAAACCTATTCCCCAAAAAAATTACGAAAATACACTTGTTTACACCCGGAATAGTTTTTTAAGTAAAGTGATCGCATTCGTCAAATTCCCCGTTGTCGAATACCCCTTTCACCGAAAAATCACGAAAATACGCTTGTTTGCACCCGAGATAATATTTTAAGTAAAGTGATCGCATTGATCAAATTTCTGATGGTAGAAAACACCTTCCGCCAAAAAATGAGGAAAATACACCCGGTATAATTTTTTGTGTAAAGTGATCAAATTCATTAAATCACCCGCGGTCGAAAGCTCCTTCCACAGAAAAATTACGGAAAAACGTTTGTTTACAACCGAGATAATCTTTTTGTGTAAAATGATCGCATCTATTGTATTCCCCGCGGTCGAAAACTCCTTCCACTGAAAAATCACGAAAATACGCTTGTTAACACCCGAGATAATTGTTTTGCGTAAAGTAACTGCGTCCATCAAATTCCCAATGATCGAAAACCTGAAGAGCCCGAAAATCCCAATAAGGCTACCGGTTCAATTGAAACCGTAAAAAATTAGTAGAGCGTCATGTTGCAAAAAAAATTTTTTTTTTGAAGCCGTATGTATTATATAACAAAATTTGGGAATTTCGTGTTTCTCGGGACTTTGGACCACCATATAATTGGATTGAGGCTATATTTAAAAAAAAAATAAAAATCGCATTTGAGATTGCACCCCCAAGATGCTCAGGCCGAAGTATGAAGCTTGGATATGCCACACCCATTGCTGGGCATGGTGGAACTGGGTAACCTCAAAAAGTGCATTTTTTGCATATTTTTGGGGCCCCACCGAGCACCACTTGCAGATAGAGGCGAAATGACAAAAGGCACACAATAGTTTGCCATTATGCCCGATATTATGCAAAAAACGGAAGGTTCTAGCTCTTACCGTTTTGGCTCTAGAGGGGGACATGAGATTTAGGGGCCAAGTATATTATAGGTTGACGCTATCGCGCCACCTATGATTTTGAACCTGTCTATTTCCTATAATGTTGACTCTTATATGTAGCACTTTCTCTGACAATGTAGAAAGTGTCATAGAATGGATCTAGCACCTGTTATCTCAATTTTTACAAAAATGGTATGTAGTACCTTCTTCCCTGATGGTGACGATATTATGTTGCAGTTACACCAGTGATCTGCATACATAATTTGCTATGAAATTTTTCCCTAGAACAATTAGAATATTGTTAGGCAGCTGTGGGGTCACAATAAAGCAACAGTTCTAACCACAGGCTAACAACAACAACAAACACCAAACTCTCCCAGACGTTTCACCAGATATACACCAGAACATTCACTAAACCTCAGGCAGAACACCTTGGCTCTTACCTCAGGAGTTCCTACCCAAGTCTCCACTCCTATTCTTAAAGACTCCCTCCACTACGCTCACAAAACAAAACAACTTACAGGTCCAAGTTGTATTGGGTGACGATGGGCGACGCCAATAACAAATAATAAATAAAAATGTTATAAACAAGACGATGGCGGCGACGCTCCATAAAAACTAATCTTTTTAACACTGATAAAAAGACAGCAAAAACGCGAAACAGTGGCAGAAATAACCTATGCAAATTTATCATTTCTTTTCGCCACTTTTCGCCGCGTCCAACCGCCTGCGCACCGACGCCGGAAGCTGAACACGTGCACCTGAGCCCACCTCAACATCCCTCGGCCCTCAAAACCGACCAATGGGAGGTGAAAACCTTTCTGCAGCCTGAGTCTCATACTGAGGCCCCGACTGCATAACAGTTTTCCCCTCGGAAAACAAATTTTTGGGGCTACCCCCTCCAAGATGTGATCCAGCCCCTACCAGGTCCTTCAGGTGACGGCGACCTTGACCAATCCATTCGGCAGGGCACTCCCTTTCGGGCTACCGGAAACGATCACGAACGTAGTTCGGCCTGGACTTTGACGTCGATCTGTGCCTAGATCCGGGGCGTCGCCGTTCCTCTTCTCCCATTTCCTGGTTTTTACAACCTCGGTGATGAGGTGCCCCAGGTGCGCTTCCTCCCCGGTCGGCCGCTCGCCACATCGCTCCGTCCAATACAAATCTACTCAGTAAAAAATATTTTCTATAAAATATTTCAAATATCTACTTACGAAATAATTTTATAAACGCGAATAAAATTTTCACGTCTTCATCTTTTTCAGGCCCTGAAAGTAAACAAGAAAAATAGGAGGGCTATATACACGCCCGAAATAAGATGGACGGAAATAACGAATTTTGCCGGGCAACTTTTGGGCACCGGAAACGAGAAAATTTTAAAATTTAAAGCAACAATAAAACGAGATAATATATTTTTTTTGTATTTTGTATTTTATTTGTGTTTTTGTATTTTGTATTTTTTGAAATAAAATTTGTACGAAATAACGAATTTTTGTCGAAAAGTGATGCGGCTATATGAAATTATTGTTGCCCGCCGCCACCATAACCGCCGTATTGGAAGCTACCACGGCGAGGGTAAGGACCACCCCGAGCTCCACGACCCCTGAGGAATCCCCGAAAAACTCCTCGAGGTTGGGCCGCACGAGGGGGTCCGCCCATCGCCTGACCTCTATACGGTTGCGGATTAACCATTTTGAAGGGTCTACCTTGACCCTGTCCCTGACCCCAGCCTCGGCCATATCCCCCTCCAGTTCCCCTCTGGTATGAGCCCTGAGTGGAACTTACGGAAGATACTCCAGAAGCTGAGGTAGTGGACCTACCTTGACTTTGTTGATTCGCATACGGTAATTTGAATACTCCAGGCTGGTGCCAACCCTGCGAGTGAGACGATTGTCGCGAGTGCTGGCTCCTAGTCCTGGATGCATCCCTAGGTTGTCTTTCCGTTAACATTGGAATCTTGAAGGGTTGCCCCTCCTCATCCTCGGCTTTCTGGAACTTACCAGAAAACTTCTGAACCATATCAGACAACCTTCTTTTCGCTGCCATATCTACTGCAGTTTGTTGGTGTTCCTGCATTCGGTTGGCGTACGCTTCCCTGAATGCAGTACTACCTTCTCCCCGCAGGTAGATAGAATAATATCTTTCCGTAACAAATGACTTGGCCCGTGCATCAATTGCACCAATATGTCTTGGGCCCAACTGCTGTTGTTCTAACTTTAGCAACACCATGGTACATAAGTATCTCACGGCTGCCATCACTATTTCCGCATCAAAATGATGAAACCAATTTGGCATGAACTTGAGCCAAATATACTCCCAAATGGGCTCAGGAACGTTTACATGATCATACAGGAAACCACCTTGAACATCAAAGTGATCCCCGTAGTTCTCGTAAAGCTCCTCTACTCCATTATTCACCAATGCCCAGATGATTTGGTTCCTATTATCATCTGGCATATCCTGAGCAAAAAATTCGATCACCTCCGGTGTCCAAAAATCTATCCTTCCCTTCACCAAGGGAAACTTCTTATGGACATCCCAGTAGTCTCTCAAAACAGAACTTAGGTACTCCAAAGTTACTTCCTTATCTCTACTTCTCTTGACCGATTTTGTCGGTTCCGACGTAGAGGGTTTAGAAACAACTTTTTTCCCTGAAGCGCTGCTCTGGTCCTGCTGAGAAGTCTTATCGACCTTAGACACGGGCTTAGCCAAAGTACTTTTCGTCGTTGCACTTACCTGAGATGCAGACGATTTACTAGGTACTTTAGCCGAAGCAACCGTCGACTGCACCTGACTCGTAGAACTTTTGGTTCCAGGCATCAGGCTCGTCGGCGTAGTTCCCGTCTTGGATTTGGTTGAATCCGTCAATAAAGTTGTAGATCCTGCAAACTTCAAATCCACAGACGTAGAACTCCCTGTCTGTTCTCCTTCACCATCACTGATTTCAATAACATCTTCTTCCTCTCTCTTCTTAGCCCTATTGGCCTTTCGGGTTAATTTTCGTCTTCCTAATCTTTTAATTTGATCGTCCGTACGACCTTCTGCTCTGAACTTTCTAACCTCTTCGGCAGTATACATACCTGGTATACCACCGTCCATACTTGGATCTCTGGGCGCTACTTGAACTGTCGGCGTAACCTTGCTGACCGCAGGCTGGATGGCCTGCGTACTAGAAGGTTGCGTCGGCAATTTCGGGATATGATAAGCAGTAGGCGGCTTGGCTGGAGCTTGCACGACTGTAGGCGCTGCCAGAGGCGTCGGCTGCGCCGTAAAACCAGCCAATACTAGTTCCAGCTGCTTCTGCTGCTGATCTAATCTCGCTTTCTGCTCCGCAAGCTGCTTAGTAAAAATCTCTTTCTGTCTCTCGATTTCCTTTTCAGCTTGCTCCCTGAGCCTTGCTTCAATTTCCTCTATTGCTGGACTTGCAGCAATCGTTGTGAGATTGCTTTCATCCAACATCTGCTCTGCCCTGACATCCATTCCAGAAAGTAAACTCTCTGTCTGATCTAGTAAAGAAGTTACCTGTGTTTCTTGATCAGGCTGTATCAACGATTCAACAGTGACCTCATTGTCCACTTCTAAATCGTCTCCTACCTGATTCAAGTCTATGGGGGTGTTGAGGTCTGCAGGTATCACCTGTTGCTGTGCTTTCGCCGCAACAGGCTCAGCCTGCATCCCCTGCACCTGATCCAAACTACTCATATCAACTCCAGATTGTTGACTCACCGTTGTGCTTACCTCAGTGCCTGTAACCGGCACTGCTGGCTGCTTACCTGTCGGCGTCACTACAACCTTATCGCCAATATGCGTAATCGTAAAACCTGGAGCATCGGACGGCAATATCGGCTCAAAAAATGGCGGCTCGTAACCTGGAATGTATTCCGGTTGATACGCTAAGACGCTCTTTTTCTGATTCTCCTTCCTTGCGTCCTCACTCATGTCTATTGGGTATCGCAAACCTGGAACTCGGACAGCTATCTGGCGGAAGTAAAACCTCTGATAGCAGTACGGATTATCTTTGTACTGCGGACACTCCGCCAAATGCTTCCTTTTATCTTCCGGTCTTTGCTCCCATGATTTTGTCTTGGGCCAAAATCGGATCGGCAGAAATCCGAAACGATTTCCTCAACATGTAATAGAATCGCCCTTGGTTGGCGTATGTACCTCTGTTACTGGAAGACTATTCAAAAATGATAAGTACTGACCGTACCTATCTCCCCTCCACAACATCTTCAAGAGTTGTTCCTTTCCCTCAGGGCTAAAGGATCTCAAATAGTTGTGGTCAAGGAGAGAGGTAAGGTACTCTTCCGCTTCCTCTCTACAAGCTGGCCAAAACAAATGAAACGTGAGCGGAACTTTATTACACACTGACTCCAAATTCTTAAAATTGTCCTCGATCAATATTTCAGAATAAGGAGCGATATCCATACTCCAGTGTTGTCTTACATACGAGTCTTTACCATTCGAAACTCTGACTGGTTCATACTCGTGGTAATCAACTTCCAGAGATGGTATCTCCAATAACTGCTTCGTTTCCTTCCTATACCTTAGGTAATTCTCGTATAAAACCATAGATACTGGTTCATCGAGTCTACTGAAACTCTTCCCTCGATTAACCATATCTATCACCTTGTTCATTATTCGAGTTCTAATCTGCTTTTCCGACAAAGCTTCTTCAAACTCTTCATCTTCACTTACCGTATCATACCCGTCCGCATTCTTACTTTTCTCTTTGACGGTATAATCGGGATGAATACCTTTAGGGATACTAACTTCTCTCCCTCTCTTCGGATTTGACTCGTAATGAGGGAAGCTGTACTCCGTATAGCCTCCAAATGAGGTATCCATTTGGGCAGCCATACGGGCATACACCTCCTGTCTCATCACGTGATAAATAGCCGATGACTGCGGCTCTTCTACCTCCGGACTTCCGCAAAAAGTCTGCAGAAAGTTCTCACCATGTATCATGTTGAAAAACCTATATGACCTGAAAGCCATTATCTGAATTTGATCCGCTTTCATCAAATCATGCGGAAAATACTGGAATCCGACCTCGACTTCCATAGCTAACTCATAGTGGAAAAACGCTAGGAAAACCAACAATGAGTAGTAGGCGTCCAGTGCTGAATACCGTATTTCAAACTGCGTCAACGTGTGCCTACAGAATCGCTCACGTTGCGCTCTCTGACGGAAATCGATTTGGAAATAACCGACATCCGCCAGATACAGCTCCGTGAACAACCCTTTCAGCTTAAAAGTCTCCGGGCAAAGTCCCAACTTCCTGGACATTGCCAAAAATCTCCCGTTCAACTGATCTCCTACCTTGGCTACGTCATAATAACGGCCATACGAAGACGTTACTCTATGCTTGATCTCCGGTGTTAGATCAACATCCTGGTGCTTTCTACCTGCGCCATTAACATTCCAGATGGCGACCAGATCTGTAACCAAGTTGTATCCAATGAGAAGCATGTCCGAATCTAAGAGCTCATGAATGAGCGTCCATTCCTTCGGCATGATTGTCGTAGTATCTACAACAAAGGTGTCTCCAGTTACCGTCGAGAAGCTAATGACTCTCGCAAACTCCTTCCCTTTTGGGTTATCAACCCCAGAAGTCGCGAAAACCTTACTCACATACTCTTGAGTAACTTTTTCGGTATCAAAACTGATAACTGGCTGTCCTCGAAACCTACTGTCCTTCAAGGTTTCGATCATCTCAGCCACCTTACCTACCTCGACCAATTTCGGTTCCGTCAGTTCCAACGGAAATCTCCCGAACGTCGTGGCAAACCATTGTTCTAATTCGCCGACTCTGACAATGCGTTTAACATTGTAGTCTAAAAAATTCAGGCGAAATGTTTACAACTTTTTAATGGAAATTTTTCCCAAAGCGGAAAAACATCGGTTAAATTCTACCTTCACCACAGATAGTAAGCACAAATAGGAAAGAAGAAAAGAAAATTGCAAGCAGGGGAAAATAAGGTACCAAACATATATTGGATTAGTGTTGGCAGATAGTTAAACACAAGTGCGGCCCCGACTTCTACCTTATACGGGAGTACACGCACAGACCACCTGCGTCTTCCATCAATCGACTGCTAGCCGTCTCAATCCAATGCCCAAAACGGCCTATCCAACTAATAAATTAAGAATTTCCAAAAAGAAATTTGAAAATATATTTACAATTTACCCAAAATGTGGAAATTCGTAGAAAAGTAAATTAAGATGGAATTTAGAAATTTAAATAAATTTTGAAATTATCTACCCTTAGTCGACTAGTTGCTACACTCCACTTCTTCCCCATCACATAGACGAATTTATTCAACTCGCTATGTGTGTAGAGGAATAATGTAGTTTCGCAAAAAGTCCAAATTTTTGCGCTACGGGCAGCTTTGCCACACTTTTTCAAGTTGACAGAACAAATATGTTCCCACTAAACTTTTACAATTGTCTAGGCCTTCATCTAGACACCCGTGGGCTATGACATCCTGCTTTGCCCAAATAATTTTTAAATTAACTAAGTTTCAAAACTTAGGTCGCTTACCATCGACTAAAAAATACCCATTGTTTTGCCGCACCTGCAGCTGTCCATAGGTCACGTGGGGGTCCGTGACCAGATACTGCTTCGTCCGGCGTCCATTGGGGGGCCTGGACATTCCTTCCGCTTCTTTCTCGAATGCTACTAATTCGGCGCTATCAATTTTTGCGAAATTTTTTAAAATTTTTAATATGAGCTGAAAAATCGACAAATTTTCCGCTTTCGCTACTTTTTGTCTATTTTCACTCTAAAAACTTCAGCGGTTTTCCCAATTCTTCCAATATTCACAGAATTGGGGGGCAACAACTAACTATTTCCTCCGAAATTAATCCGACTCGGGGAAATTTAAAATTTAGGCCGCGAAAAAAGTTTTAAAAATTTTAGGTTTTTGCGAAGAGTGGTTTTTTACCAAAAATTTTGAGAAATTTTAAGATTTACGCGAGGGAAAATTAAAAATACACAATAAATACGCGATAAATACATAAATAATTACAATTAAATACAATTTGTACTTAAATACAGAATTGGGGACGAAAAAATATGGGGGGGGAGGGGGTATTCATACGCACACACACACACAAAAAACACAGCGCTACGCGCTACGGCAGTTTATAATTACTGATTTTTGAATCTACAGTAAACTGCGTGTCCTTAGATGACACGTCGTTAGACTGCAGCCATCTGCCGGTCTCGTAGCGAAAGTGCTTTAACCTGCTCACGGATACCACCTGCTTTTTCAGCGGCTCTCTCCAGTGAGCGATTTCAAGCACATTCTCTGATAATCTCCTATTATCAGTAACAACATACGGTCCTTGCCACGGCAGACCCAGTTTTTTCTGTTTATCGACTTTCAGCAAAACCCAATCATTGACGGAATAATCATGAGCTTTTGCTTTACGGTCAAAAAACTTTTTACTGCTCTCCGCAGCCTTCCTGATATTCTCTGAAATGGTCTCATAAGTTTCTACTAAACTTTCGGTTAGTATATGCTTATAAGCCTCATAGTTCATTGGCAGAACTATGTTTCTGGCAACACCAATACTAATGCCAAAATTTGCCTCATGACCTCTCAATAAGGCAAATGGAGAACATCTCGTTGAGGTATGAGGTGTGGCATTATAGGCAAAAACGACAGATTGCAGATATCTGTCCCACTTATCTGAATCCTCTATAGCAACCTTTCGCAACTGCTTGATCAAGGTTTGGTTAAACCTTTCAACCATTCCATTTCCTTGTGGATGGTAGGCAGTTGTGAAAATCTTCTGACACTCCAATAATTTACAGACTGACGTCATCAAATCAGCTGTAAAGCATGAACCATTATCACTCAACAATTTCACCGGGGTTCCATGCCTAAACACAATATTCCGAAGAAAACTGTCCACAATGGTTACAGTAGATTGATGCGGGATCATTTCTGCTTCCACCCATTTTGTAAAGTAATCTTGAAATACTATCACATACGGTCTTTTCTCGCTCATGGGAGATATTCCCACAATGTCTACAGAAACTATGTCAAATGGTCCTCTAGGAATGATTGGATTCAATGGCGGAATTGTAGCCTTTCCTGGAGTCGCAATTTGACATATCGGACAAAAGTTGATCCAGCTCCGAACATCCTTCTCGATGCTCGGCCACCAGAACCGCTTCTTAATAATAGCAAGGGTTCTCTTAAACCCTTGATGCGTCATCATCACTGCTCCATGATACTGATGCAGGACAACTTTTTTGAGAACAGAGGGGACAACAACTTGATCCTCTGCCTCGCCAAAAGTCTCTCTATATAGTATCCCTTGATCGATATAAAAGTTACTTTGAGACTTGGTGCTACTACTAGCACCTAGTTTCTCGAAGATCACTTTTAAATCTTTATCCTTTCCTTGCAACTTCGACATCAAGGCGTTTGAGATAAGCCCTTTCGGTCTACCATCTTCAATCTCTGGGGCTTCTTCAAACTCCTTCTCCTTCGGTTCAAAAATTCTCTTCACTTCCTCTTTAGATTTTGCTTGCTCAGGAGGATGTCCTTTTTCCTCCTGCTGCAAGTTTTTTGCCATTTGTCTAGTGACTACCGCCTCAATTTCATATTTCTCAGGCGTTTGATAATTATCAAATTCTGGAGAAATATTAAGTTGAGTTTCATCACTAACACCATAGTTTGAAGCCACTGAAGCTGTGGCCATCTTCACCGGAGTGAAGACTCCTACAGCCTCATCCACTTCATCTCCTCTGAGTTCCTGAAGTTGTTTCACTAAAACTTTGTGGTTTTGGTTAAGGACTTCGTCTTCAGTAAGAGATTTCCCTTCTTCTTTCTGAAAGATAAGCTCCCATTTTGTGGCAACTTCTCTTTCTGTTCATCCGGTTCCTCCTTCCTGGAGAGGAAATCTGCCATGGCATTCTGTCTGCCAGGCACGTACTCCAATTTGTGATTAAACTGGCAAATGAATGCGTACCACCTCTTGAGTTTGTCATTAGTCTGTGTGTTGACCCTCATTGATAATAATGGTTTGTGGTCAGTTTGAATCCTGACATTTTGGCCCAAAAGATAATGTTTGTAAATTTTAAGGCCGTAAACCACAGCTAAGCATTCTCTTTCGGTGGCGCACCATTTCCTTTCTTCTGCCCGCAATATCCGACTATTGTAGGCAACTACCCAACGTTCCGAGTCAGTCTCTTGACATAACACTGCTCCCAATGCAATTCCACTGGCATCCGTTTGAAGAATGAATCGCGCAGATCCATCTAAAATTGGATGTCTTAAGAAAGGTACTGAGGTCAATGCTACTTTGAGCTTCTCAAAAGTTGTGTAAAGTACTCTGCGTTGATACCACTGCTTAATCTGATAGAGTGTGT